>ML994685.1:35712-539336 GCA_010093925.1 Zopfia rhizophila CBS 207.26 | reverse complement strand
CCACTTGCACCTCCAGCTCTTCGGCCTCCTTCCACCGCCCTAGATTCCAAAACGTCGACGCCAGGTTGCCCATGCTGATCAGCGTGTGTGGATGCTCCTCTCCAAGCATTCTCTTTTTCGTCTCCACCACTTGCACCTCCAGCTCTTCGGCCTCCTTCCACCGCCCTTGATTCCAAAAAGTCGACGCCAGGTTGCTCATGCTGGTCAGCGTGTGTGGATGCTCCCTCCCAACCACACTC
Source organism: Zopfia rhizophila CBS 207.26 (assembly GCA_010093925.1). Classification (NCBI taxonomy): domain Eukaryota; kingdom Fungi; phylum Ascomycota; class Dothideomycetes; family Zopfiaceae; genus Zopfia; species Zopfia rhizophila. Next base: position 539,097 of record ML994685.1, on the reverse strand, counting down.
TCGAGCGTCTCTATCACTTGCGCCTCTAGCTCTTCGGAATCTTTCCACCGCGCTTGATTCCAAAACGTCGACGCTAGGTTGGCCATGCTGGTCAGCGTAGAGGGATGCTCGGGCCCAAGCACCTTCTCCATCCCTACTAACACCCGCCGATGCAATCTTTCAGCCTTTGCGTACAGACCCTGACAAACGAGAACTTGTCCGAGAAGAGACAAAGCCTTGAGCTTGCCCGTATTATTATCATCATCGTCTCTGCTCTGGTTTTTATAGCTCTCTATTAGCCTACGCACTACCGTCTCCGCAGCTTTATACCTTCCTTGCTCGATAAGCACGCTTCCTAGCTCATGAAGCATATCTGATCTCTCCTTAGCATTGCTGTCTCCGCTTGAAAGAACTGATCTCGCAAACGCACTTCCTTATCTTCTTTATATCGCAATAGTGTATAGATATTCGCCTCCGTTGTGCTCCAGGCGCGGTCGAAGTGAGTTTCGAGATCTATAAGAGATCGAGTTGTGGGCGCGGGGTTTTGCCCAGTAAAGCCACTGTCTTGAGGCCGGACGATGCTCGAGACTGACAGGGTGGGAGAACTTCTAGGCGATAAGACCGAGTCTGCGGGCGAGTACACAGACATCACAGCCGCGGGAGAACCTCGTTCGGAGATCGTGCAGCATCCTACAGCAGACGGCGTGGCTTTTATACATCAGCAAGGAATTCTTGCCTCGCTCGTGCTCAACTTACATGCTGCTGGACTAGGCGCGTACAGAGAGCTCTCTACTACCCCTTTCCTTTTCATCCATCGCTCGATCTTCTGCGGCTCTACCTGGCTGCCTCGCACCTCAAACACGAGCTGACCTTTGTTAGTCTCGACAAGCTTCCTTCTCTGGCGCTTCCGCACGATTGCTGCCATCTCCTGCGGCTTGACGTTCTTGTCCATTCCCCACTGGCTGATGCGCGTTCGATACTGCCGTTCCCTGTAGTTGTGTCTATGTCAGCATTGCGCTTGAACTCGCTCTACCCTGAACAAAAAGGAGCAACATACTTAGCTTGAAAGCCATACTCCTTCTCAATGATCTGCCTTACTTCTGGCAATGACAATCCTTGTACAGTATGCAGATCCAGGATGCGGTCCTTATATGGCTCCCAGTCCTCCGCGCGAAGAGTCGGTGCTTTGCGCTTTCGCGGCCGAGCTGGTGGGGCCATAGGCGATGGAGCCTCCGCAGGCGCAGACGTAGACTGGTCGTTGCCAGCGATTTCCGCATCGTGCTGCGCATGGCTCGAGAGCACCGTAGGCAGACTGGACGGGTACGGTGCGTGGTAGGGCAGACTTGCGACTTGTCCGCTTGGGTTGTGTCTCTGCTGGACGAAGAAGATGTCTTGATCGGTGCTATAGGCTCCGTACACTTGCTGCGCAGGAGGATAGCGATGTCCAGTATATGAAAGTCCAAACTGGGGCTGGCTGGCTGGCGCTATGTTAGGCGGTCTGCGCGACGGGTAATCCATCGTCAGCGCTTCTTCCAACGTCAGTCGTCGACGGAAGCAGATTTGTCCTGTCGCCAGATGCTGCGAGGCATGCGAAGTAGAAGAAGTTCGCCTAGGGCAAGGACAGGATGGGCGCGCGCATTGTGCTCCATGTTGCGGTCAGCAGCACGAGGCTCTGAAGTGGTGTCGCAGGTGAAGCAAACTGCAATGCGTGGAAGGCGATTGGACATAGCTCCAAACTACTATTGTTCGGACACCCGTGCTCAAGCCGCCCAAGCGTTTCACTGGGAAAGCGTTCGCCCTGCCCGCGTTTGCAAAACTACAATCGCGGGAGCTCGCAGACGCACGCATGCTGATTGGTCGGCTGGCATTACTACTTTCGCAGATAAGCATCCCATGACATAGCCGGATTTAATTGGGCAACATATTTCGCTGTCTGCCTGACAGATCATAGCTTCTTTTATCACAATACTCTAGAGGTATTTGGACACGAAGGACCAAGTAATTATGCGTCAAACGCTTAACGCTGATGGTCACACTTTGAAGCACATGTGACTTGATGACAAACTTGAATATGTAGATGATCTTGCAACATGGACTTCGCTTGCTACCCCTCTAACGTTAGCTCGATATGAGGAATGATTAAGTTATAGATATCCTTCTTTGCACTTAAGAGTGCAAACACTGAACGTGCACCGTCAACTTGTCCTTTCTGTGGAAAGATTCGCTACCTCCGCTCATGCTGCGTCGACAAGTCGGAACATGACACCAGAAATTGGGTTTGTTGGCGGCATGGATCGTTGTGTGATGTCGTCTCAGCTCGGCCTGCTCTACTTGAGTCATGCATAGAAGGCAGATGTCAGTAGCGATAAATTACAGCTAAACTGCTTTAAGCCAGGTGCTCGGATCTTCCTCATCTGTCCATTCTAGCTGGAGGACTTAGAATCAGCACAGAAGCACGGAAGGGTCTCCAACTTACGCACAGCTTTCGGGATAGGATGACCATATATTAAACTATAAGTGGACGGACTTTGGCCAGGATACATTAACTATCTACGTAGCTACTACTAGCTAAAGTAAGGTAGTCACGCGAAGCTTATAGCAAGTTGTCGTATTACACGGTAAGCACAGCATATTCTTAAAAAGATATTAAGAGGAAAAAGACTTTATTATATAAAGTTACTATTCCGAGAATATCTTTCTTTCTTGCCTTTTTTTGAATTTGTTGTGTTAAAAAATATTTAGAGTATTTTACTACATAGTGTGTCTCGCTACGCAGTGACTGACCTTATATAATTAACTAATTTTATGTAAGCAGAGAAGCCTGTAGGGGCTTTTTAATAATATAGATAATTTAAGCACATAGCTACTTTATAAGTAGAGTTATATAATTAACTAATTTTATATAAGTAGAGATGCCTATAGAGGTGTTTTAATAATATAAGTAATTTAGCTTTATAGGTAGTTAGTATATATAAATAATTTTAGCACCTACTAAAGCTACTTATAAAGTTAATCTATTTATATATACTAACTATTTATAAAGCTAAATTATTTATATTATTAAAACACCCCTACAGGCATCTCTGCTTATATAAAATTAATTAATTATTTTAAACTATAAAATAGTTTATGTGTACTTACTTATTTACTTAAATTATTTATAAAAAATATTAAAAGAAAGCTAAAGAATAGAAGTAGTTATAATATATCTAGTTTACTAAAATATTCTAGATTTTTTATAAACAGCTGGATAAGTCTACTCTTATTATTATATAAGTACTAGAGTTAGTAAATTATTATTAAACTAGTAATCCTTAATAAAGTAATTAACTTTTATAAAGGCTATTTTCTTATATTTTAAGTATTTCCTACTAGTAATATAAATCCACTCTAGTGGTATTTAATATTCTATTTTAATATTATTATAAAGGAGGCTATTTTTATACTTAATTTTAAAATACATAACACCTCTCTTATTCTTCCTATAAAAGAGAATATTAGGTACTAGGATATTAGTATGCTTTATAATAAAAACTAAAATAATATCTTTATTTTAAAAATACTAAATATTCTATTTCCAGATAATTAGATTCTTTTATTTATTTTTTAGTTATTTAGATAGTGCGTATTCACTTTTAATAAAGCTATATTATTATTATTATTATATATTTTAATAATAAGTTTAATAATTTTAGCTATCTTTATAAATGGCGTCCTACATAATATAAGAACTTATTTATTATTAAAAAGATAATTATTTATAAGTAGAGTAAAAAAAGAGTGTATAGCTTTATTAATAAAAAAATTCTTATACTATAATATAGAAATAATATTAAGATATTTATTAGGTATTAGTGAATTAGTTTTATTAATAAACTTTTCATAATAACTCCAGATCAGCTTTAAAGGAATTCCGGTTTAGTATTATATATATTATATAGTTATGTTCCTATTTTTAAACTTTTTTATTTTTTTATAATTTTTTTCTTATCTTCTCTCTTAACACACCTAGATCTGTATTTGAATACTTTTTATTTTTTTTTTAATATATTATCTTTATAGGTCCGCGCTGCTTCTTATTTAACTATTTTTTATATTATTTTTTTTATTAACTATTTTAGTATATCATTCGTCACGTTTCCTCCCTATAGTAGATAGATTAAAATTAGAGATAATTAAAATAAAACTTATTAGTAAAAAACTAAATATCTTTTATAAGTTTTTTAAATTAGTTTATAATAATCTAGACATCTCTTAGCTTAATGTATTGTATTATATTAATAATAAAAATACTATTTACTAGTGCCTCACGGAAATTCTCTAACTCTAATAGGTTTTTAAAATCTTATACTTAACTTAATATATATTCTTTAAGGCCTCTTAGCTGCTTACTTATTACTATTTAAAAGTAGTAATAAAAATCTTCTTAATAATCTATTAGCGCTGAATTCGGCGGTTAATTCTAATAACCTTAATATTAAATATATTATATTTCTTTTAGAGGTAGTCCTAAACAGTGGAACTAACACACTTATTTAGAATAAAGTTTATAATATAATTATTATATCTATAGCTTTTATAGTTATTACTAAATTTATAATATCTTTTTAATTTAATCTGTTTCTTATTATTTTCTTTTAGTAAATACTCTAGATATTTAATATAAGTAGCTTCACAGATATGTCTGATCTAAAAAAGAATATTAACTTTATACTTAAAAGTAAAATAAAGGATAATCTTAGAATTAACTACTCTAACTTTTTTATTATATTCTTTAGGTAAATTCTATAGCTTTATAATATAGCTATAGCTGTGTTCTAAAGCTATAAAGATATAAAATTACTATTATTTAAAGATTTCTACTAGCTAAAATAGCCAGAGGGTTATAAAGAGATAAACATGTTATAATTTCTTTATTATTATATTAACTAATTTCTACTATTTATAGATAAATATAGCTTCTGATTTTTAAAGTATTATTACTATATTACTACCCTAAACACGCCTATTTCTAGATTAGTTAGTAAGTAAAAGTTAGATATAAATCTAGCTTATAACCTAAATAAGCTAGAAAATAGTAATAGATAAAGTTATAACTAATTCTATATTCTTATCCTAAGTAAACTAAAGAGTAATTTATAAAAAAAAATTTAATAATACTTAGCTTAATCTCTTAAAATATACTTAAAAGATATTTAGTGTATAAGATACTTACTAGTTCATTCTAGACTTTACTTTCTATAGTTTAATTATATAGTTATAAGTATTTAACTAATTAGAAGTAGTAAAATCTACGCTATTTAATATTAATAAAAATAGTTAAATATTTATTTTAGTGATCTTAGGATACTTATAGATATCTAAAAAAGAACTAGGTTTTAATTTAACTATACTAGATAATAATAAAAGGTATATATAGATTTAGTAAAATAAGTAAATAAAGCGTCTTAGTTTAAAAGAGCTTATAAAGTAATAGTATTTTATTACTAATTAGGTAACTACTTACTAGAAGGGTTCCTTAAGAAATAGATTAAATAATAGACTTATAATTAAGAATTTATAGAAATTTAAAAAATGATCTGAAAAAGGTTTTTTACTTAAAAAAGTAATAGAAGTAGGTATTAAAAATATAGTATAATACTACCACTATAAAACTATACACGCTAGAGATGAGATAGATAATGTTTATTATAATATATAAAAAAAACTAAGTAATACTAGTAAAAGGAATTTGTTTTAATAATAGCTTATACTTTTTAATATTATTATTAGCTTAGTTACATCTAGTAGCTTTTACTTAGATAAGGGTAAAAATAGAAGTATAAATAAAACTATTATATAAAAGAGATTATTAAGCTATATACAGACATTAATACTATTTTCTAAACGGTTATATTTAGACTTTTTAGTTAAATAAACTATTTAATAGTAACGCAACCGTATCCATTACTAGCTAATTATATAAAATATTAAGAAAAATATTTATGAGATAAGTTCTCTATAAGCTGTACTAATAAAATTACTTAAAATTATAAAAAGTAAGTAACATATAAGACGTTTTATTTAGAATATAGTTAATTTATTAGAATATAAATTACTACTAAATATAAAAATCCTTTACCGTAATATATTTATTAGGAATATTATACTAAAGATAGGAGAAAATAATAGCTTCTTAATTAACCTTAACCTAGCTATTAAATTAGACCGGTAAAAAGTTTCTAAAACACTAAGTAAAACTAGTACTAAAGTATTTATAATAATTAGTATACTTTACAGTAATAAAGATTATAGTTTTATATATAATCTAGAGTTATTCTTTTAGGTGCTATTTTAAATTTATATTTACTAAAATAAACCTAATCTTCTAAAAAATAAAACTAAGTATAAGTCTTAGAATTATAAGGATATAAGAGAACTTATAAGAGAAAAAGTAGAGCTAGTAATTAAGAAAAATAAATTTATTAATAAGAGTTTCTTAGTCTACTATAAGCTACTTATTCTTTGTCTATAAAAACTACGTAAAGTAGTCTTTCTAGAAGGAAAGTAGTAATTAAAAGAGTATTAATAACTATATACTTAAATAAAGTCTATCCTAAATTAGGTAAGAAAGGACTTAGGTATATTAAAATAGCTAGATATAATATATTAAGTTTATAGACATCTATATTCTTCTGCCGTTTAAGTGAGACTAAGATAACTTAAAGGGGTCTAATTAATCTAATAGAAATATATAACTATATTTACTAGAATATATGTAAAACTTTATAGTCTGAGAGTATTTCTACTAGTAAGCCTAACACTACTAGCTTATTATCTAATAAGAATACTATTAAGTAAAGAAATATTTTATTAGAATAAATTTTAAGAGCTCTAAATAAGGCTCTATTAGAAATAAAAAAAGAAACTCTATTAATAGCCTTTATAGTAGCCTTTTTATAATAACTTAAAAGAGACTAACTTTAGTTTTAAAATATAATCTAATTAGCAGCTATAAAAAGGGTTTAATTAGACAGAATTTAATTAGCTAGTTTCTACTTTTTATTTTCTTATTTCTAAATTCCCTAATTCGCTAAAAATTCGTGCTTTCTTAAATATAAAACTAGTTTAATTATTAGTAGGTACTTATATAATTATTTATACTACTTAAATTCTAGCTATAGCTTAAATTATTTTACAGTCTTACTAAAATAAGGCCTTAGTTTAAGCTATATTAGACTAGTCTTATTATCTCTAATAATTTATTTAATAGTGTTTTTTATTAAGTCTATAGAAGCTATTAATGCTCTTTATAAGTATATTAGAAATTTCATAATTACAGTACGTAACTTTATAGTAATTATTATAATAACTATTAATAATAATTAACCTATACTAGCCTAGTGGACGTAAGAATAATTAATTAATTAATATTACTTAATAGTAAAATAGCCAACTAACTCTACTAAATCTAAATAGAAATGTAAAATTAAGGAAAATAAAGAATAGTCTATCTCTTAATAACTAGAGTACTACGTATATATTTCTAAACGTACTATAAAATCATTTTAAAATTCTTTAATTATATTACTAAACTTATTATTATTTTTAAGATATTTCTAGATAGAGCTAGTAGCATCAGCCTAATCTACTTAACCTAATTATATAATAAATAAAATAGTATAATTAATACTAATAGTCTTAGAAGCTATTATTATTATTAAGTGTTTAAAAATTTATTCTCGTAAATTTCTTCCTTTCTTTTCTAATCTTTTCTATTTATGTATTTACTCTGGTAATAGCATGATAAAGTAATTACTTATTTACTAATAAAAGTAATATAATTTTAGCTAAGCTAAACTTTAGCTTTAGTATCTTTACTATAAACTCTTATACTAGTTAGAGTAATTTATAGTTCTTTATAATTTTCTCTTTTCTAGTCTAATAAGCGCCATTCTCTGATTTGTTGCTTCTAGTAATATTTATTAGCTTAAAATTATAAATAAAGAAAAATAACTACCTAATTACATCTATATTAGCTAGTTAGAATTCTATCTTTATATTTATTTAACCTAAACGTATAAGGGCCGTGTCTAAATGCTTAATATAATTAGTTATTATAATTAATACTTAACTCTTTAGTAACCTGATACCGTTAAAAATATTAAGAAAAATAAATAGAGATACTATTTTAAGAGTAGGTATTTATAGAGGAAAGGTATTTTAGCTAATATTCTTATTACTACTTATAGTCTATTTTAAGATAACAGTATTAATATCCTTAAGTAAGATAATATAATATTAAGGGAACTCAATAAAAAGTATTTTCAAGTTATAATTATTAAGTATAAAGATATTAAGAATATAAATATATAAATTAAAATGCTCTATAATAGAAAAGGTAAAGCTAAATTTCCTAGTTCTAAATAGCCTATAAAATAAGTATTCTTATTAATAAAGAATACTATAAGTAGAGTACTATACTTAAGTTACTAAATTTAGAAACTCTAAAATATTATTTACTAGTATATTTTTAAATTTTTTATTAAGCACTATGGTTAATATATCTCTTTTATTTCTAAATTTTAATAGTTTTTATCTCTCTTTTTAGTGCTTAAAGATATAGCTTTTGTTTTTAATTAGCTCTAAATAATATTAATAATATTTATCTAAAAGCTCTCTTAAAATATTTAGATTTCTTTTAAAATATAATATAAAGACTTTTTTTTAAGTAAAGCTGAGCTCTCCGTAGCTTTAGTTATATTTAAATATAAATAAATAATATTTATACCAGAAGTAAAAGCAACTATTCTAAAGAAAATAATATAATAATTTCTTATTAATATTATTACTAATACAGGCCTGTAATTTAGGTCTATTTTTATATTTAAATAATTTAAAATTAACTATAGTGAGAGAAGCACATGCTAATTACATAAATAGCTAAAAAATATATCTAGAAAATAAGTATATTATATATTTTATTATTATAAAGTACTTTAATCTTTAAAGTTATAAGTCTTTTAGAAGTTAATAGTATAAGTTCTTAAGAATAGATTTACTAATTAAAATAGGCTTCTAGTAATTTACCTAAGTATTCTAGAGCATATTTTCTAATTAATAGAAGTAAACTATAGATATATAATAGCTAACTATAAATACTTAGCGCCCTAGTAAGAAGTAGCTAGATAGAAAAAAGTATAGACATAAAGCCAAGAAAAAACAAGTCCAGAAGAGAAATCTATTTAGATAAGAGTAACTAAATATAGAAAGAGCTAGTATTACTAAATAAAGCCATAATAAAAAGTACTTAAATTAAGTAAGAGATAGTAAGATAGGATAAGTATATAATAATTAATTATAATTTAGCAAATAAATTTAACAGAAAAAGCGAGGAAATAAATGGTTATACTTAGTATATATAATTCCTAAGGGGTGAACAGCCGTTCTTATACCCTTTAAAAAAAATAATTTAAAGTAATTATAAATCTTTATATCTATCATTCTATAGCTTTTACTTATATTTTTTATATTCTTATTTTTTTTATTTATATACTCTAATGAACTGTTAAGCATAATCTGATATATATTACTATATAAGATTATACTAAAGATTTTAAATATAACTACTATAGCTTTAGCTTAAGTTTAATTACTTTATATTTTAATTTAATATAAATAGAGCAGCTATTCCTATAGGCTGTATTCTAAATATAATTAATTCTATTTTTTAATACTATTAAATGCTATAAACATGCTGGCTGAGGAGCTCTTTTATAAACACTTTTTATCTATTCTATTTTAAAAACTAAATTATATATTAAGTATCTACAGATTAAAGCTAATAGCGGCTTTATTAATAATAGTTATAATTATTCTATATTTTTAGAAAATGCCTTATTAAGGAATATAGAAATAGAACTTATAAGACTATAATTAATCTTTTTATATTTCTTTTATTTAGCTAGTTTGGAGACCTAATATTAAGCTAATCTAAACGCGACTAAAATAGTGAAATATAATAAAAATATAATTTTAGTTATTTTATTAGATATTTACACTTATCTTAGCTGCTATAAGAATATTAATTAGTAATTAATATATACACATTTCTTATATAAGGAATAACTAATTTGTTATTCTAATCTAATAAAGAGTCAGAGGCCGTTTAGGGAACTAACTAAATATATTAAAATTAAAAACTACTTTACTATTATTAAATAGTATAAAGAGTAATAGCTATTATAATTTTATATAATAAACTAAAGTACTGTCTTATTATTATAGATTTTAATTTTTATCTTAAGATAATAAGACAGCCTGCTTACTTACTAGTATAGAAATATAAGTAATTAAATAACTAATTAGATAATAAGTAAATATTTATTATCTTTATATATAGTATAAACTTTAGTTATTAACTTATTCTCTAGCGCATTTAATTGCGGAAAAAAGTTGCGTAGTTTATATTATATATACTAAGCTAAATTAGTACAGATCTTATATAGTTTATAAACCTAATATAAATTAGGTATAAATTTAAAAGTGCTAAATTCTTATCCTATTTTTAGTTATTTATTCCTCTTATTAATACTCTAATAGAATATTGTGTTTTTGTTATAAACTTTTAATAAAATAATATTATAATATTACTAAGAGTAAGATAATTTAGTGTCTTAATTTTATTATTAAAGAAATCTTAAACTTATTTATTTTAAAGCTAAGATCTTGAAGCGGACCTGGTTAAAGATTTTTTACTTATTCTAAGCTAATCTACTTATATCTCTAAATATTAAGAACCTTATAGTCTAAGCATAAGAGAAGAGATCTATATTTAATTTAGTATTTTAAATATAAAAATATCCATAAACGCTCTCTAATAGCTTAAGTCCTAATTAATTTTAAGACTAGATATTATAAGCTACTTCTATACTACTACTATTTTCTATTACTATTAACTTTATATAAATATATTCTTATTAGAATGCTGTAAGAGTCCTTAGAAGAGATAATAAGCTTAATATATAATAAAGAAATAATTCTAGTAGCGTTTTTACTAGAGTCTTTTTTACTATTAAGTAAAGTAACTAAAAGATTAAAATCTAGTAGCTATTTTAATAAGCCTATTATTATATATTTATATAGTTATATAAAAAGAGTATATTTATTAATTTAATAATATAAGAAATTAAAAATATACTACCGCTTACTTAAGATATAAAATAAAAGATTTATTATATCCTCTATATTAGAACAAAATAAATAGCGATTGTTGAATAGTTTAGGTTTATTTTTAATTATACTTTATAGTAACTTATTAAACTTCTCTATTTACTAAAATTTATATTTATATAAGTTTAGTTAGTACTTTAACTAACTTCCTTACTTATTAGACTTTAGCTAGGAGAGAGTATTAACTAAAGACTATTAATTTACCCTCATAAATCTCTTTAAGAATATAGATATTTATAAAAGGACTTTATAGTTTATTTTTCTTATTAATAATATTCTAAACTAGATGTTATATATAGCTCTAGTCTTAGTCTCTTTTAGTACTAACTATTTTTAATAGAATATTTCTTTATTAACGAGATACATAGACTTATATTGTCTTTAAAACTTCTTTTTAGTAAAATATTATTATTTTAATCTAGCTAAAGTAGCCTTAAGTCTAGTACTATATTTATATATAGAGTTTTATATACTATTTTAGAAATAAAGCCTATATAAAAGGCTCTGTCCTGTTTAGAAGATGTTAATATTTTATTAATACTCTTATATTTCCTTATAATCTTTAAGTAAATTTTTTTAGATTTTTTTTTCCATAAAGCTACGCCTCAGAGACGCTGGACTATATAAAATAATATTAAAAAATATAAATATAATTTATACTAGTTTTACTCTAGAATTAGGTGGTTTACTTTTAGATATTTAGAAATTAGATAATATTTTTTATAAGCTAGAACTATTATTAGCTATATTAAAAAACTTTAACTAGACTTATATCTTAAATAAAGCTATTATAAGTTATGTTTATAAGAGCCTATCTCTAAAGTACCCCTCTTTTTAGAGATACTAGGCCTTAGTTATTATATATAAAGTAATTTTATAGAAATATATTAAGTCTACGTAAGTTTAAGCTAACTATAGAATTAATTATTTATTTTAATACTAGTATAGTATTTCTAATACTAATTTATTTCTACTGCACCTTAAATATGCTCTTTAAGTATTTTAAGATTACTTTAAATATCTTTTTATAAGTATTAGAGTTAATTTTATACTTACTTTTATTAAAACATCTTAATTTCTTAAAATAGTATAAAAATACTTTATAGTTATTTAAGTGGAAGTTATTGTATATAGTCTAGAGAACTAGTATCTTTACTCTTATATTACACAGTTATAAAATCTTTAATCTAGATTATTAGAAATATAAACTAAGCTATTAATATTCTTAATAATCTTAGTTAAAGTAGACTATTAAGTATTATAGATATAATAGTGCTACTTGTTCTGCTTACTATAGGCCATATAATATCACAACTAGTTATACTAGCTATAATCTAGTATAGAGCTTAGAGTATAGCTAGCTTACATTTAAGTTATATACTACTCTATTTAAAGATAAGCCCCCTTTATATCTCTTCTCTTCCTATCTTAGTATAGCTAAAATAGAGCTAACTTATTTTATTAACCTATATCTATACTACGACGCGTGAAGACCGAGCCCGTTATTATAATAAATAAGAAAATATATTTAGTAATTAGCTAAGTAATTATCTAGTATTCTTTAAACTATATTCAGGTTAAAGACTTTTCTGCTGCTAAGAAATTACTAGAGAATTAGAGTCCTTTTAGTTAAAGTCTACTCCTAATAAAGGAAGTTATACTCTTTTATAAAGATATAATACTTAAAAGAATTTTAAAGTTCTAAAGCAAATTTATAAAATTACTAGTGTATTTTAAAAGGGCGCGGAAGATAACAGAATAGTATAAAAACTTTATTTTTAATAAAAATCTTTATAATCTTACTTATGACTTTACTAATATACTATAAGAGCTTAATAATCCTATCTCTACTAAACATTATTTTTATATAGAAATTATATAATAAGACTAGAATTATATCTTTTTTTTTAGTAGATCTTTTTTGGAATTGTCTCTAGTAGAGGCCTTATTTACTTAAAGATATTTTAAAGAAATAGAAAGGCTTTACTTAAGCGTCTAGTTTTATTTTAGTCTCTTAAAATTTAAAAGACTATACTTATATATTATACTAATAAAGATATATTATATTAACTATAATAATAAAAACGTATTATCTTGTTAGGGTGAAATAATAAAAGTAATTAGAAAGTTTCCTATTACTAATAACCACATAACTTAAATAATTATTATGTTTATATGTAATATCTTATGTTATTTAGGTTACATTTTATTAGTATATAATTCTTTAAAGAAGGTAGCTATTTTAAATAAACTAGCTAAGCTAAAAGCTGTTTAATACTAGATTATAGACTTATAATATTAGTTAAAATATTTATAGTTTTAAGGTCTTTATAGTTATATGTAGCCTATTTGTATAAAAAAAAAAAACTAAGTATTTCTCTTATTTTAATCCGCATTAAGCTGTAGTGCTTTAAGTAAAATAAGTAGTATTTATATCTAATTTTTCTATTATCCTACTCTCTTATACCTGTAGTAATAGGGGATATCAGCGGCTAGAGAAAGAACTATAGAGAATATAAATATCTAAAAATATAATAGACTTCTAAGAAAAATCTTTATTAACCTTACTATTATATTCTTTTAGGTTATGTCTTATGCCTATAATATAACCTTAGAAAAGCATAAAAGTTTTATTTATATAAAGATAGTTCTTTATTTATTAATTATTTAATTTTATAATTATTTACTGTTTTATGGCTTTGTACTCTGTTGCCTAACTTTATTTAAGTCTTATTTTAAAACCTATTCTAGAATTCTCTTACTTAATTCAGGTTATATAGGCTTCTGTTTTGAAAGTAGATTATAATATATTATAATAACATGTTTATTTTACTATACTAAGCGTAGCTAAAAACAGACCTAAAAATATTTTAGAATTAATAAAAGTTAAGTAATAGAACTTAATAGCTTTCTGATATTCTACCTTATTAAAAGTCTCTTATTTTATTTTAAGCTTAACTAGAGACTTTTCTCTTAACTTATATAAGGCTTTATTTAATTTATTTAAAGCTTATATATAGTATAAGGTTCGCACTAATTTAGCTAGTATACAAAGGTATAATAATTCAGGACATATAAAAATTCTATATTATTAGATACTATATTATATTATAATACTCTATATCTTTCTTAGGGTAATAAACTCTATTCTCTTTTACTTATATAGAATTTAAGTTTAGTTAATAAGTTATTATACTCAAAGTATTAGACAACCTGTCTCGGATGTTAGTACTTAGGTTTTTTATAAATATAATTCTTAGAATTCTACCTACTCCCTTAGAATATAAATATAGGTAGTGTGTGTCTGGTAATTAGTTTAGTTTAGTAATACTAACGTTAGCTTATAAACTTCTAAACTTTATAACTTAGTATATTATCTCTTAGTATAGTTTCTTAATATGTGAAGCTTTTACTATTAGTATAATTATAATATACTCTTATTTATAAGCTAAAGTCTCTTAACACTATATAAAAAGAGTTATAAGTTTATAGCTAAAATAGATTCTTATTACTTATTATTTATATAACAGAACAGAAAATCTATTTCTTTAAAGTTAGTATTATACTAACTTATCTTTTATTAGAATAGAAAATTCTTATAGCCGGTTTAGACTCCTATTTTCTGCTAAAGAAGCTAACTTAATTGCTTTTAGAATCTCTTTTATTCTCTTTAGCTATATTTTTAGTTATATAAAAGACTTTTTATTTATAATTCTTTTTACCTATATATACTTCAGCTTAATTAAATCTATTTAATGTGAATAATATTTTTTATTAGTTATGTCCTTAGAGGCCGTTAGGCCTCTTATAAAATTCTTAAAGTTCTAAAGAAACTATTTATATTTAAAATAAGGATTTTACCGTTCCTAGACTAGATATTACTTTTATTCTCTAATATTATATATAATCTGTAAGATTTTTTATTATTATTATATTAGAAAATACGACTTATAAGTTCTAGAGTTATTATTAAGGATATATTATAAAAATAAGAAATATAAATCTATTAAGTGCCTACTATTTAAGCATGCTCTTATATCTAATAGTTTTAAAATATTATTAATAAAAAAGAAAATTAGTAGTGTTTTTTATCTGACTTTAATATTAATATAAAGATAGTTTTAAAGTAAATAGATACTAACCTATAGTAACTCTAACTATATAGTAAGTTAGTAAATCTAAAGTTATCTTAAGTTATAATAAAGTTTATACTTAAGGCTTTAATAGTCTTTTAGAGACTCTATACTATATATATAAATAAGTTTTATAGTATTACTTTTATTATTATCTTTTTAACTACCATTTAAAGTTAAATGTAAACCTAAATAATATATTTATATTAAACTTAAACTAACTTATACTTACTATTAAACTTAGTAATCTAGATAATAATAAGCCTATAGTATATTACTATAGGTGTAGTGGATTTTACTAAATTAAAACAAGCTTTTATAAAAGGTATTTAAAAAATAATTCTAATATACAAACTAATAAAATATAAGCTCTAGAGATGTGGAAAGGCCTTAGAGTTTAATATATTTTTAATATCTAGTTTCTAGAAGTAAGCGTATGTATAGTGTGGCTTAATTATTATTAATCTCTAAACCTACTAATACTAATAGCTAGTTTACTAGTTTATATTATATACTTTATTTAGTTTTAGAAATAAAATTATTGAAGATTACAGTGCCACTTAGTGCTTTACTAAAATAATTAAATTTATAAAACTAATAAAGCTACCTAAGGATCTAATCTATAAAAATAAATTTAAACTTATATATAATCTTAAAGGTTTAAAGTATTAGTATCTACAGATAGAGTAATTAACCTTTTATATAATTTTAAAATCTTTATAATAAGAATTAGAGCAGCTTCCCTAAGACCTATACTTATAAAAATATATTAACTTTTTAGAGTATTTTTTAGTTATTAATTCTATCTAGTAACTAACTGCTAAAGAGGTTTTATAGTATCCATTTATTAAATTAATTTCATAATCAAAATACTATATTATATAGTTAATACTATAACTTTATTATATTATATAATAATTCTGTTTAATCACCTAACCGTGTTGATTAGCTCTTTTATAGAAAAACATAAAGTATATATCTAGTCTCTATATATACAGAATTAATAATTTCTTCTATTTTTTATTTATTAAGTAGTGTTTTTGAGTTTAGTCTCTAATAGTTATCTTTATCCTAGCCTAGCTTTAAAAGGTTATTAGGTGAAGTGCTAAGAACTATATGAAAAAGTTCTATTTAAAGATTATATTAACTCTTTTTAGAAATAAACCGGCTTATATGAATATATTTAGTAACTAAAAGACATAACTTATTATACTATATATATTATACTCTAGCTAGAAGAATATATAGCTACTACTATTTAGTTATATTAAGAGCTAATAAAGCTATAACATGAAAAATCAGAACAAGCTAAAGTATTAGTTCTTTTAGGGTAGTAATAAAATAACTAAGTTATAACTTAATAGTCGCGTAATAACTCATACTATCTTTTAATACTAATACTTTAAATCTATAAACTTTTATTTATTCTTCTAAACTCTATTCTATTTTCTCTAATTTTCTAAATTATATTTTCCTTTTTTAATCTTATTTAGCTATGTCTAGTCTCTGTTAAGTTATTTATTAAAATAAGGCTATTATTATTAGCATTATAAATATAATCTATATTAGTTATAAAACTTCTTTCTATTATCTGGTCACTGCACTAGATTAAAGCCTTATAAAATAAATACTATAAAAAATAAAAAAGATAATTAAGATATCTAGTATTATACTAGAGAATAGAGTAGTGCAGTTTTTTTAAATTCTTCTTATATAATAATACTTTTATTCAAAACAGCTTGTGTTAAAGTCTTATTAATATATTCTTATTTTAGTTTTATAAATAAAGAGGATCTAAGGGAGCATGTAACTAGTTTATTACTTAATAAAAAAAATATAAAGATTAGAAAACTATATATTATAGCTATTTTAGTTAAATAGAGTTTAATAAAAATATATTAGTAAACTTTTTTCTAGTAAGCCTCTATTTAATAAGCTTTTATTTAATAAACTTTTACCTAGTAAGCTCTTATCTAGTAAGCTTTTATTTAATAAGTTTTTATTTAATAAGCTTTTATTTAACAAACTACTATAAATACCGCACTATAATAGATATAAAATAAAAATGCTTAAAAATATTAGTATTAAAATAATAGTAAATAAATCTAGCAGTAATTAACTATAAGGTTTTTATTAAATTTATTTTTATTTATTAGTAGTCTTAAGTAGCGGATATAATCCAGTAGAGATTAATAAATAATTATATAAAATTAATTCTTAAAGTATTATAAAAAGACGTATAGTTATTATAGTTATAGTATAGTATTAATAAACCTACTGTAACTATAGACTTTAAAATTTATTTTTAGTATACTATCTACTTATTATAAGCGTTTTTATTTATTAAAAGAATTATTTTTTTATAACTCTTTTAAATCTTAAAGCCCCTCTAGTAACAGCGGCTTTAGTATTATCTTTATATATTTATATTTTATAAGCTAGTACTAAGTTTATAACTCTTATATTCTTCTTAATATAATAAAAAAACTAGAGTATATAGACTAGTTATTCCTCTTTAGTAGACTTCTACTAAAGTATATTTTCTTTATATAATATAAGTAGTACTACTTATATGTAATCTAGTATTATAAATTTCTCCTATTAATCTACTAGTTTAAAGCTTTATTTTATAATGAATATGTTAATATTTTAGATTTCTAAAAAAAAAGCTAATAAATCTAGGTAATTAAAGGTTCCGGACCAAGTTCTTAAATAGAGTTTATAATTATAGACTATATTATATTTATAGAAACTTTCTATATATTTGTTTATTATAGTAGTGTTATTACTTTCGGTTTATAGAACTTATATAAAATTAATATTATTTTACTAATATATTATCTAAGCGTATTTAAATAGCGCTGTATAATAAACCCTAAGCTATTAAAAAAATAGAGAGGTTTATAGTATTTATTTTAGACTTATAGTATTTTATTTTATCTTTTTAATATAATCTAGTTAGTTTTTATCTTCTCTATCTTTTACTCTTATTTTATTATAATATTTTATAGGCCTGCTATAAGCGAAATCATTTCTTTTTATATATTTATAAAGATTCTAGAGACCTCCTTTATCTCACTCTTAGTCTAGAGATATAATTAGTTTTATTTATAGTTATATTTAATAGTTATTTAGTTTAGTTTAACTTTATGTCTGTATTTGGATTATAGGTAGGTATAGTTAATTATTATTTCTTACTATATTATTCTATTAAAAAAAGTAACTAGTTTTAACTTATGCTGCAGTCATATTAATTAGTAACTATTAATAATAAATAAAAGGATATTAATTTAGGATTTATTAGTTATTATTCTGAAGTTTTTTTTTTATATATCTGTAAAGATTTCTTCTCTACTTTTCTTTAATTAGATTTTAGAAGAATGTAAGTAGTTCTCTTTATTTATACTAAAATTATAGTATATTTTATAACCTAAACAAGTTCTTTAGTCTTTAGTAAAAGTTTATGAATTTTCTATAAAAATAATATAATTATACTAAGGCACATATTATTACTAATATTAGTATAAAAAAGTAATATTATTAAGCTTAATTTTCACTACTAAAGACGCTAGTAATCTTTAATATAACTTTTATATAATTTTTTTATATTACTTTTTAAGTATATAGTACTGTAGTGCTAGAGCTTATAGATAATAAATATTCTATAAAAACCTTATAAAAATTACTAAAGATCTAAGTATTCTATAAGCTCTATAAGTCTTATTAGAGAGAGATAAGATTTTAAAAGTATAATAGAGTTTACTATTAAAAAATAGCGGCGTTTATATATAACGCTTAAAAAAAAATCATAGAGAATAAATTCCGCTTATAATATTAACTTAAAAGTAAACTTATATTAATAGTTCTGTTATAGCCAACACTATCTTAATATATAGTATAAGTATAATATTAAGCTAATTACTATTCCTTCTAGAGAGATTAGGAAAACTAGAAATTAAAATTAAAAATAAATATCAGATTATACTTAATATACAGCTATAGAAGTATTTCTATATATTTATTATTATATTATTTATTTACTATTCTCCGCAGGTATAATGCTGTAAGCTCTTATAAAATATAAATAAATATTAGTTTCTTAAATTAATAGTAATACTATATTTATTTACTACTTATAACCTAATTAAAGCTAATATCTTTTATGATAAACTTTTAAATCTATTTTATTCTTATGTTATTATAAAGAAGAAGTTGCTGAAAGTAACTCTAGCTATATAAAATTATACTAAAACACTAAGATATTACTATATATTTATAGATAGAATAGGGTAAATATCATGTTTAGTAAGAAAATAATTAATATATAGAAATTTTATATAAAAAGGATACTTCTTACTATATCTAGTTATATTATTATTTTTAGTTATTATTTAACTTAGATAAATATTCCTACTGAGCTTACTTAGTATTTAAATCTAGAAAGTAATTATTAAAAGAGCCAGGGAAGCCTTACTAGACTTAAGTATTCTAAAAATTAATAATTTTAGTATAGTTAGAGCTCTAATTAGTAAAGTACTAGTATTAATAATACTAATTATAAAGATGTTATTAATGGTAAGAGTGGAGCTAGTTAGTATATAAAATTTAAGTAATTATATTAAATACTATAAATATTATTTATATTAGGCTTTAGATTTAGTATATAGTTAGCTACTAAAGCTCTTATATATAGTTAGAAATATTAATTATAACATAAGTTAGATAATTCTTAACTACTATTTAAAATTATTATAAAACTAAATTATAGTAAGTATAAACTTAAGTATGAGTTATAAGAATTTTAGTATTACTATTATTAGGCGCAGGCTAAATGCTAGTGTACTTTCTATTTATAATAAAAACTACCTAGTCTAAAGCTAAAGAAAATAGGAGTTTGTTAAAGTTACTAGTAGAAATAGCTATATTAGTTAGGCTAAGATTTATTATTTAATTTAGCTTTAGAAGCGTAGTTACTATAATAAATAGAGCTAATATTATAATACTAAAACATAACTATTAATAAAGCTAAGGTTATAGTACTAGAGAATTAACTTATAGTAGCTATTAAGATTTTTAGAGTTTATAATAAAAGAAAGTAAGAATAGAGGAAATAGGTTTTTATATTACTAGTAGCTAAAGTAGAGTTTAATATTTAGTAGTAAAAATAGAGTATACTACCTCCTTTACTTAAAGTCTAACAGTAATAAAAAATAATAAGTAGAATAATATAGTAAAAAATAAGAGTAATAGAGATTAAAATAATTAGAGATTATAGTATTAATAATAATTCTTAGTCTTATCTTAAGTATATTTCCTACTATAATAATAAGAGAATAGTTATGTTTTTGGATGCTTAATTACTATATTTAGTAGTAGTAATAGCAGTAGTCATTATTATTAAGCTACTAGTTAATTAGTATTAGTAAATTATTTTTACTAATTAATTTTATATAATAATACTAGTTCAGCATACTTGAAGAACTTAGTCTCTAATAAAAATAGAAAATAACTAGCGGCATTCTTAAACCTGATTATAAAAATAAAATAAACTTTTAATACTAGCCTTAATTACCGTTATAGGCTAGAAATATAATTTTTTTTTTTAATAGTATAGTTATCTTTTAAACTCTTTTTTAGTACTAATAGATAAAGAAGTCTTAAGATTATTAAAAAAGTGCTTTTAGACTTATTTTAATATTATAATACTATCTAACAACATTATAGAATTTTATCTCTAGAATTAAATTTAATTTTATTTCTTTATATAGAATTATATACTGGTGCTGCTAAGCTTATAGTTAAAGTCTTATTAATTCTAAAGTCTTATTTACTATTAATATTAACTATATATTTAAGATAACTATACTGATGCTAATATTACTTATTATACTTATATTATTAGAAATTACTAGTTAAATATATATAGTAGTGAAAAGGTTGCCTAGTTTAAAGAAATTATCTACTAATTTCCAAGGCCTTTTTTATTTATAACTATTAGTAGTTCTTAGGACTAATAATTATACCTAGTAAAGATTTAATATTAGTATAGCTGTGTATAGTTTAGCTATTATAAATTCTATTCTAATTTACGCTCTAGTTCCTACTATAGATTCTATTTTTAGTGTCTAGTTTTAGATCTTAACTTATTTTCTAGGGCTTAGTTTTAGTTCTTACTAAATTTAGCTTTACTCTTACTATCTCTTAGTATCTATTATCTTAATCTTTATATTTAGCTATTTTATAATAAAAACACTTCTACCTGAACTTCTCTCGCCATTCATGCTATATATATATATATATATATATATATATATATATATAAGTTCTATTATAGCTATATATTTCTAAAATATAGGCTATTATTATACACTAGCTAAATACATTCTACTATTAATAAACTTATTTTAGTTTAAAAGCTAATTATAAGAACTACTCATCCACTATTTAACGCTATACTTAATATAGGAAATAAATAAAAATAATATATTATTATAAAGTTAAGCAGTAAAGAGGTAAGCCTTAGGTATATATTTTAAAGTCTTATATTTATAGAATAGTTTTAGTGTTATACGCGTCTTAATTAATAACATATTTATAAAAATATATATTAAAAAAATGCTCATAGTGCGTTCAGCTAGGAAATAGAAAGTAGAATTTATAAAAGTTTTTATTTATTAAGATTTATTTCTATTCTTACTATATCTTACTTATTTAACTATAGATAACTGGTATTTTTTGTAAATTAGATTATTATTTTAATTATACTAATATCTAGCTTCTATTGCTTAATTAGGCTATTAATATTTTTACTTTTTTCTTATCTATTTAAATAGCCTCCTAGTGTGTATAATAAGTCTTTAAATTAGTTTTTATATTATTATATTAATTTCCCCCCCTATCGCATCTACCTCTTATAGGAGAAGAGAAAGTGTGGTATTAATTTTATAAGTTTATATTCACAAGCAGTCATCTTAAACGTATTAATTTTATAAAAATATTTATTAAGAAATAATTTATTAGTTTATAGCTATATAAGTATAATAGCTTTTAAACTAGTTAATTACTAGTATAATTTTATAAACTTATCTAAATAAAGTACTACGTTAGTCTTCTTAGTAAATTTTCTAGTTTCTAGTTTTTCTAATAAAAGTAGTTTTACTATTATTCCAGCTCTTTTAAGTGCTTATATTATAAAATACTATAAATAGATATCTCTCTATAGTAGTTTCTTACTCTCTAATTTTATTAATAATAGTTTATAAGAATATAGCTAATGTAAATTAGCTACTTTTCTTACTAAGTTTTATAAATAATATTATTTATTATATAATACTTACTAAATTATCTACGCTTTTACTAATTTAAGATATAGATAATATATAAACTTTATTTAAGATAGCTAGTAGGTTCTTTATTAAAGCTATTATACGCTATTTATTTAACACCTAAAACTAGACTATAAAAGAGTATAGTTAATTATTAATTTAGTGAATAAAATTAATCTCTTATATACTTCCGCTTATGCGTGTTTTTAATAGCTAAAGACTTTTTACTACTTTATTTTCCTACTATAATTCCTGTTTACTTTATTAACTAATTAATGTATAGTAGTTCTTTATTCTTAATAAAAAAAGTCTTAAAGTTATTTCTAATGTTGGATATTATAAAATAAGAAAGAATTTTTATATTTATTAAGTTACTTTTCTCTTCTCTTGCCCTAATATAGACTTTTAAGATAATTTTATTTATAGAATAAAGTTTACTAATAGCTTTACTCTAGAATATTAGAAATTTAATCTTTTAATATTATACTATAAATACTTGTTCTTTAGGAACAATAAATATAATTTTTTTTAGTATATTACTTTAATTAAGATATATTAGTACTAATATTAAGAACACTTTCCCTAAGTAATATACTTAAGATTATAGGTAACTATATTATTATCTTAGTATTCATTAACTACTCTTCTTCTTTATAGATATAGGTATTAGTTAAGGTTTTAATTTTAACTATAAAATAAATATATTTTCCTCTTTTATTTACATTCTATAGCTAATCTTTTATAGACTATTTTTTATAGATTCTTTTAAAAAAATATCTAGTTTATAAGCTTACGTGTGATATATCTAGTAGATTTTATATTAATTATTAAATCATCCTTAATACCACTTAAAATAGAGAGGAATTTTAATAAAGTACTATAACACTAAAAATTACTCACGTTATATAGGATAGTGCTGAAATCTTAAAGTATCTAAATAATTATATTATTTTTAGAGATAAAAAATAATCTAGGTTTATAAAAGTCTTACTTAAGGTTTTTAATGTTTAAAATAAGACAACTTAGTTCAACAGCATCTAAAAAAAGAAGATAGTTTAAAATTAAAAACGTATTTAATATAATTAGATATAGTAAGAGAATTGTGACGGCGCGTACTATAGTTATAGCTAAGATTTAAGCTTAGGCTTATACTTAGCTTATACTTAAGTCTATACCTAGCTTATATTTAAGCTTAGCTTTAGTAAAGGTATATAGCTTTAGCCTTTATAACAGCACTCTGCTTTTTAGTTTAATATAGTTAGGTTACGCTCCCGCTTGCTTATTACTTATATATACTAACTATAACATTATATTAAACTCCTTAGCTATCTTTAGAGAGTAAAGGTAGCTTAGTATTCTTATATCCTTATTATACACACGCACCTGTCTTGGTCACTGAGCCTGATCTACCCTATCTTAGCTAATACATAAAGACAGAGGCGACCCTTAGCTATCTTTAGAGGATAAAGCTAGTTAAGTATTCTTATATCCTTACTCTATACACACACACACGCACACGCACACGCACACGACTAGCTAGATAACGTAGTAAAGGCCGCTACGTCCTAGCTCCACACGCACACGGTTTCTCTTTTTTCACCCTTCTCTTCTTTTCATGATGAACGACCCTATTCAGTAACTCCAGGCTGAAATCCAGGCTCTATGAGTTGAATTCCACCAGGAGATCTAGAGCCTGCGCACAGAAAACCAGACTCTAAGAGCTACTCTTACTATCATCACCTCTGCCACCTCCTCACGACCTAGATCCGTCCTTCCTACGCCTACCAAGTTCGACGGAAAGCCATATAGGTTCAAGACCTGGCTCCCTACAATCAATGCCAAGATAGCCGTTGATGGACAGGCTATAGGAGACGATATAGCAAAGTTCTACTTCGTATGGGATAACCTTGAACCACAGATCCAGGCAATGGTTCTTCCACAGCTGTCAGATGCTAAGGAACGTGGTCAATGGGACTGGCATGATATCACGACGCAGCTGGAACGAGTCTATTCTAACCCAAATGAGATCCGTGAGGCACAGTAGGCTCTGCATAAAGTCAAGCAATAAGAGCATGAGCCGCTGCCTGCCTACATTGCACGCTTTGAACGGATCCTACACGAAGCCAAGGGAAGAGACTAGCCTGCCGCCGTCAAAATCATGACATTCCGCTAAGGTCTTAACGCCTCAATCCAGCGCTCACTGGACAGTCAACTGCTGTTACCAGACAAATACCCAGAATTCCTACAGGCCACTCAGCGCCTAGCAACACGATCAGTGATATACTCGTCACACTCAGCTCCTACCCAGCCAAGAGTAGAGAAAATGGACCTCTCTGCAGCAGAAGCGCTTAATATCAACACGATCAACGTCACTGAGGTTACCCACGCCGCCTACACAACTAGAGCACAGTCAGTTACCCCGTCGCAACAGCTCTAATGGAGGAAAGCAGGATGCTGTGTACGCTGTAGCTCACAAACACACTAGGTTCAGAGCTGCCTAAGGCTCCCACAAACACCAGCCGCTGCCAAGCCACCAGCAATCAAGCATCAAACCCTTTGGGAACCAGATGAATATGACTACCACGAGTATGAGACAAGCAATAATAGTAGCGACGACAATTACGACCTGGTTCGCAAGCTCTCTCTATAGGGCCAGCAAACTATTCTGATTCTTTCTATTCTCAGCTCAATTTTGAGCTCCCTATTGTACGTAAAAACTGAGCTTTAGAGGGGGGTAATGTAACGGCGCGTACTGTAGTCACAGCTAAGGTTTAAGCTCAGGCTTATGCCTAGCTCATGCTTAAGCCTATGCCTAGCTCATGCTTAAGCTTAGCCTTAGTAGGGGTATATAGCTTCAGCCTTCGTAGCAGCACTCTACTCTTTAGTTTAATATAGTTGGGTTACGCTCCTGCTTACTTGTTGCTTGCGCATGCCGACTATAACAAGAATTAGCTTTTTAATAATTTAATAATAAAAGAAGGCTTTCTAATGTTAGACTATAATACCTAAAATTCTAAATTATTTTAGTCTCTTAATTATCTAGACCAGTTTTTATAACGTTTATTTACTACTAGTTATTTATTTCTAGTAAAAATATAGTAATTATTTTCCTTTAGTAAGACCTAATTAAATCTTTTATTATATTTAGCTAGATTTATTTAACTAATTATATACTACAGCTTACTTTCAGCGGAGTTACTAATATAATAAAGACTTATATTTAATAGAATTATTAATATAATACGCTAAATTACTTTAATGTTATGAAATTTATTACTAGTGTTACTTCTATAGCTAAACTATTTCTTTTAAGTATTATAACTTATTTCTATTAAATTCTAGCTGCTAAAATAGTAATATTTAGTATTATCTAATAGTTAAAAGCTATAAGTAATGTCCTCTAGAAGAAAATAAAAATAAATATTATTAGTAAATACGTTTAAACTAGTACTAAACTATTTTATTAAATATATTAACTTTTAATTTACTTAACTAGCCTAGGGTAACAGGAACCTTTATATCTAAAATTTTAGTATAATAAATATTCTATTATTTAGTAAACTAGGCTAACGCTTTATAACTATAGACTTTTTTTTAAAAAATAGGAATATATCTACTATCTAATATACAGCAAACATCTAAAAGAGATTTTAGAAATTATTTTTATAATATACTAAATATAGTTTCTTCTATAATCTTATAGGTTTACTAAACTGTAATTATAATATTACTTAGCTAGAATAACTATAATAAGCTTATTAATTCTAATATTATGAATTTAGAATGCTTATTTAAGGATGACTTTAGATTCTATATAAAGCACCTAAAGATTAGAAGTAACAGTGTAGACTATTACTTTAAGTTAAATAAGAAATTTTATAATAGAAAATTTAAATAGGAAAGAGATAACCTCATAATTATATATTATAATAGCTATAAAGTGTATAATATTAATAATAGAAGTATTTAGTATAAGTATATACTAATTATCTATTATCTAGTTATACTCTACTAACTTATAATAGCTCTCTTTTTAGTAATTAAATTATTTTAAATTAGTATATTATACAACAGATGCTCGAGCGTACACTTTTATATATACTTTTTATTTTTAACTATTATTATACAGCAGCTATAATAAGAAGCTTAAAAATAGAAGTTAAAGAGATTTTTACTACTTATAAGAAAGAATTAAAAACTCTTAATAAATTAAAAGCTAATATATTTATATTAGTACTTATAAAAGAGATTAAGAAGATTCAGGGTTTTACTTCTCAGCTATTTTTTATAAAAGAGCTAACCTTAAGACTAGTAAAAACCTAAAAAACTTTTCAGGCCACACTAGTTAATTTACTATTAACTAAATAAAATTCTAAAAGTATTATTCTCTATCTGCTTTTTTTTGTGAATGCTAGTATTATAATCTTTTTCTCTATAAAACCCTTTATAGTAAATAAGAACAAATAAGCCTTGATTTTAATTTTAATTAAAAATTTATTAAGTTAGTATGACTAGCTGATAATAAAATCCTCTAGTAATACCAGAAAATTAGAAGTTAAGCTATTAGAAGTGGATAATAGAGATATTACTTTACTTCTCTTTACTTTTTAGAAATTAGTTTAGGATTTACTATCTAATAATTATAAACACGTCTTAACTCACTTTATTACGCGCAAAAATTATTTAGATAGTGGTTTTTATAAAGTAATTATTAATATAACAGACGGACATTAAGCGCTTATAAGCTAATATAAATATATTAGATATTAGAGACCCCTTTATCTATTACTTATTAATTACTTAGGGAATTATCTTTAAGTAATGTGACGTAAGGTTAAACTAGTCTTTAATCTATATAAATACTAAGTAAATATTAGTGTGCTCACGTTACCCTAAGAGCTTTAATAAGATATTACTAAGACATTAACTTAATTAGAGCTTGTGTTTATAGTTCCTATTCACAGTAGGCCGCGACCGCAGGACACCGGAACCCTTGAAATGAAAATATATCCTAAAATAGATCGGGACTAGGACTGCTGGCTACAAGCCAAGTATATGCTTAGGCTTTAACGGTTAAGCACTGCCGCATCCACTAGCCACAGTTGCCTCCTAATGCCGGTTGTTCGGCTACAATGACAAGCTAAGGTGGTCAAGCGTGGCGCTATTGCTGAGCCAACTAATATGTAACTCCAAACTCCGGTAAGTTCTTACGACGTTAATTGTATAACTTCGTAATGCAGCCTAACATACGGCTATGTCTACGTCACAGTAAGAATATCAGCATATCACACCGCTTTCGAGTTTCGTATACGCGTCTTTAACGCCTCCGCCAACTAACGAAAAAGCCTTTACAGAAGCCCTCTGAGTTATCGCGCTTTCTAGGCTAGAAGATATATCAAGCAACACCCATAGACAGAATTCGGCTTGCACTAGGGGAGTACGATAAGATAGAGCGTCGGCTTCGGCGAGACGACTGCCTATTGGGATACGTTAAGGACAAGATACGGTGCGTAGACCCAAGAAACGATAGAGGCGCCAGCTAATGATGGAAATCGGATAGATATAACTACGACAGAAGATCGACTTGTCTTTCGCGTGCTGACCAGCGAATTCATTAAAGACTATTAGTACTTGTATTCAACCCCTTTCACTTTCTAGTGCTGCGCTCTAGGAATGTAGACTACTCCTCCATCACCAGGAGCAGTCATTAGACTCTTAGAGGTGTATTCTTGGTGGCGATGCGTTCTAATGTTCCCACGTTAGAGTCCATCAGAGAATTCATAGAACTTATTCAGTATTTACCTAGTTACCTAGAGAAGAATTTGCCGCCACGTTGAACCGTTGCGAGCATGAAATGCTCGCCGGGGAATTCAGCTACCCGCCTTATAGGATCGTAATGAGCTGCGTAGAACAGAGTTTCATATATTACTAATTGAATATGTATATTAGTAAACAGACTGCCTTATTTGGATGGATTGCCTACTGATTTTTAAGGGCTTTTTATCTGTACTAATGCTAACCAGACTGCCCAGTGAAGGGGCTTAATGTGGGCGTGGCTGTGCCTAACAGATAGGAACACTAATTTGAAGAACAAACACACCAGCACAGATACGTCACTTCTTGAGACGAAATGTATATAGTTATAGATAGAAGCTAGACTACAAGCGGAGGCGAGGGAACAGATGGCCATACCTCTGGTATGGTGAAGTAAGGCGTGCTGATTCGTTCAGTAAAGTGTCGGCTGTTCACTAGAACCCCTGCTAATAAGCATAGCTGCAGAGAAATCACGGCTGAAACTGAGTAGGATAAAATCAATCAATCGCTCAATTAATTACCATGACTCTACGCCGTGCCGATACCCGCGACACACTGCACCGTACACACTGCGCCATCCAGACGCATTCCGCTTCCTCTACCTACTGTAGAAGCCATTTCCTCCGCGCTCCCTTCTGCAAAACGCTATTAAGCGCCAACCTCCAGCCTATAACATCCACAACTACGACTACAGATGACTATCTATGGGCCGTTGATTGGAAATGTCAGGACTACAAGGAAATGAAATGGATGCGCGGTAAAGAGCCTTGAAGATGCTAGCTACCCGTCGTCGCATGTTTCAGTCGCTCAATGTGGCATGTCACAGTTACTTTTGAAGGTTCACTGCACTCGGATAGGGTAGCTCGTGTGGGAAAGGAAAAACGGCGTCAAGATCTTGCAAATCTCTGTCTCTGCCTTGACTTCGACAGTCTACCGCTCCTAGATGACACGGTGACGGAGCTGCTCATTAAGCACGCCAATGATACCACTCCCCCGGCCTATCAGAACGATTCCCCTTTTCCTGACCGCGTTCTCCCGTTGAAGACCATTCCAGATCCTGAGAGCGAATATTTTCCCCTTCACGCTGATTTACGGCTCTGTCTGCGGGAAGACCCATACCACGTACGGTTTCCAGCGCTTGATTCTGGTATTAACGTTCCAATGAAGTCCATTTCGGAAATCAGAAAGACACGCCAACTCAGCGCCGGTGTACATGAGGTGTATATCACTAGTGATAATAAGCGCCTTATCTTTAAGGAAGTGGACAGATTTTTTTACATACCAAGAGATAGTCAAGCGCTATATTAGGAGTTGCAAAACTTGTAACTATATCAAGGCATGAAAGGTATCGTGCAGCTAGTTACAGCTATCATCTCCCAAAATCCATATCAAACTGTATAGCCTAATGGGTCCGATAAATTCACCAGAGCCGTAGGTGCAAAGGGCCCAATCATTCTGAGAGATATCCTCAAATATCATTCAAAAAGCATATTAGAGGATGCGCTTCAAAGTACCTCATAGCCTTTTTCTTAAACAGCCTTATTATAGAAAAAATGGGCATTGCAGATCGCCTATGCGCTGGATTTCCTCCATTAGCATGACATAACTTATATGAATCTAAAACCGTTAAACGTTATCATTAGCGCAGAGTACGATGTTGTCCTAACTAATATTAGTAGCATCAGAGATACAACCTATGAATAGCTAGCGCCTGAGATGCTTCATGCATCATACCCACTATCTAAAAGTATAGAGTCGCGAGTACAGAACGATGTCTGGGCTTTTGGGAAACTATTCTCTATCATAGCACATGCTTCCTATAATAGGCTTAAAAAGTCTTAATTTAGCTCTATTGCTTTAGCTACTACTACAGAGGACCCTCCCTCACGTATTTCTCTTCACGATATAATTTCTTATTTTTCACAATGTTCAGAGCCATCATATTAGAATGCAGTCCAATTAATGTCATCAGGATCAAAGCCACTGTCTTTACGATTATCTGTATTAGCCACCGTCTTAAGAGAGCTACAGATAAGCGTAGTCCACCTAAACCTTCTCTATAAAGACCAGGCTTTTTATCACACCCGCTGAGATAACAGAAGCCTCCAGTAGTCTTAGAATCCTCCAAACCACTAGTGGATGAGGCGAAGTCAGGGTATGATATGGTCCACTAGCGGGGTGCTGTCTGACCAACATCAAGCTACTACAGGGCCCCCAAACTTCCCGCAACTTTCGAATTTCTCCACCTGCACCAGACTTCGACCTGTCCTTGTCAAGTTCCCTTCTATAAGACTATCCCTCCAGGTCTATATTAACTGGCGCGCAACCTATTATGGAAGTCAATAGACATTAAGAAGATACCTTAAATCCGAGTGAACAAGAAAGAAAACTCACTCTTGATGGCTCCAGCAAGTCCGGCAACCACAACTTCCTCCAAGCTCGACTCAACCAACAGCAAGTCTCAATCCTCCCCAAATCAAGGTTACCAAACGGTCAATCATAGGTGCATCCCCCCAGCGAATTGCAGACTTTGCCCCTGGCTACATAAGCAGCGCGATTAGGACGGAGCAAACTGAGAAAGATAGAAAGACGTCCTGGAAAGCCGCCGTGACAATAGTCTTTCCCTATGTCAGGAAGGTCGATTACGTGATGAGTCTAGTTAAAAATTCTAAGAACAAAATCAGTAGATATAGGTTAGCTTCACTGCAGGAAACAAAACAGGCCCACTAGCTAGACACAACCTATGATTTATATATGATACACCCGAAAACGGGAAAACTTCATAATAACGGCATAGAAATACGCGAAATGACTAAAGCGCTGGTACATCACGTAGGTGCTAGTCACTTAAGAAATAGCTAACTGCGGCTAAATTCAGGTATCTAGCTGTATAATGCGGCTGAAGATGCAGGTTCACACAGCTCCTTTAATGGAAATCATGTTTGGCAGCTGGAAGTACTCATAAATTTTGTCTGAGAAAGTGAATGATTGTATCTAAGCTGGTAAGGACTGTGTTCATATATACACGTTCCCAATTAGGCAGCCGCCTGGTGACTCATTCAGGTACATCCATAAATCAGGCATTCACGTGAGAACCATGTCTCCGACGTAGCGAGATTACTATACCAACATGTAGTTTGAGCAGACCGCCTCTAGCAATTAATTCATACCCTACTCCACGTCAATATCCACCGAGCTACGCGAGACAGGTTTCTCGAAGCGTTTCTCAACTCCGCTCTCAGCGAAAGACGATTTCGAGGCCACCGTAGGACCCGGAGAGGCTTCTCTCTAAATTGCCGCTGTGCATAATCGCCTTGTCTTTTGGTTCTTATCTGAAATACTTTCGAAGACTAAGCGAAGCCCTAGACTAATCTATATCAGCACAATAGTTGTGCCAAGACTCCCTCCTGTGGTAAATTAGATTCTAGTCTGAGACTTCACGCAGAATTAGCTATGCATACTGAGCAATACAGCTATTAAGTTAGCTCCAAACATGTCCAGATATTTCTTGATCTTGATAGCTATTATAGCTGCTGTAAAGGATAAAGGTGCCTAACTTCCTCTAGCTAAGAGTCTTGTGGTTGGTTTTAGAAATTTACTTACAAATAAAACTGTTACGCTAGTGAATATGAAAAGGATATTCGCCTGTTGAAATGAAGATATGGCTTTGTTAATAGTTGTTTCTTTCTATCTCAGATCAAGCAACATGACGAGCTGACAGGCCCCGTTAGTAGTAGAGGTTCTAATTATGGGAAAGGAATACAAACAAATTTCCGCACTCTATTAGCGTCTTCTTTGAGTCGTTCCTAGATATCTAGAGCGGGATGAATATATCTGTCGCCCTGGTAATCATTTCCTTAAGAGGAGTAGGGAAGCTTACTTTTATTTATAACTTGTTCTTAATTACTTAACACCCTCTTAATTATGTTAATCTTGTCTAAGATATCATTAACCTTAACTAGATACTCTAATTCATTCCGAAGATCTTTTGATATAGTTTTCGATGCGGATTTGTCCTTAATTGACTTCTTAAACTAATAGTAGCAGCTTCTAACTTTAAGAGACTTATTTAAAAAAGATTAGCTAAACTTATAAACTGTAGTATTAATTAAGCCATACTTATTATAGATATAATTAAAGAGGTAAAGATATTACTAATTATAAATTTTCTTTCTCTAAGGGTGCTGAATTCTGCTTTAATAAAATCTATACACTAAAAAAGAATATATTTAATTTTATCTATTTTCTCTAGAAGAGACAGGTTTGCCATGTCGCTGCTAATTACTATATTTATAGTATTATATAAGATTTACTTACTAAAATTATTCTATCTCTTAAGAAAAGTTGTGATTATTGCTAATAACTAATCTTAGTCTAGCACTTTCTTAAAAGATAATAATATAAATCTTTAAATATCTTCTACATCTATAATTATAACACTACTAAAATTTGTGTGCGTAAATAGGTTAATGCTGCTATACTTTTCTTACTTATTTTACTAGCCTTTAGTACACTATTTTTTGCTTCCTGTTTTAAAAACTTTTTATTTCCTTTTCTTATAAACTATTCTGAAAATCTTTTAGAAATTTGCTTAGTACTTAGTTATTATTATAATACTAGAAGTCTACTAAGGCTAGAGACTTATAATTTAATTAATTTAAGTTATAAGTAATATATAGTTTATTTATATACAAATTTACTAGCCTAACTATAGCTTTGAAATGTACAAGTGGTTTTATATAATCTAGTATTATTAGTATTTCCTTTATATTAGCAAATTCCAGTCTAATAAGAACACTTCTAAATAAATGTTTTTTAAAAATTAATTGTTTTTAGTGTTATTATTAATATTAATATTAACTACAGGTAACTATACTAGTAGTTAGAAGAAAGCTTTTTTTAGAAAATAAGACTAATAAATATATAAGAAGTAAGAATATATTTTAAGATATTAAAAAGTTATCTGATAACTTATCGCACTGTTATATATATTATCTTATAATAGTAAATAATAAACTATAGTAACTTACTATAAAGTCTGGTTGTTTATATATAATATTTTAGCCTTTCTTTTAAAAGGATCTTTTAATGAAATTCTTGATATTAGTAATAGTCTTATCATAAATAAAGCTAAGCTTCTAGATAAAGTCTTATATACTAATATTAATAGTTTAACAGTCTGTAATTTAGGAATCTTCTAATTTAAATCTATTTTAGCTATAGTTAGCCATTAGTGATTTATATAAGAAAGATTAAGGAATTTTAGAAAGTCTTATATTATTAATAGGTAGATAAATCCACATCTTTTTATACCCTATTTCATTTAATATAGACTTATAAAGGATGTTAAAAATAGACTTAAGAACTTTTTTATATTTATTTATATTATTAGAAAAATAGAATAAACACTACTCTTTAAATTTCTTATAGATATTTATTTTTTTCTGATTTGGCTTTTTAGAGAAGTGTTAACTTCTAATAGCTCTTTTCCCCTTAACATTTTTCTATAGCGTTTAAATAACTTATAAGCTGTTAAAAAAACTAACTATTTTATTAAGCCCTATTAATCATATAAGAAACAGTAGAGTTTAATTAAAAGTATTTATTAAAGTTAGATTTACTATTATATTAAAAAGCTTTTAGATAATGTCTTTATTATGTTTAAAAACTATATAGTAAAAAAACGTGTGTTAAAGCTTATTTTTTATATTCCTATTTAATTTTTACTAAAAAAGCTTCATAATCTTTATTTTTATATTACTTTTAACTATAATATATAATAGTATCTAGTATTCTATTATTATCTTAGCAAGTAGGTCTGCATATAAGGTAGTTTATTATATACTATAGACTATTATTATAATATTCTTAATCTCTACTAAGATAAGTATAAATGATATATTCTATAGACTAAAATATTTATTAAGCTTTCTATAGTTCTTATATAGTAATTAACTAAAAAAGCTAGCTAGAGTTATACTTTATTTAGTTATAATCTATAATTTAAAGATTAGCCTTTAAATGCAGATTAGAAAAAATTAAATATATACTAATATCCTAATTTATTTATCTAGAAGCTTTTTAAAGAAGTAATTAATTTTAATTAGCTTATATATAGTCTATAAAGAAAATTTATAGCGTAGATTAGCTAGGGTTTAAGACTTAGTTTTCTAAAATATTCTAAAACAGGAGCACTAAAGAATTTTATAAAAAAAGTAGTTATATAAGTAAATTAGGGAACCTATATGCCTAGAAATAGTATTTTAAGGAATATAATACTAATAGTATATATAGCTACTAAAAGTATAATATTTTTTTTTTTTAAGTTTATTATAATAATAGCCTAGAACGTATAACTAAGCTATAATAGTAATAGTAAATATGTAAATAGTTTACTTATATAATTATAATTTCCCTAAAGTTATAACTAATAAAGGTTAAGAGCTAGTAGATTTATTTCTACTTTATTAAAAAGTCTAATTAAGTAATTTTAGTACCGGAGTTCTTACCTCCCTTTAGTAGCTATTAATTATAGTTAGTAGTTTTCTAGTATAGGAAACTAGAGATTATTCTAAAGCACTTTAACTATAGATAAAGACTATAATATATATATTTAAAATCTTACTAGGTAATATATACCTATTCTTTAACTAATTAACCCCTATATTTTTATCCTTCCTAGCAGCTTTTAACGTTTATGATAGGATTAGATTAGTATTAGAACTAGACACTATAATAATATTATTATATAGTATTAGTACATAAGCTAAAGGGCTAGGTCTATTTTATAGAAATAATAACTTACTCTATTATAAAGTTATCTTTATTATAGAGAATAATAAAATCTGAAATCTTATTATTCTTTTTATCCATAGCAGCCTTATTCTTTTATATAGGGATTAAGATTAGTAAAAGAGTCTAGTTAATCTCTAAGTATAATAAGTAAGTTTTAATAAATTATAAGAACCAGTCCACGCACATCTAAATACCAGAAAAAAGTAAAGATATTAGGAAATTAAGCTATATTTAGTTATTAGATTTAAATTAGTGAGTTCCCTTTATCTAGAAGCTAAAGAAAAATTAGTAAGTCTTAATAACTAAATAAGATTAGCTAGAGGTTTAACTAAAAATAATACTATAAAATAAACTTACTTAACTTATAAGAGTTATATAGCTAGAATAGAGAGTAGATTTTAACTAACTAGTTTTAAATTAAATAAAGATAATCTAAAAAGAAGAGAAAAGTCCTAGAGTACTATAATTACCTTTTAATTAAAAATACTTCTAGTTTTATATACTATAAAATTTGCTTATAATACTTTTGCCTAGAGTAGAGAGAAGTACTACTAGTATAATTATATATTTTTAAATACATATACGTTTATGAAGATATCTTAGTAAGTCTTAATTAGATTTATTTTATATAGTAATTTTAAAGTCATAATAGGGTAAAATTATACTATATTTAAATACTACTTTATATAATACCTAGATTTAAGAATAAGTAGCTGCTAAAGGGTCTAGTAGTTTAAATAAAAAAAATAGCTATTTAATTTTATTACCTTATTATAGTTTAATACTATTTAATGATCTTATAAATTCTATTATTTATAGATCTTAAAAATTACTAAGTCTAACTTTCGTTTCTTAGAGTTATTTAAGTAAACTACTTATAGTTTATACTAGTAGAAAGAATAGCTAATTTATATTAGCTATATACTTATTATATTATAAATAGTTTTTAATACTAATAAAGAGTGTAGTTAAAGTAGGTATTATTTTTACAAACTATAATAAAAACATATTACGTTTATAAAGTAAATACTAAAAAATTAGATTAGAGTTTATAATAGAAACTAGAGTATACTTTAGCTAAGCACTAATAAAATAAGCATTAAACTCTTTTTAGGGAATACTATAAACGTGCTCGGTTTCATTCCCTATAGTATTTTTTAGAGGTTAAGTAAGGTTAGAGAGTAAGATACTTAACTCTAGTATAAAAATCTTCTCTATATTTTATCTATATAGTATTATTAATTCATTAAATTTCTTATCTTAGTATTTAAATGTTAAATAATATTATTGCTATAAGATATAGTAAAAGGTAGTATATAATACACCTCTTTATAAGTCTTAAGTAATTTAATTATGATTATTATATCTCTAGTATAAGCTATTCTAACTAGAATGTTTTTAAATTATTCTTTCTTTTTTATAAGTAGATGTTCTTTATATAACTGTGCTTTATAACTAAGTTTAAGGCTATTTTAAGCTCTCTACTAGACTTCTCTATTATTTCCATGCTAGCAAGAAGCCTTTTAAGTACTATTATTAGTCTAAAACTATTAGTAACTTAAATATAAGTTTTAGGTAACTACTACTTATATTTTAGTACTATCTTTATATAATAAAAAAATATATTTAACTATATATTAAAGTATTTCTCCTCTTTAAGGAGCGAGAGTACGGAGTGATATGCTTTTTTTTATTAATAATAATAGCTCATTTTTTTCTACGTAAGTACTTTAATATATTCTTTATAATATAAGCTACTTATATACTATATAGACTACTATTATAATATTTATTAATACTAAGATTTATATCCTCCTGCCCTTTAGTAAGGTTAAGTTTAATTATAAAAAAATTAATTAAATCCTCTATAAAAGTATAGACATAACGAGATTTAGGTATTTTTTTAGTTAGTTAGTAGTAACTAGTATTTCTATAATACTAAGCACTACACCTAAGTTATTATAATTAAGATTATAAATAAATAAAATATTATAGATAAGATTATACTTTCAGGCCTTTAAAGTTTTATTAAGGTTATTAAATAAGATAGTAGTATTTAGAGTATAACTATATTAGAGCGCTAGAGCTCTATCTATAATATCTTTATTACTAAAATTACTTTTAAAATAAATATAAAATAAAAAGAAGTTAATAATATAAATAGCTAGTATACTTAAAGTAAGATAGAGAGAATTCTAGTAAAACTTTCTAACTACTTAATAAAGTAATATCTTAGTCTAATACTATATTCTATCTCTGTAAATATAAGACTTTTTAATAATCTACTTTCACAGCACTTTTTAAGCTCTTAAAGAAAAATTAGAAATAGCTTTAAATTTCACTTCTTAAGTGTCCTCCTAATAATTAAATACCTATTATTTTTAATAATAATATTATATATTTTACTAAAGAATATAAAAGTTATGTTTTGTTTTATTTTAGTATAATTATTAAAGTCCTTAGCGTAGATAATAGTGTGCTTAATTATATTAAAAAAGTATAACTATTAGTAAATACTTTATATAGTTTTAAAGATATTATAAATATCTATATCACGCTTAATATTAGTAGCTTTAAATAAAACTTTAAGATTTTTATTATAAATATTATTTATCCGCTCAGCGTTAGTCCTGGTTACTATATTTTATTTATTTTAAGTTTATTTTACTATAATAGTATAAGTTATAGAGCTATAAGTCTATAATAAAAATATTTTCTCTTTATAAGTACACAATAGTCTTAACTAGTTACTATTTATTTATTTTTTTAGTTTTATATTATTATTATTTATTTATAATAGTTTATCTATTCGCGTACCTGTTATTATACTATTATAGTAACTTTAAAAAAAAATAGATAACACGTAACTTACGTTTAATATACTAAGAAATACTAATATCACTAATTAATAAACGTAGTATTGGATTTCTATATTAGATAACTTATTTTAGATTTTAATACGTAGGCATAGCATCTCGTGTAAAAGATATAAAACCAAAAACCTTAAAAAATACCTAGTTAATAAAAATACCTGGTAGAATATATGTATAGTGAAAAGGTCGCTTAGTTTAAAGAGATTACCTACTAATTTTTAAGGTATTTTTTATCTGTAACTATTAGAAGTTCCTAGGGTTTAGTAACTATGCTAATGAGATTGTTTAGAGAAAGAGCTAATATTAATATCTAAGCGCTAAAGGCTGTAATCAATTAGCACTAAAAACGTGTTTAAGGTATAGAAAGATAATTATAGACTATAGGATGAGGTATTCTAAGTCTTAGGGCTGTCTATAAGGGTGTGATGTACCTATTCCTTATATATAAGACAGCTATTAAGTACATTGTAGCCATACCGGCTGTTTTAAGCTGTTTCATGATGTTATTAAAAAAGTCCCCCCAAAGCCACCCTTAATTCATCCCGTTATGGAACCGATATAAGTGCTAAACCCTTTTTAAGTGTTAAACTGAAGCTTTATAGCTAGTAGTTATCCACCGAAGCATTATTAGTAGTCCACTGATGCCTCATGGCTAGTAGGCATCTACTAAATATAACTAGTCATCATCGTGGTCATCGTGGTCATCGTGGTTATTGTAGTCATCATGATTATCTATCTTGTGCATCCGGAAAACATGACTATAGAGTTTTGTAACACGTAGTTGAAGACTGTCGCTAGCAGGTTTCATGAAATTGTTAGCTGTGATGGTAGTAGCCCCCCTAACCCGCAGAAATTCCGCTAGGGTATTGAAGATTGGTGGATTGACGTTTGGGGCGCGCATATGGTAGAGAGCTTACACCATGACATCTGAGATGAAGGACTGGGATCTAGCTTTAATGATCTAGAGCTGGAAGAGTCTGGAAAACTCTTAAAACATTTTCTCCTTGTGGAATAGCTCTGAGCATTCGCTTCGATTTTCCGTGAGAAAGCGGCAGAGCTCTTCTGCATCTTCTAACCGTGACTAGGTATTACTTATAGATAGTAGGGGCTCTGGCGGCATGACGGAGGCTCTGGCTGTAAGGTTAGAAGTTTTATCCTGGATGCGGGAGAAGTGCTTACTAACTACGGGCATAGAAATAGCCTCAGAGTAATAAAGTAGTATAGGCGGGTAGTTGCAGAGTAGAGTCGTGCAGTCGTGTGCGGTCGTGTAGTTATGTGGTCGTGTAATCGTGTAGTCGTGCAGTCATGCAGCGGTGCAGCAGTGAGGGCATATCTAGGTTGGTAGCTGTAGACTATCCTGAGGATTTACTTGCCTAGGTAGCCTGCTCACATCGTGAGCGAGCAGGTGAAGGCGTTATGAAGGCGTTGTGAAGGCGTCGTGAAGGCGTCGTGGGCAGTCGCGAAGGACTTTGGCCCTCTTATTTGAAAACAATGCGAGTGTTAGGGATATTACGGCTGCCTTAGTAGTTATTTCTCTTGTAATATGTACCAGCATGCCTGTACTGCGCCTCGTGTCTGATTAGGGAAGTAGTGATATATGTCATCCTACTTCATACCCATCTTAGACCTGTAGGCGAGTAGTTACTGTTTGTCTGACTTCAACTAAGACTTATGCGTTCGAGCGTATACGCGTTTATGCTCTTTATAAGACGGCTTATTATTATTAGCAGCGCTAGCATTAGAATTACTACCGCCTAAGCTTTTACTAACTAAGCTTTAATTGCTATTCTTAAAACTGTTATCTCTATTATCCTTATTCTTATCTAGACTAATAGTATTATAGTCAGTACCTTTGCCACGCGGGCTACGAGTACTAGTTTTTCTAGTAATATAATTACTACTTTACTACGTTAAGCTTTAACTAGCGTATATGTTTAGTATATTATTATACTAATAGCCTACTAATAGCTATAAACCTAATGTTAACTGCGTTATATAGATAAGTTATTTTATATTACTAAGTAAATTATATATAATTATTAATAGTTTTAGAGATAACTCTAACGCTAACTTATTTTAATAGATAATTACTATTACTAACGTTATGTATTCTAGCATCTAGTAGAGAGTAATATTAGTTAGCTAATAGTCTATATAATCACATAATCTAAAACTAGTACTAAGGTTATATACTACCCTTATTTCTAGAGAGTATGTTTAAAGAGAAGTAGATTAAATTATAGCATTTACTTTAGGTTAAAAGTAACAGTATAATAGTAATAAATTTAGCTATTATAATATTCTTACTAGAATTATTCTCTAGCTCTAATGTTTAATATGAATTTATAATAAACTATATTAGCTATCCTAGAGTAGATAATTATTATACTTATATTACTAAAAAGTTATAGTAATAGCTTTACTAGAGATATTATTAGCCTAATTTAGTTTATTCTTATTACTATTCCTAACTTTACTTTTAGTGCCATAATTTTTATCTTTACCTTTATATAAATCCGGATTAATATATTAATTGCCTTTTCTTTGTTTAAATTCTGGTAATTCTTTATTTATTATATACTTATTATATTTACTATTACTATTATTTACAGAATTAAGAAAGCTATTTCATACTAGGTTTAGAACATCAGCACTATTACTTTTACCACTATTTTTTAGATAACTAGTATTTAGGTTGTTATTAGTTTTAAGAAATGAAATTTAGTTACTACAGTCCAGCAGCAGCGTTAATGTTAGTATGTATATAAAACTAAATATAAAGCTTTCTACTTATAACTAGACTAATTTTTACTACTTTACTAAATAAGAGTTTTCTAAAGCTAATTTTAAGATACAGTCTAGTAGTTTTATAAAAGAGGTAATTATATTAGTAAATAAAGTATACTTATACTTATATATTACAGAAGACTAACTTATTATGCTAATATTCTTATAAAATTCTTTCTACTCTAAAAAATTATCTTTAAAGGCGTTAAAATAGGACTCTTAAGTTTATAAAATAATTACTTATTATTATATATATTTTTTATATTCTTTATAAAGAATGCGTATATACTAGCTGTATTTAGATTATTATTCTAATATTCTTACTATTTATTACTAGATTATATATCCTCTATACTATAGCATGCTCTAGCTAAGTTATTATTTAAAACTTTAGAAAATTCTATTATTAATTAGTAAATTAATACTATAATATTATTAATATATTTACTTAAACTACTTTTATTAAATAGCTTATTTATAGCTAAGTTTATTTTCTTAATGCCTATAGCCTAGTTAGGCCCTTTCTAGCTAAACTACTAACTCTATAATATTTATAAAAAAAAATAGTACTAAAGTTGTTTTTACTATTTATATATATATATTAGCTAAGATTTATTTACTTATACAGTTTATATGCTAGAAATATCTAGTTATAGTAAATATAAAAGGCTAGTAGCTTTTATTATAGCTAGTAGTCCTAAATCTAAAGAACATAATATATAGAAGTCTAATAGATTAGTTAAAAAGTTATTAATATTAGTTTATTCTCTGTTATATCTGTGGGAGCTATCTTTATAAAGATTATACTCTATTATATTATACTTATTCTTAGCTTTAAGCTTAGATTTTATTTTACGCTTAAGTACTAAAAGATTAAAAGAAATATATTTTATAAAAGAAAATAAAGTGGCTAGTAGAAAGGTGCTAATAGTAGCTATTATAATAGAAAATTTACTAAGTTCTCTAGCTAGAGAAATAGAGCTAGGTTTAGAGATTTAAATATATAACTATTTTTATTAACTAAAAACTATTACTTACCCGTGATAGGATTATAAGGAGTTTATATAAATATCTTATTCCAGTCCAAAGTAGTATAACAATAGTAACTTGAATTAGAGATAGTAAAAATAGTATTAAAAAGTTTATTACTTATTAGTATTTTTAAAATAGGTACTGTGGAGAGTATATTATAATAAAAGTACATATAACTCCCCTAGTAATTAGCTAATAAATATTATAAAGTATTTTTCTAATTATTTTCTATATATCTTTGTTTATTTATCTGGTTATAACCTGCTGTCTATGTTTTTTTAGCTAATTAAGAATCTATATTACTTTAAAAGAAACTATTAATTATTAGTTAATATTTAATTATTAGATAACTCTACTCTCTTTTAATATAAAAACAAGACTATACTAAATAATGTACTAATATATAATTCTTACTAGAAGTAACTCTTTCTAGTTAGGTAGCTAACTTTAAGAGCTTTATTTATATCTTAAAAGCTATTTAATATTATTACTAAGCTATTAGTTATTAGATTTTAGCCTACAGCTCTTATACTAGTTATATTATAATATTATAATAATATTAAAGGCTAGATATTTTATACGAGGCAGAGCATCCTCCTATTATAATAATATAATAAAGATTATAAAAGCTATTTAAATTAGGAATAGTAAGAACAGTATTAAATAATTTATTATTATTAGTATTTTTAAAATAAACCTTATTAGAAGCCTAGCTGTTATATGTTGTATTTATAGGGGCTATAGAGACTT
This sequence comes from Zopfia rhizophila CBS 207.26, assembly GCA_010093925.1. NCBI lineage: Eukaryota > Fungi > Ascomycota > Dothideomycetes > Zopfiaceae > Zopfia > Zopfia rhizophila. The sequence goes on along the minus strand of ML994685.1, from coordinate 496,398 downwards.
TATATACTAAATATAATAAATATTATAAAATATTCTTATACCAGCTCTCTATATCTTTAGTTTCTTATTTATATTATAATCTATTATCTGTGTTTTTTAGCTAAGTAAGGATTTATATTACTTTTTATACAACTACTAATTACTAGCTAATTCTTTAATTATTAGATAATTTTTTTTTATTTTATATAAAATAAGGCTATGCTAGACAACGCATGAAATTCTAATTATTATTAAAAGTAATTTATTTTAGTTAAAAGGATAACGTGAAGGGCTCTGTTTATATTCTAAAGTCTAAACTAATACTAATATTAATATTAATATTAAGTAATTAGCTATTAGCTTTTAGGCTTTAGCTTTCTATTAATTATATTATAATATTATAACTACACTAGACACGTTATTTAAGGCAGAATATTTTAAAACTATAAAAGTAAAATATCTCATCTAAGTAACTAGCCACATTATTATTAATAAATCTAGTTCAAATATATTTAACTAAAGGAATAGGGTGTAATGCGGGATAATTAAAGCTAAAATAAAAATATAAATACTATATATTCTTTAACTAAAATATACATAAGGCAGTGCGTAGTAAGTGTATTAGTAATTTAAAAAAAAATCTTATTACTTAATCCTGTAGGCTGGTATTAACTATATATTAAATAATATATATAATTTTTTTAGCTTTAGCTACAACTCACGCGAGAGAGAAGAAAAAAGATATATAGTCTATAAATTACTCCGCAGGTATAAGTATAGAAGTAGGTTTTTTAAAAGTATTTAAAATACTAAAAGCTAAACAGCACAGTTTATATAAAAATAAAATAATAGAAAAAATCAAGAAAAAAAAAAAGAATTAGGGATAAAATAAAAGCTATAGTAGGATTTAAAAAAATATCTTATAATATATAATTAAGACCCAATGGGGGCGGCTGGTACAGACGGAAGATAAATAAAAAAAAATAAAAATAAAAATAAAAATAAAAAGAATAGAGAATAAAAGATAGTAAAGAGAAGGCCTTTTATAGTAAATATTATATAAAATTATCTATTTAAATATAGTATAAAAACTATAAGTAAGTTCTAAATTATTTAAATAAAGTATATCTATTTCCTAATACATGCATACTGTTTTATTATTTACTAATTAAATTTTTTACTAGTTAACTATTTTTACTAATTAAACTATTACTAATTAAACTATTATTAGTTAAATTACTAAGTATAGTATATATATTATATAAAAATGTTTAACATAAAAATGCTAATTATAGTTTAATTTATTTTAATAACTATTATTAATATAACTTTAATTTAATATATATAAGTATAGTACTTATAAGCTAATAAATTTATAAGTTATTAACTATAGTTTATTTAAGCTCTTTTTTACTTATTTAGAAATACTAGAAGTAAATTTTAGGCCTTTTAAAATAATAATAAAGTTATTTTATTAATTGTTTTTATTGTTAATTATTTTTACTTAATGTTTTTGATAAGTGAGCTGTGTAGACAAGCGAGCTGCGCATCTTACTAAGGTTTAATTACTTTATAAATAAATAATAACTTAATATAAGCAGCTATTGCTATAATATTTGGCTAGTAAATAGCTAGTCTATTTCTTAGCATTTTCGCATGTTCTTGAGTTATGCCTAGTTTCGCGACAGCGTTTATAACGCCTTTGCTATAGTATGTTAACCTTAGCGCGCTCTTCCCTCTAGCACTTTTCGCCCTCAATTTAACCACTAACGTTTGCTTAAGCAATTATCTCTGAGCCCTTAGCTTTTGTTAGTGTTTTTTGCTTTTGAATCCGCTTCTTTTTACGCTTCTTGCGCTGTGTTGCGAGCTTATTTACCTTCTAAAGCTTAGTAACTTCTAAGCGTAGTAGCATAGCTTCATGCATCATCAGCTCAGCACCCTTTGCAAGCTAATGAATCGACTCAAAAATGTGGGTAGGTGAGCTATTTTGATGCTGCTTAATCTGATTACGAATTAGAGCCTTTTAAGACCCTAATTCAGCAGCAGTTTTAGGTGTTTTTGATTCCCAAATGGTTTCTTCTTCTGTAGGTGGAGATAGCGTCTGAAGCTGAACATCAAGCTTTAAGAGTACAGCATCTGGGTTGAATAGAACTAAGCCAGCACCTTGAAAGCCTACGCGGATGTTGCTTTCTGTAAATGTGGCTTAATAGGCTGCTTTAAACGCTAGTAGGAACTTAAGCTTCATGACGTAGTAGATGTGGTTACGAATGAGATCCTTAACTTAGCGCCTATACATATCTTTCAGAGGTGAAAAACAGCCCACATCAAGTAGCTAAAGTAGATGCGACGAATGAGATGGCATGTAAAGCGTAATAATATTCTTCTCTTTATAAAGTTACTAAAATTCAAGCGAATTATGGCTCTTATGGCTATTAATAATTAGTAGACGACGTGCGCCTACTGTACGACCCTTTGTATGCTTATTAAAGTGCTGTAGCCACTCAATACCAAGCTCGTTATTTGTCCAGCTATTATCGCTTAATGAAATAACCTAATCTAGTGGTATATCGTTACCCTTGTACCATGCAGAAAGGTAGTACGTGCCTGTAAAGATGATGAATAGTAAGATCACCTATTCTTGAGCGTTGATACCCTAGATTACTGTAACCCACTTGCGATTGCCTGGCTGCACTGCTTTACGTTAATTACGTCTGTTAAAGCCTGTAACAACCTTACCACCTAAAATAACGCCTATCTGGAAGCCAGTCTTGTTAAAGTTATAGATGTCTTCTTTAGTGATGCTGTTCTTCTCAATTATACGCTGTACACAGTCGAACCAAGGCTTAATAATCTCAGAATCCTCACATAAAGCTCTCTAGTAATCGTACTTTCGATTGTATACTGTTTTGACTTCTGGAGTTCGCCGTACAAAGTTCTCTAGTTACTTAATACCAACCTGGGTATCAGAGCGCGCAGTAAGTAGTTAATTGGCCATATCTCTTACAGCACCAAACCTGAGAGGAAACCCTCGTGAATCTAGGTCGAGTACATGCTGAATGATAACTGATTCCTCTAGCTTAGTGAGCTTCTTCAAATTGGGCTCACAATCGCGTCGTGAAGTCGTTCCAGCGCGTCAAGTTCTTAGTGTTGATTCAGAGACATTATATACTGCCGCAGCGCTTCATACGCTTTGTAGTTAGTTTCTTTCAATTACTAAAGTAGCTAAGGATAGCCTACCTTCGTTATAAATCAATTGAGTGTTGCTTCGTTAATGCATTGTGCTTGAAAGTTGGTAGGTCGCGTTTTTTTAATAAGGTGCGCAGCTCGCTTGTCCGCGCAGCTCACTTATCGAATACGTTATTAGTTTTTTTTTACTTGTTAGTTGTAACTTTAACTAGTAACTTTTTTAAATATAGTACTTTTAATTAAAATAACCTTAACTCTGAATATAACTTAAATATAGTATTATTTTTAGTTATTTAGTTTCTAGGCTTTAGATTCTAAAACTAAAATCTACTAAATATATTTAGCCTTTTTACTATTAAGCTAAGTAAGAAGTTATTTTAGTTTAATATATTTTTAATACTAAAATATATTTATTTCTAATACTAACTTATTTCTAATAACAGCTTATTTCTAATATTAAACACAAATTTGATATTAACTTCTAATATTAATATATTTCTAATATTAACACGTGAACGCGCAGGCTTATAGTAGACTAGTGTAAAGTGTAAAGCGTTAGCAGACTATTACAAAATAGTAAGCTTAGGGAATAGTACAAAGTAGCAAGTATAGAGAACAGTATAAAGTAACAGAGCTAGGAAATGGTACGAACTGTGTAGACTTTTAGTAATGGTACGAATCATGCATTTCCCGTAACGGTCTAACGTTTGTATTGGTCCCTTACTATGCAACCTTGTAATGGTACAAACTTTGGAATGGTACGCAGCTAGTACTGGTCCCTATTTTGATTCTTTGTAATGGTACGCCCTTCGGAACAGTACGGATATCGTCCAGTCGCTTGCAAAATCGGCTTCCGCGTTTTACATTTGAGAAAATTCTCGGCGCACGGTCTTAATGCAGCTCTTGGCACCAACTTTACCCAAATCGTCTTAGAAGCCTACTAGGAGCCGTTCGAAATGTTTCACGGCTGGAAACGCACCAAGGTATCATTCCCGCAAATTTACGGTAACTAATCATCGACTCCCCATCTGTGAGCGCGGGCGTAACACATGTGGTCTGTGCGCAGCAACTGATCTCGGAAATATTTTCGCTGCGCACTTTTATTCTACTATCGCAGAGCACTCTATTATGGATTCAGCAGTTGAAGAGTCTAATAGTCTTGCGACAGTTTCACATGAACTTGCCCAATCGTACCTCCAAAATATCGAAGATTTCGTGAACAAAGGCGACACTACATATATTGAGATAACGTCTTTCAACGTAAGTCTCCCAGATCAAGTACATTGAGGTGTAACCCGTCACTCATGGGCAAACCAGGATTCAGAAATTACTTCAAGGAAAAGGCTCCGCCTAGAGATTTGAAAGGCTGGCTTGACGCTGATCTAACTGTATGAGGAACCATGTTGAATTTATTGTTACTTAACCAGGTTTTAGAGAACTTCCATACCAGATAAGGGTGAACGACAACCGCTCAGGGTGCTCCGCCTGCTGTAAGAGAGCCTAATCCCCATGAAGAAATCCAATGGTTACGGTCTAAGATGTCTAGAATATGCCCTTTGAATTCAGACATTTATCCAGGCCATCCATTCCCGGACACATCCTACGAGACACTGGAAAAAGTACTCAGACTTGAAAAGAATTACCTCAGTTTCGAAAGACTCCAGACTCCTTCTGTGTCATTCGAAGTACCACTTGAAAACGATTTGATAGGTACGACAGTAATTTTGGACAGTATACTTATCGTGCCCAAGTTGCGTACTTTCCTCAGGTTTCGTCATGAAAGCAGGGAAATGGGACGGTGATGCCACTGATTTCAGTCTATCTGGAGTCTTCAATCCAAAGGCTATGCATAGCAATTGCATCCTGCGCATCCTGGTCAAGAAAGACTTGGAGGTCTTCAAGAAACGACTCTATGAGCTGAGGCAGTTAGCATGGTATCCGTTATTCCTACCGGCAATTCTCATCGAAATGAGAATCCAAGAGCTCCCTCATATTTTAACCAGGATTAGGCGCTTCCTGTATAGAGTTGAGAAGACCACTGGAACCCACAAGAACTATCTCCGCAGACTGGGCCTCACGAAGTCGACTGGCCGAAGCTTGCAAGATGTTTGGAACGATCCTGACTTCGAAATTGCTCCAGCAGAGCTCACATCGATTGCATCGGATTGCACGTACTATGAGTATGCTTGCCAAACACGGTGCAGCCTACTTAACTGGATAGAGAGCATACACCAACGTCTTTTGAATACAAGCGGTTTGCCGTTATGTAATCCGGCGAGCAGGATGCTTGAAAGGAAAATAGAGTTCATGAGGACATGGATGACTGATGTGCAGAATAAAAGCGCATATCTAGGGAAACGGGCTGAAGTACAAGTACAAACAGTACATAATCACATATTCTTCCCCGTTTCTGCTCATTAAGCTTTCAGTACAAGTCTAAACAGAATAAGTTGAACTAAGTTGATGTTACAGTGCCACAGCTTGATGGCCCAACGCGACAATGCCCTGAACAAGCGGACCTCCGATGCTTCTCTGGAAGTCAGCCGCTTCAGCAAAATGGACAGTAATGATATGCGTACAATAGCCGCAGTTACACTTGGCTTTCTCCCTGCTACCTTCATGGCTGTTTGTCTACGCTCTTCTTCTTTCGAAAAGGCCGAGAATAACAAAATTGTAGACGCTGTTTAGCACCGGCTTCTTCGATTTTCACAAAAATGGCCAGGTAGTGTCCTCATGGATCTGGCTTTACTGGCTATTCACCGTACTGTTGACAATCTTCGTGTATTTCGGATGGTATTGGTACTCGTGGCGGAAGCGACAGACATTGGAGCAGGACAGAAAAGTCTGAGTGACGCAGTTTGGCACAATGTTGTCTAGATAACGAGTAACTTCCTAATTTCATGTTTGATATCCTGCAGTATATTAAAAGCATGGGCCGATAGTGATGAATTATTTGCGCCATGATCGGCTATTGCCCTCCTCATCGAAGTTAAAGGCTATTGGAGTATATGTTGCAGTGCAGTCGTTCATAAGTGGCTGTTAGTGGTGGTGCGGTTGCATGTATGATACTGTAAATTTCAAGATCGGTGGCGTATCTTTACAGTCTTGGAGTTAAAGGAAAGTTAAATCAAACATGGCTAGCTCGAAAGTCAAGGGCCGCATGAGGACCGCGCGCTGAGAATTTCTCGAATGCAAAAAGCGGAAGCCGATTTTGCAAGCGACTGTACCAATCAGCGACTGTAGAAGGGGGGGATGGTACTAGTCACTGTACTGTAGGTTAACACACGCTGGGAGGTATCATACAATCTTTGCTAAGGAAGAACATCTTAACTGCACTGCAATTTTAGCGCGGACGAGCAGACTATACACGCAATACTACCTGCAAGGCTGAATGACCGACCCGGCAAACGGGGACCCCGGAGGTCAACCCATGAGCTTCCAATGGGTCGCATCTCTAACCCCTCAGCAAGGCCCACCCACGCTCGTGAGTGGCACAAAATCGAACCAACAACGTAGGAACGACACAGCCACTTTCACAGGAACCAATAGGATCCCAAGCTTCGAATTCTCAGGCGGAGGTGAAGGAAGAGGCACGAACCTCGACGAAGTCGCATGGCTCATCGCAAACCTAAAGGAGACCATAACACAGCAAAGCAGCATCATCGAAAACGTGAGGGCGGACCTCACAGAAATTAAAACTAAACAACAAAACCTCAAAAGCCAAAACGCTGAACTCCAAGAAGAGATCCGATCCCTCTGAACACAACTTAGCACCTACTCTGAGTCCCTCCTGTTAACGCGAACATGGGCGTCAGTAGCAGCCAGCAGAATCTCATCAGGATCAGGCGTGAGCCTCCCCCGAATAATAGACACCGGCAACTCAGAGAAGGAATCCAACTGCCTTAGAATCAGCACGCTACTGAAACCCAACACCACTGGCGGCGCTAATATGACCTTCACGAGATACCTACCTACAGACGCGGCTAACACCTACATTCGAAACGCTTTACTGAATGCCAACACAACAAAAGACGTACAAGTAGCAGGAGTGGGAACAACTAAAACAGGATATGTGATCTGATTTAGGGTTTAACAATCTGCAGAAACAGCTTAGGCCAACATGGAATGGCTTGAGGAGCTGGGCAATGGCACGAAGCTGGTTAAATTATGATTTAGGGTGGTGGTATACCGCACCCCAACCGAAGACATCTCCCTACTGGAGAATAAGACACAAAGTATTAAAAAAATTATGGAAGAGAACGACCTTGAAACCAAAGGTTTCCAGATTGAAGACATTGCATGGCTTAAGAGTAAGGATAAACCAATAGGTAAGTCAGTATCTCTAGGGATCTGGCTTGATACAGCTGAGGCAGCTGAATAGGTTATTAACAACAGATTAGTCTTTTTACAGAAATATATCGGCAGTATTGAACCATATTAAGTTAAGAAGAAAAGATACTGTAGATATTAGAGATTCGGTCACCTCGCCTGGGCCTACAAAGAATACATGTAATGTAGTCATTATGCTGGAGAACATGACCACCAAGAATGCCTTCTGGGCACAGTAGTAAGATGCGTTGATTATAATAGGGCGCATCTAATAGGCAATAAGGAATACAGAGAACCTGCTATGTCTAATAGTTTTTAATAAGTACAGGATCACTCCGAATGTTGTAACAAAATATTATAAAATCTAGAGTAGGAATAGAAGTTCTTATTAATAATATATAGACTTAGAACCTAGACATTCTCCTTATCTAGAAACTATTTGTAATCGTATACTAAACTTATATTAATTACTAGCTCTAGTAGCTTTATTAACCTACTTATACAAAAGTCAAAACTAGGAAACAAAGTCTTTTTTATGTTTATAAGAAAATTTCTATTTTAGTCTACTAGTAAATATACTGCAACAGCCCGAACATAGTAGTAGTAAAGATATAAATAAATAAGATTTAAGTACTTGTTTTCTTTATATATATTCTATTACTTAACTACTATAAACTCTTGGAAAACGTAATAATATAATTTATACTAAATAAAATTTAAACTATTGTTTAGAATACTATATAGAATACTATAAAACAGACAATAGTTATATTAGTAAAAGACTTTAACTATTATTATTCTACTTAAAGTAGTAATAGAGTTTGCTACTAAATTATAAAATACATAAAAAAACTACTTAGCTTTATTTATAACTAAAGACTATAATAATATTTATTCTATAGTATTCTAATACTATAGTTAATAACTTATTTTAAGAAAAATTTATTAATTAACCTAACTCTAATAAACTTACTAGAAGGATTTTTAGATGTTACTTTTATTATAATAACTATAAATTAGACTATAAAAGAATATACTTAGAGTAGAATATTTAATTAAAACTATAGCTTAAATAGAAGCTACATAAGGTATATAAATAAGCTAATTAAAAGAAAATTAGGAAGATAATATAAGTAGTAATAAAGCTTCTTTTAAAAATTAAGTTTAAAACTTAGTTAAAATAAACTATAAATAACTTTATTAAGATTATATTAACTATAGTTAAAAAATATATACTATTAGTAAAATTATTTTTATATACCAAATAATAGTTTATACTAAAACTTAAGTTATAATAAAAGAAAGTTAATAAAGTACAAAGAATATAATAAAAAAGCTATGTATATAAAAATAAAAAGAATTTAATTACTATAACACTTTTTATAGAAATATGTGTTAAATATAGAAAATAGACCTAAATAATTAAGTAAATAAAAGTCTTATATTAAAGAATATTTCTTAATAATACTAACTTAAAAAGGCTGTAGAAAATAGCTGTATATATAAATTCTAAAAGTAACTATATTAGTATACCTTTTTTTAAAATTAAGCAAGCAGAGTTTTCTAATAATAGGAATAAAACTTAAATACTTATAAAAAGCTTTTTTTTAAAAATAGTTAACTTAATACTAGAAATACTAACTACATAAAGAAAAAAGATTTCCTAAAAACTAATTACTGAAATAGAAATAGGAAAAGCATTAAAAGTAGTAAAAAAAAAAAATCTATTTTAAGTAAAAATAAATTACTAATACTAGTATAAAAAAGCACATAAAAATATATTTTAAGTATTATAGCTAAGATTTTTACTATATTAATAAGCCTTAGATACTACTTAAAATAATAGAAGATAGTAATAATTATTATATTAAAAAAGTAGAAAAAGCTAGACTATATTATATTTAGAGTATACTACCTAATTTTTTTTAATATACTTAAGAAGTTAATTAAAGCTGTAATTATAAAGCACCTATTATACTATATAAAAATATATAAACTACTTCTAAATACATAATTTAAAAATTGATTTAAAATAATAATAGAGTAAATACTACTAGTGCTAGCTAATACTATTAACTAAGTATAACTAAAAAATAAAGTAATTACTTTTATAGTATTTAACTTAAAAAAAGTTTTTAATAAAGTAAATAAATTTATACTAAAAATATAACTAAAAGAAAACAGATTCTAACTTTAGTATAAAAATAGATATAAAGCTTTATATAAGAAAGGTTTGTTAGTATTAAGTTTAATAACTTTAAAACTTAAACTATTTTTTTAAAAAATATAGAATTAGCCTGAAAATTATTTTTATTACTAATTTTATTTACTTTCTTTAACTTAAATTTAGTAGATTAATCTATTAATACTAGAAATTAAATATTAGCTTATATTAACAACTATTTCTACTAGTAAACTAAATAGTTTATAGAAGAGAATATTAAGAACATCTAAAAAGAAAATATTCTATATATTAAAAAATAGACTAGACGAACTAGCTTCTATTTTATAGTAAAAAAAACTAAACTAATATACTTTATAAAAAGAAAAAGAAAATTAAATAAAAGCTATATTATTATAGAAAAAATGAAATTAGTATAAACTTAATAGCTAAACTACTAAGGATTATATTTAACTAAAAAATAAAATAAAAAGAGTATGTGTAATAACCAATAAAACAAATAACTAAAGCTAATATAATAATAAAAAGTTTTAAGTATTTTTAACTAGCTTAAATAAAATAGTTCTATTAAGTATATATTACTCTAAAACTTAATTATATATTAATAGTTTAGCTTAACCTTTTTAAGAATAAAACACACTTTAAAAGTCTTAACTTAGTTTAAAGAACTATACTAGTTATAATGCTTTTAGTATTTAAAATAGTTATAATATAAATTTTAGAAATAAAAGTATATATACTATTAACTTAACTTTAACTAAAATAATAGATTTAAGATGTTATAGTTAATTCATATATACTATTATATAAATATTTAATATATAATGTTATTAAAAGAACTAAAAGAAGAATTAAGTTAAAATAAAACTACTTTAAGTTCTACTTAGCAAAGGTTATAAAGACTATAAATTAAAAAGAAATTTAAGTTTTAAAAATAATTAATTAAAAACTAGTAAAGCTATAAAAATAGTTTGTTTTTAATAGAATTAATATTAAGACTAATAAAGAGAAGGCTATATAAAAAACTATTTCTTTTATAAATATATTAGAAATAGTAATTTACTTTAAGATATTAGCTATAATAGTACTGCTTATTTAGTTTACTATAAGTTATAATATATTATAACTAGTTATACTAGCTATAACTTAGTATAGAACTTAAAATATAGTTAGTATATATTTAGGTTATATACTATTTTATTTAGAAATAAGCTTTCTTAGTACTTCTTTTCTCTTTATTTTAGTATAGCTAAAATAGAGCTAACTTATTTTATTAACCTATATTTATACTATAACACGTAAAAACTAGGCCTGTTATTATATTACACTAAAATTACTCTTATTTAGCTAGATAATAGTAGTATAATATTAAAATTAAACTACGTGATTAATTTAAGTGTTTAATTTATTAATAACTACTTCTAAAGAATTAATTACATGACTATATTAAGTTGTTAGTTTATTAAGTATATAATCTCTACTATAAAGTCTTATAGTAGTAAGTAATTAAAACTCTAAGTAATAGCTTATATAAGCTCTATATAGCAGGCTTTAAAAGTAATTTAGTAGATAACTAAAAGACCTATAATAATAGATAATATACTTATTAAATTAGAAGAAAGCTATAAGAACTTTAGTAAACCTTTTTTCTTATTATTATTTTTATATTAGAGAAACTAATTCTTATAAGTACTATTAGTTTATTTTTTTATTAAAGAATTAGTTAATTACTTTACTTTACTAGAAACTAAAAGCTTTATATATATATAAAAATAAAGTAAATTAGGACCAAAAGAAAGCTTTTTATACTAAAGATAAGAATTAATTTTAAGGTAACAGCTACTAATAATAACTATATATTTATTCTTAAATTACTTAACTATACTACCACGTATTATCTTAATAATATAATTAAAGAAAACTATACTATTAAAAAGCTTTATATTTAAGTATAATATAATAAGAAATTTTTTATAACTATTATTAAGAGTACTATCTAGAAAACTAATATCTATAAGTTTTAGAAAATAGAGGTTATACTTTTTACCTTAATAACTCTTAATTAAGTAATAATTACTAGTAAGCTAGAGAATAGTTATTTTAAAGTACTTATATATTATAACTATATTAATATACTAGAAAAAACACTTAATATAGCTAAAACTAAGCTTAATAAAATTATAAATAAGCTTACTAAGCTTTATTAGCTATTAAATAACACTCTTAAGTATATAGTTAATTAAGAGGATAAAATTAAAATACTAAGAGTATAGATAAAAAAATTTATATATAATATATACTCTTTTCTTTCTACAAAGGCTAGTCTAGTGTTATTATTAATACTAGTAAAAAAACTATACTTTATAGCTTTATTATAAACTCTTTAGAACTAGGCTAGCTATATTACTATAAAGCTTAATAATAGTTTTAATATAAAAGATTTTAATAACTAAACTTTTTAAGTATTACTTTATTTACTTACTATTATACTAGCTAGGTTTACTATAGGTAGCTATTAAAATAATAGTTACTTAATATAGTTTTCTAAGCTATTAATACTTAAGAATAGTAAGAACGTTACCTTTAATTAATAAAAGAATATTCTAGAAAATAAAGTATATATTAATTAAAACTAGTTTACTAAAGCTAGTAAGTAAGCTACTTAAAAAATATTATCTTTTATATATATAGTAAAAGAAAGTAAGTAGCTAGTTAGCTACTAGTATATAATAAGTCACCTAAAGAGAACGTATAGTAATTTATATAAGAAACTTAATATTTACTATAATTTCTAAAAACTCTACTTTAAAGACCTTATTAACTTTATTATATTTTAAAGTAATTTTTTTTACCTAGCTTAAAAATACAGCCTGCTTATAAACTAATAAGTAGAAGAATTTTATAAAAAGCTTCTAAATACTCTATATACATAAATAGACATTTATTAATACTAGTATTATAACTAGTATAATAAGTATATAAACTTAACTTAAAACTTTACTAAAGAGCTAGCTTTTAGTACTAGAAAAACTACTAAGTAAATTAATAAAAAAACTAGAAAAACTTAGCTACTACTAACTTAGTAGTTTTATTTAAAAACTAAGTACTTAATTTATATAGTAGCTACTATTATTTTACTAATACTTATTTCTAAGCTAACTAGTTACTATAATTATAAAAAATTTAATTACTTTATAAAAAATTACTAATTACCTGCTTAAGTTATAGCTAAAGTAATTAAAATTATAAATACTAATAAAAAGCTTTATATACTTTAAGATACTAGTAATAATAAGAAGTTTTAGCTTACTATAAAGAAACTATTAAGAAAAAACTTATTTTAAGAAAAGTTTTTTTTAGAGTTATTTTTTAGAGCTACTAACTAATTTAACTCTTACTAATTATTATTTAGTAAACTAGTTTTTATACTATCTTACTATATTTCTATTAGCAAACTAGCTATTAAGTTAAGTAGTTTTATTTTAGTATATCTAAAATACATACATGCTATTAAGAAAGAGCTTAAAGTAAAAACTTATTAAATAAAATTTATTTCCTTAGCTAGCTATAATAGTAGACTAAATAAATAAGTAAATAAATACTTTTAAGCTAATTTAGTACTAAATAACTACTACTTATTAATTTATTTTATTTTCTATAATATTAGCTACTATAATTTTATAATTAGCTATAAACTATTTAAAAATATAAATATTTTAATTAACTATAAGAAGTAAGTACTTAAATAGCTAAATAATAAACCAATTAACTATAAGCATAATATTATTATTTTAATATAAAATTTATTAACTAAAATTAATTTTTTATATTAAGCTAATACTAACTAATATAATGAGTTGATAAATATAGTAACTTTATAGTTATTATAGACTATAATAAAGTAGGAAACGCAAGCGAGAAGGCGTTACTATAGAAGGCATAGTATAAAAAAATATATAAGTAATACTAATAAGCTAAGGTAAATTAGTATAAACAGAACTTATAAATAAAACTACTTTATAGTAAGGTTAAGTTCTATAGGGAATAATACCTAAAGTAAGTAAGTAAATCAGGTAATTAACTATAATAAAATATAATAAAGATAAGTATAGATAATAAAGATAATACTAAGTATAGGCTTATCTTCCCTTATCTTCTCTAGCAGTATCTAATATACTTCTAGTTAATATATAATATATGTATAGAGAATCTATTATAAGTATAAGACATCAGACAACTTATAGTTACTTTTAATTCTTTATAGTTACTCTAAAATTAAGATTTATATCTTAAGTAAAATAGTGTAATATTATTCTATTAAATCTTAATTTACTATATTACTTTTTCTTATCTCTACTAAGTTAATTAACTTCTACTAAGTCTAATAAGCTATCTAATTTGGAAGTAAGGGAACTAATTAATTATTATAATAATCAGTTAGACAGCTTATTACTAGTATAATTTATATTAATAAGTTAGTAACTTATAATATTATAATTACTACCTTAAGAAAATAGAAGAAGTAGTTAGATAGATTCTAGTAACTAATTATTAAACATCTATAATAACTTATTATGAAGATAAATAGGAACTTTATTCATCAGAAGAAAGTAGTAGTAAAGAAAAAGTTATAGTAAAATCTTTATCTATAACTAGAAATATATCTAGAGAAACTAAAAGTGTATAATAAGTTATCTAAGAATAAAAAGTAGCTATTATAAAGTTACGTGATACCTTAATAAACCTATAATAGTAAGTTAGAATAAATTAAGAAGAAAAAACTGCAAAAATACAGCCTTTTAAGAAATTTAATAGTAATAGAGATAAACTTAAGACCTTTATAACAACTATAAACCTCTATTATTATTTTAATTAGAAATTATTTCTAACTAATTAAGATTAGATTCTAGCGGCTGGTATAAACATAATAGATAAAGCTATATAATAGTTTAAACTACTAGTATAGAATTATCTAGCTAATAAAGATATTAACCTAGGAATAGTAGGATTAGCTAATTATAATAGTAATATATAAAAAGCCTTTAAAAATTACGAATACTTTAAATAAGAAATAATTATTATCTTTAGGGAAATTAATAAAGAAACTGAAGTAATCTAAAAGCTTTAATAGCTTAAGTAATAAATATTAGTAGCTAACTATACTACAGAATTTAAATAGATTTAATTATAACTTAACTGGGTAGACTAACTACTAGTTATAATATACTATAAAGAACTAAAAAATAGAATTAAGAATAAAATTTCCAGAGGAAAACGGTTAAACACCTTATTAGAAATTATTAAATAAGTAGTAACTATTAATAATTACTAGTACTAACAGGAGTAAGAAAAAAAAGTATGTAAAAGATTAATAATCTATATACCTAAAAAAAATAAAAAAGATAACTAAACTTATAATAAAATAGATATTAACGTTAAGCAGATATTTATTAGAAAAGAATAAAAAAAGTGAGTTAAAGAATAAATAAAACGCTATACATAAAAAGCTTATTTAGAATATAGAAAACAAGAACACTTTATTAAAGATTATAAATAAAGATAATTAGATATTAAGAAAGCTTATATTTAGACTAAAGCACTTAAGGAAATTAAAATCACTATAATCTAAATAGAACAAGTAAAAGATATAGTCATAAAAGAAATAATTACTAAAAGAATCTAGAAAGAATAATACTAGATATATAGAAGCCATATACATCTCAGATAAGAATACAAAGTTTTGTATTAATAAGTTAAAAATTATTTAGTAGAATAATCTAGTAATATAATTACTATAGTATAAGAAGCAGCAGTTTAATAATGCAACGCAGAAACTAAGAAAGAAATATAAAGGTTCTATAAAATTATAGAACAGGAAGATGGACCCTTCTATAAAAAGAATTAGAAATTCAGATAAAGAAAGAATTAAGAGATAATAGAAGGTAAAGAGTTAATATCTATAATAATTATATAATATATATACTAAGAACACTATTAGATATATAAATTAAAGTACTATATAAAAGAATACTATATTACCAAATACTAAAAAGTTACTTTAGAAGATGGAATATACAAATACTAATAAGTATTATAGTTAGTAGAAAATAAATAGTATAGAGAACTAAGCAGACAAGAACTAGCCATATAAATAAATAAAATCTATAAATAGATATCTATACTAGTTATAACTAATATAATATATTATCACCCTATCAGACATCCGGAACTGGGATAGAATTAAAAGAAAAAGGAAGAAGAAACCTTTTTACTAATATTATAGATACAAAATAATAATACTGCAAACAGAATAATAAGAAAGGAATACTAGATATATATAGTTTTTAACTATATAAGAAAGAAATATAAATAGAATAAACACACCATACGCGTTAAAGGACTAAAGATAAGAAAAGTATTATAATAACTAGCAAATAAAAAAGAACTTAACTTATAGTAAGAATTAGTTTATATAGACTTAAAAAATAAACTATAAGACCTAAACTCAGATAAATATAAATAACTATTATAAAATAAATACTAGATAGGATGTTAATAATACTAAACTAAATACTATTAAAAAAGATAGTTAGCCACAGATTCACATAAAAAACTCATATATTAAGAATGTTTCTTAGGATGGAAATGTTAGGATTATAGAAAATAAGCCAAAAATACACACAAGATACTTAATAAAGAAGTATGTTAATTTCAGAAATTCCTAATCTACAGACCTAAAGAAAAAACACTAAAGAAATAACTACCACTTAGAAGTTAGCTATAGATAAAAAACTAGAAAGCTAGTAGACTATAACTAAGCTACTAGAGAGCTAAGAATTAGAGATTAAAAAGAACATAATACTTATATACACACAACTAAACTAAAGAAAACATAAAAACAAACTATATATAGACGTATATATTAATAGTAACTAGACACTAGCGCTTATAAACAGTGGGGCTAGTAAAACACTTATATTAAATAAGTAAGTACAGAAATACTAAATATTAACTAGAGTTTTAGATAAACCTGTATAAGTAAAACGCATAGACGATAATCCGGTAGTATTTAGAGAAAATCTAATTAATCTTAAAACACAGAATATAACTATTAGAGCAGCAGGTTATATAGATAACTATTATATTAAAATTATAGACTTAGATAGTAAAGATTTTATCTTAGGATAAAATTAGCTAGCACGATAGAATCTAATAATTAACTAGAAAATAAAGTCTATAAAAGCCAGGAGGGACTATTATAAATAAATAAAAGCTATAATATAGATAAAGAAAATAATACTTTATAATACTACGTTTATTATACTAGATAAATATTAGGAGAAATTTAGAAAATAGTTCTTTAAAGAAGCTAAAAACTAGTTACTAGAATACTAAGACTAGGACCACAAAATCATGCTTAAGGAAGAAACGGATTTAAAACTAAAACTACTATATTAAGTATCTATACACTAACAAGAAGAATTACGGAGATTTCTATAAAAAAATTAATAAAGAGGATATATATAAACCAGTCAGAGTAAAATAGCTTTACTAATACTCTTTATACTAAAAAAGAATAGAAAGTTAAGGCTATATATTGACTATAAATATCTTAATAAAGTAATAGTTAAGAATTATTACCCTATACTGCTAATATTAGAACTCATAGATAAACTTAAAGGAGCTAAATAGTTTAGTCTCTTTAATATTAAAAATAGATATTACTAAATATGAATAGTTAAAGGACATAAATGGATAATAATATTTAAAATAAAATATAGATTATTTAAATACTTAGTTATACTAATAGAACTCACCAACGCACTAGCAACATTCCAGACAATTATTAACTATATACTAAGAAAATATCTAGACGTATTTATAATAGTATATTTTAATAACATGCTTATATACATAAATAGAACACTAAAAGAATATATTAAGTATACTAAGAGGGTATTACAAAAGCTCAAAGAACACAAGCTATATATTCAAACAGAAAAATGTGTATTCTATAAGATAGAAATTAAGTTCTTAAAATACTTAGTTTCCTAAGATAGAATAGTAGTTAATTTAGATAAAATAAAAAATATACTATCTTAGCCTACACTAATAAATATAAAAGAAGTTTATTTTTTTCTTAGATTTATGAGCTTTTGCTGATAATTTATTAAGAACTATTTAAAAATCACATTACCTTTAACGGAATTACTTAAGAAAGATTAATAATTTAAGTGAGAATAACACAAAGAAAACGCGTTCATAATATTAAAAGAAATATTCTAATAACTACTAATATTAAAGATGTTTGACTTATGACTTTAAATAGAGATATATATAGACATATTAGACAGAGCTACTAAAGCTATTTTGTTATAAATATAGAATAATAAATAAAAACACATAATAGACTTTCTATCTCATAAACTCATAACTGCCGAGTTAAATTACGATATTCATAATAAAAAACTATTAGTAATAGTTTAAGTATTTAAGAAATAGAGACATTACTTAGAGGAAACTAAGTATTAAATTATTATATATTTAGACTACAAGAATCTAATAGCATTTACAATAATAAAGAAATTAAATTAATAATAAGTTAGATAGTAGGAACTAGTTTCTATATTTAACTTTTAAATACTTTATAAAGTGGGAAAAGAAAATATAGCGGCTAATATATTTAGTTAATACACAAACTATATAAAGGACATACTGGAAATCTATAATATAATACTTAGATAAAAACTAGATAGATCTCTAGAAAGCTTATAAATAAATATTAAAACAATAGTCATTATCAAAAATACCTGGGAAAAATAAATAAAGGACTTTAATAATAGGTAACTGTAATAGAATCTGGACTAAGAAATAATTTATATACTAAATATATTATAAACTAAGCTTATTAAAGACTAACACTTAGCTAAAATACACGGATATTAAGGAACTAAAAAAACTATAGAACGGATTAACAGACATTTCTGGATTCCTAGAATATAAAAAAAGGTTAGAGCTATTCTTTTAGAATGCATAGAGTATAAAAAGAATAAAGCATTAAAATATAAAAAATATAGGCTTATATAACTAATTCCTTTACCAAACTTATTATAGGAATTAGTTATAATAGACTTTATTACGGAAATACTAATAATAACTACCTATTAAGGCTAATAGTATGACATGATACTAGTTATAATAAACTAACTTATAAAGTACATATACTTTAAACCAACACACACAGAAATTAAAGTAGATAAGTTGGTGATATTATTAATTAAACTATTAATAGTATAATATAAATTACTATAAGAATTTATCACAGACAGAGATAAATTGTTTATATTAATATTCTAGAAAATGTTTATAAAGAAGCTAGGGGCTGAGCACCGCCTCTTAATAGTATTTTACTTATAAATAAATAAATAAATAGAATAGATAAATCAAATATTAGAATAATACCTATAAATATACGTTAATGAATAATAAGATAACTAGATTAACTTACTACTAATAGCTGAGTTTGTATATAACTCTGTAAAGTCATTAATAACTAAAAGATTACTATTCTTTATAAATTATAGTTATAAGCCTACAGCTTATCAAGAACTATAAAAACTATATAAAATATTAGAATTAGCAAAAATAAAGATTAAGAAGTTACAATAATTTTATTAAGAAATAATAGGAAAAATTACCTAAAGAGGAGGCTTTAGTAAGTAATAGAAAGATAAATTTAAAATTAAGAGACCAACCTTTAAGAAGGGGGATAGAATTTTCTTATTATAAAAAAATTTAGAAATAAAATAACCATTAAAAAAACTAGACCACATTAAATTAAGACTATTTAAGGTTAAATAATAAACAAGGCCTGTAAATTATAAACTATAACTATTTAAGAATATAAGAATTTATCTAGTTTTTTATATTTTATTACTAGAACCAGCGCTATAAAATGCTAAACTGTAGATAAAACTTAAACTTAAAGAAAACACTACTAAGTATAAAGTCTAATAAATTTTAGACTATTAATAGTTTAGGCGTTAGTGGAAGTATTTAGTTAAATAAAAAAACTATAGACCTAAGGATAATATATAGGAGCTAATTAGGAATTTAAAAAAAAGTTTAAAGCTAATTAACTAGTACTACTAGAAGAAACAATAAACACTTACTCTAAAGCTATATTTAATAAATATAGAGAATATAGAATGTTTTATTTAAATCTAAAAAAAAAAGGTAAGCCGACGCCGGATACTATAAATTATAGTATATTAGATTAATTCTAATAACCCTACTCTTCTTTCTTTATTGCATGAACTTTGTTAATTAAGATAAGCTTATACTAAAATTTTTTTTTTATCTAAGAATTTATTTAAACTAGCTTATAATAAAGCTGGTGCTTACAGGCACAGAGTTTCTCTTTATAATAGTAATAAGCTAATAAGTTATCTTAAGTCTTCTCTAACTGTTACTAAAAACGCTTTTTATTATAATCTAGATAATTCTATTTAAATTACGTTATAATGAGATTATATTTTATGTTTTAATTAATATACTTAGAACATTACCTTAAGGAGAGATGCACTAAACAATAATAGTTATTATTATAATAGTAAGAATAAAAAGATAGTATTTAACAGATATTCTCTTAAACTCTTTTTACTAAATAGTAAGCTTATATTAAGGATAATTCTACTCAAGTCATCCTTAGGAAATTAAAAGAATAGAAAAGGTATAAAGAGTTTTTATAATCTCAGCTTTTATATAAAAGACTAGCTATCTTTATACTATCTATAAAAGAAAGAACAGAATAACCTTCAGGCTAAAGACTTAAAGGAAGGGGATAATATTATAGATTATAATAAAACAGAAAACGCAAGCGAGGAGGCGTTACTATAAAAGATATAATATAAAAAAATATATAAATAATACTAATAAGCTAAGGTAAATTAGTATAAACAGAACTTACAAATAGAACTACTCTATAGTAAGTTTAAGTTCTATAAGGAATAGTATTTAGAATAGGTAAGTAAGTCAGGTAACTAGCTATAGCAAGACATAATAAAAATAAATATAGATAATAAAAATAATACTAAGTATAGACTTATCTTCTCTTATTTTCTCTAATAGTATCTAATATACTTCTAATTAGTATATAATGTATG
This sequence comes from Zopfia rhizophila CBS 207.26, assembly GCA_010093925.1. NCBI lineage: Eukaryota > Fungi > Ascomycota > Dothideomycetes > Zopfiaceae > Zopfia > Zopfia rhizophila. Next base: position 475,557 of record ML994685.1, on the reverse strand, counting down.
TATGGAGGATTTACTATAAATATAAAACATCAGACAACTTACGGTTACTTTTAATTCTTTATAATTACTCTAAAATTAAAATTCATATCTTAAGTAAAATAGTGTAATACTATTTTATTAAATCTTAACTTACTATATTATTTCTTTTTATCTTTACTGAGTTAACTAACTTCTATTAAGTCTAACAAGCTATCTAATCCAGAAGTAAAGGAACTAATTAATTATTATAATAATTAGTTAGACGGCTTATTACCAGTATAATTATATTAGTAAGTTAGTAACTTATAATAATAGTATACTTATAAGCTACTTTAGTACTTGCTTTAGCAAGTAATATAATAAAAAAACTTTAGAAAAATAAAAAAGTAGCTTTATTTATAATAGTAGTTAAAGTTAAGTAAATAAACTTTTTATTTTTAATTTATCTTACGTAAAGACCTTTTTAAGGTAGGTCTTAAAATTAATACTATAAAAGCTATTACCTTTATAATATATATATAATAAAAGAAAACTATACTAAGGTATTTTAGTATTTATGAGATAAATAAGCTTATTTAGAACTATAAAAATAAGCTTAGTTTACTAGATTTAAAGTTCTCCTCTTAAAATCTTAAAAACTTTTTAGTAAAAGTTTTGCTAAAAGAGCTTTATTAATTAAATAAAAACTTTATAAAAAAAAGAAATTTTAGTAGCTTATTAAATAGAAATTATTTTACTCTAGCTATACTAGTGTAACTTAGGCTTATTTTTTAAAAAAAGATTTAAACATACTACTTCCACATTACAAAGATATTAACTATAATATTAAACTAATAACTAAGAATATACTAATATTAAGTTTATTATATAATATATTTTTTAAGTAACTGTAGTTTATTAAAACCTATTTAAATAACTACTTTTAATAAAAGGTTATTATCTATAGTAATATTTTATATACTTTTTTAGTACTATTTACTAAGAAGCTTAAAAAAGAATAGTATTTTTATATTAACTATAAGCTTAATACTATTATAAAGAAAAATACTTATTTAATTTTATTAATTTAGAAAACTCTTGTCTAACTAGTATGTATAAAAGTATTTACTAAGCTTAATATATAATAGACTTTCTATTATATATATTTAAATAAGAATATAAAGAACCTAATTATATTTTGTACTTAGTATAAAAACTATAAGTACTATATACTACTATTTAGTTTCTATAATAGCTCTATTATATTCTAATACTATATTAATAAGATATTTTATAATCTACTTAATAACTTTTATATTATTTACCTTAATAATATTCTAATTTACTTTAAAGATTTACTATAGTATAAAAAGTATATTACTTAGGTACTAAAACATTTCTAAAATATAAGCTTTTATGTAAATATTAAGAAGAATAAGTTTACTATTATTAGAATAAAGTTTCTAGGCCTTATTATTAGCATAAAGAGAATTTAAAAAAACTCTAAAAAAATTACTATTATATAGAAATAGCTAGTACCTATGCTAGTTAAAAGCTTATAATTTTTTCTAAAATTCTATAATTTCTATAAAGCTTTTTTAAAAAACTATAGATATATTATTTAACTACTTACTAAGCTGCTTAAAAAGAGTATATAGTATATTTTTAGTAAATATAAACTAGTAGTTTTCTAGTAAGCTAAAGATTTAATATTATTAGATAATATTTTAGTTTATTACTTACTCTACTGCCAAACGTGCATAAAAATAAACGTAAGTAATAAAGTTATTATAAAAGTACTATTATAGCTTGAAGAGAATGGTTTTTAGTAACTTATAGTTTTTTACTCTAAGACTATAAATAAGCCTTAAATAAACTATAATATATATAATAAAAAGATATTAGCTATAATTTATAGCTATTAAGAATAGTACTTATAGCTTATAAGCTTATAAACTATAGAGTTATTTAATACCCTAATTAACTATTATATGTTAAAGTACTTTTTTATAAAGTAAAAACTTACTTCCTACTAAATATATTAAGTAATAAGTATAATAAACTATTACCTAATACTTATTTATTATTTTAATATAATTAACATAATAGCTAACGTGCTCTTACGTAAGTAAGAAAAATTAAAAACTTAAAAAAAAAATATAGCAACCTAAATACGCGTCTTTCTTTTAGTAAAGTAAATTAATATTAGTTTTATTAAAACTATAAGTAATAACCTAGCTATACTATTAGTAAAAGACATACTAGCTATTAATATAATTAAAGTAGTTACTATTAATACTTTTATAGTTTTACTACTTTTAAATAATTCTTACTTATTAATTAATTGTATTATTAAGGTAAATTATAGTTAAGAGAGTTTATAGTAATTTTAAGAGCATACTTATTCTAGTAACTATTTAGCATAAAAATTTAGCTAAAGTTTTTTTATATACTATAGTAAGCTAATAGTTTTTACTATATACTTTTTAAAAACTTATTTTATTTAAGCTATTTATACTACCTAAGTAACTACTTATTTAAATAAAAGAAAAATAAATAAGCTACTTTATAACTACTACTACTAAAGCTATATAAGTAAAAATATAGATAACTATATAGCTATATATAAAGCTTATAAATAGAGTTATATATTTTATAATAAAACTTTAAACTTACTTAAATTACTATTAATTTCTAAGCAAGTATAGTAAGATGTTTTTATAGACTTTAAGTCTTTCTTTTTAAATAAGAAAAAATATAACTATACTTTTATTATTATAAATTAGCTAAATAAATACTACTTTTTACTATTATACTATAAGATAACTATAGCTACTTAAGTAGCTAATAAGTACTATTACTATATTTAGTAAGTATTTAGCTTATTTAAGTTAATAGTTTTTAATTATAGTTTTTAGTTTACTTTAGTATTTATAAATAAGTTATATTAATTAATAGAAATTAAGTAAAAGCTCTTAATGCTGTATTATCTCTAAACTAATAAAAATACTAAGGTTTTAAACTAGTATATTAACTAATGCCTATACTTATTTATTAACTATTATTAAAATAACTAGTTAGATTTACTACTTTATATAAACTTAGCTTAATTAATTCTACTATATAAGACTATAGTCTTATTATTTTATTAAATTAAGTTTAGCTACTAGTTAATTTATTACTAAAACTAGAAAAAATATATAAAAGTATAGAGCTATACTAAAGCTTAATATAATATAATAAAACTAGCTATAAAGATAGCTTAATAAGAAATTACTTAAGTATAAAAGTAATAAGCTTAATAGGCTAATAAAAAGTACTATAAGCTAGACTTTTTTATAGAAAATAAGGTATACATTATACTTAAGGACTTTACTACTAGTTAATTTAGCTAGAAACTTAACTAGTAAATATATAAACCCTATTTTATTATAGGTATAAAGAGATATTTTTATTATTTTAAGCTAGTACTATATATGCGTATGCTTAATATTTTTTTATAAACTATTTATAAAAGACTTTTACTTATTTATTATTTAGCTAAATTGAACTTAAGAAACTGCTTAGTAAAGTTAATAGGTATTTTAAGTAACTAGTATAGAAAATTCTTAATAGCTATTTATTTTATAACTAATTATAGTATAAAGTATTCTAACTAGCTTATAACTTAAATTTTACTTAATATAATACTTAAGGCTTTATAAGTGCTTTATATAAAATAAGAGATTATTATAAAATCTATTTAAAGAAAGTAAAACCACTAGCATAACTAAACACTTAATTAAAAGTATATAAAATAAAGAAGAACCTAAAAGTAATAAAAGAGAATAATAAAGTAGCTAGAAAAATAAAAGTAATATAAAAACTAGTAAGAAAGAAACTATAACTTAAAGACTTAAAAACAAGCTTTTTTTAAAAAAAGAGTAATATAATAGTATTATTTATTTAGCTTACTATAAGTTATATAATATTATAACTAGCTATATTAGCTATAACTTAGTATAAAGCTTAAAATATAGCTAGTACGTACTTAGGCTATATATTATTTTATTTAAAAATAAACTTCTTTAATATCTTTTCTCTCTATATCTTAGTATAGCTAAAATAAGGCTAACTTATTCTAGTAACTTATATTTATACTATAATACATAAAAACTAAGCTTATTATTATATTAGCTAAAAAATTTAACTTAGGTGTAGTAATAGTTATTTTAAACTAATACTATAATATCTAATAATTTTAATAAGTTAGTGTTAAGCTAGTTAAGTACTAAATAATTTATATTAGCAAACTTATTATAACTTACTATACAATTAAAATAGTTAAAAATATATAAATAAAAAATAATATTATTACTAACTTTTAAAATTAAATATTTACTATAGTAAGTAATAGTAAGTTAGTACTACAGGTATTAGTAAACTAATTTAATAAACTAAGTTAATATATAGTATATAATATTCTTAATTTTATATAAAAAAAAAAAATAAAGTAAAACTCTACTTTTATTAAATATCTAGACATAGTAGAAACTCTAAAAATAATATAATTAATAATCTAGTAAAGAAAGTAATAAATTTTAATAAAATATATAAATTTTAACACCTTACTTTTATACAAAAAAAGATTAATAAAAAAAGAATATTAAAAAAGTAGTAAAGTAAATAGTAATTATTTAGTAAAAATAAATACTTATATAAAATTAATAATAAACTTTTATTAAAATAACTACTATAACTTTATAAGCTATTTTAAAAAATAGAGTATACCTTCTAGTATAACTTAAAATAAAATACTTTTAGTTAATAATAAGTACTAAAAAAAGACGCCTTTAAGACAATAATAAATATAAATATAGTATAAAAAAATAGTAGTTTATATTCTAGTAAGCTATTTAAAACTTAGTAACTTTAGATAACATTTATATAATAAAATAGAAAACGTATTTAATAGTATTTTAATAATACTTAAAAAAAAGGCCTTAAAGTAACTAAGGTAAAAGGAAAAAATAGCTAATTAATAAAAGTATATTAAATATAGTACTTAATTTTACTAAAGCTTTTAAGAAGTTTATGTTAAAAATATTAAACTAACTTAAAATAGGAACTAAGGCCTAAAAAAACACTATAAGCTTTAATAAGATAAAAACTTTGTGCATAAAATGTCTTACAATTATAATACTATAAATAAAAAATAGATAGTATGTTACGGATATGGGTGTTTCCATGAGCATGTTGATCCACCGGGGTATAGTTATTCCACTCCGTACCTTCTTAGTTAGCTTCCGTGTCCCGCACTTCATCTACAGACAACCAATACACGACTTTTCATGACATATGGTAGCTGAAAGCTAACAATCCGGACCTTGGGTCTTCTATTGATCCTCTGTGATCAAGTTTATCGACTTTCTGTTGAATCCTCGATACAAATCGATAACTGCACGGTACCATTAGTTTGGCCACACTGCGCACCAATGGTGAACCCTTCTACTCCTTATCCATCTCCTCTCCCACCTCTCTCTGGCTTCAGAGCGTCCTTCTGGGATCAGATTTCATCAGCTCGAGATGAATTCGATCGAATTCTTGATGAAAAACGGCAGTACGACGACGATACACTTGGCTTCAAACTTGATCTCTATCGATCTATGTGGCAACGCCTCGACAATCTCCGTTGTAAGCTCCGCCCACTACATTAACCGTTATACGATAGAGCCTACGAGTCGCAGCTATCATCAATCAAAAAGCAAGTACAGATCTTCAGCTCCATCTTTGAGAAGTTTGTTTGGCTGGAGTACGTAAATACATGGCGCCGACGCGAGAGATCGTACAAGAAGCCAAAATGGCGAAAAGCAAAGATTCTGCTAAAGGAACCGCCTCTACGATCTTCCCTGCCCCTACGGTTACGACGCCTCATCGTTAAATCAGTTCCTTAATCTCTTGCCTCGAAGCCCTCCGCCTCTCCTCCGGCGACTGAGTCGATTACCCCTATCGAATCGGCCGTACATAAATTTGGCCCTGCTGCGTTCTCAAAGGGCGATATACTTAGTGGAATAGTGGAAAACATGTGGTGCTCTGCCGTGCAGACCAGCCTGCCTGAGGGTTCTGGTCCTCCGCGAGCCGCCGTGGCATTGAATTAAGGTTGCTTAATAGCCTGTAGAGCTTGCTTTTGTTATCTTTTATTATACGAAGGCAGCGAGGACGCTGCACCACACTCTTTTTATTTGTGGGCATATGTTACGGATATGGGTGTTTCCATGAGCATGTGATCTACCGGGGTATGGTTATTCCACTCCGCACCTTAGATAGCTTCCGTGCCCCCGCACTTCATCTACAGACAACCAATACACGACTTTCATGACATAGTAGTAGTAGTAGCCTGTATATTCTAAAAAGAAAAAAAAATTAGAGTAAATAAAACTAACTAACTAACTAACTATACTAATTTCTATTACTTTTATTTTGTGTTACAGCTAGCATGAACCTATAGATAATTATAAGTAATTATAAGTAATAAAACGCTATATTAGAGCTACTTTAGTATAAAAAAGAGAAAAAAGTAAAAAGTATAAAAAGAAAGAGAAATAAGGCTTTTATAAAGTGCCTTTAGTGTATATATAAAAGCATAGTATATAATTTATAAATGTAATAAGTAACTTATTTATAAAATGTTTTATATAACTATAGAATATAGCTATAGCATGTAACAAATTATTATATTTTATTATAATATATATTTAGTACTAGCTTTATTTCTACTAAATTTATACTTATATATAAGTTATAATCTTTTTTTTATATAGTAAAAAACTTTATATAGTAGAAAAAGTTAAAAATATTTTAACTTCTAAATAACTTAAAACCTATTTACTTACTATTATTTTTATTAAAACTTTAGTAGTATTATATGTAACTAGTAATTTAGTTATATTATAACTTTAATTTAAAAATTTATAAAGTTTATTATTTTATTACTTATTTTATACTAAATATGTTTAAATTCTATAATACTATTTTATTTTATTACTAGTTAAAAACTAAAATAATTAATTTTTTAAAGTATGTAATAATTTTTACAATACTTTCAAAATACAATTAATTTTATATATAGTATAAAATATAAATTTACTATAAAAGTTAGTATATATAGTAAGCTATAGCGACAAAAGTAAATATAATAATATTATTATATAATATTTAAATAAGTAGCTTTATATTATTATTTAAACTTTATTTTATATATTTTATATAAAACTTAGTATAAGTTTTATTATATTAGTTTTAGCTTTAATTATAGTACTTTTGTTATTTAGAAATAATAAAAATAGCCTAAACTATTAATAATATTTAATTTAGTATATTATACACTTTAATTATAATAATAACTAAAAGTTTTATTATTTAGTAGTGTAGTATAATATAGTTACTACTTTTAAGTACTTAATTACTAGACTTTAATTATTATGTATATATGCTAACACAGTTACTAATATATAATAAAGTTATTTTAAGTAATATAGCTAATTAACTAAATACTAGTGTTACTACTTATACTATTTAATATATAAGCATTTATTTAGTATATTATTTAACTAGGTAATAAAACTAGTTGTTTTTAAGATATATTTTTACTATTTTTAATTTTTATTAACGTATTTTATAAGCGAGCTGGTTAAATAAGTGAGCTGATCAGTTTATCAAGACCACGCATCAAGATATTTAATACCATAATGTCTCCACCTACTGACCTGTAATTGATTTCTAAAGAAGCTCGAATATAGCTTGCCATCTAAGCTCTTGAAACAGGCTAAATATTTGGCCTCTAACTTGCTACGTGCACTTTTAACGTCCCCTTCTTAAGCCTATAAACACGACGCGCTGGAATCACCTCACGACGCAATATTAAGCCCAATTCAATAAATCTGATAGCAACTAAAGAGGAGGCAATAAAATAGTATATACTTAAGCTAGATTCAAGAGGATTTGCCCCTCCGCTCAATACTGTTCGAGAGATAGCTAATAAACTATTAGCTAAGCAGGGAAAAGACCTAGTAGATATAAACTGGCCACACAACTTCATCAAGCGCACTATAGGGCTTAAAATAAAGTACAATTAGAAGCTAGACTACCAGCGTTATAAACAGGAAGAACTAGTAATTGTATAAGCTTAGTTTGACCTTGTACGTAATGTAAAGGCTAAATATGATATATAAGACGAAGACACGTACAACTTTAACAAATCTGGCTTTTAGATGGGTATAATAACCTAGTAAAAAGTCGTTATAGGCTCTGAAAGACGGCATCAACCAAAAGCTGTTCAGCCAGGTAACCGGGAGTGGGTTATAGTGATCTAAGGTATTAGCGCGTTAAGGTACGCGCTTCCACTTTTCATTATCTACAAAGGCAAAAACCACCTTTTTACCTGGTACCAGGAAGTCAACATACCATTTTAATAGGCATTCAGGGTCTCTGATAACGGCTGGACAATAAATAAGCTTGGTTTCCAGTGGTTGAAGCACTTTAATACGCATACAAAAGAGCGTACTGTAGGTACATACCGTCTATTAATTCTAGACAGCCACAAAAGCCATAACTCGCTGGAATTTACTGAATACTGTAAAGAGAACAAGATAGTTACTTTATGTATGCCGCCACATTTGTCACATATCTTGCAGCCACTAGATGTTGGTTGTTTTTCGCTGTTGAAGACAGCGTATGGGCGCTAAGTCGAGAAGCTAATACATAACCAGTTCAACTATATCACGAAAATAGAGTTCTTACCAGCCTTCTGGGACGCGTTTAATGCGTCTATTACTGAAAAGAATATCCAAGGAAGTTTTCAAGGTACTGGCCTAGTTCCATTCAATCCAGATAAGGTGATATCAAAGCTTGATGTTCAATTACGCATGCCTACACTCCCCACCGTACAAGATACCCCATGGCAGTCGAAAACCCCTAGTAACCACCTCGAATTTGGGTCGCAATTAAAGCTGATTAGCGATAAGTTAGGTAGCTCACCATCTTCCTTAAAGGAAGGGTTCAATCAGCTTGTTAAAGGCACCTTTTTGATGGCTCATCAGATGGTGTTGTGGCGCGATCGAATCACCAAGCTTGAAGCAGCTAATAAGATCGCAAACTGACGGAAACAGCGCAAAAGAAAGCGTATCCAGCAAAGAGAAGTCCTTACCTTTAAGGCTGGCTCACAGTTAGTTACTAAGGAGTCTGCTACTGCAACTTCTAGTAGTAAGAAGAGTCAGGGTAACGCTAGGGCAGATGGGGTTAAACTAACTCAAAGGCGCTGTAGAAACTGCGGCAGGACTGGGCATAACGCTCGAACATGCTAAATTAATAAAGAATCTACTATAGAATCCAGCAACGATAAGGAATTAGAGGTAGATTATAGTGGGGTAGAGTAGTTCGTTACATAGTTTATTATATTTAGTGTGGTCTTGGTAAACTGATCAGCTCGCTTGTTTAACCAGCTCACTTATGAAATACGTTATAACTTTTTACTTAAATTTTTTAGCAATTTTTTAAATGTATTACTATATTATCTATATACTTTCTTTATTATACTTATTTACTAATTATAGTATGTGAGAAGTTTTAATATGTAATTAATTATAGCTTTATTTTTACTTTTAGCTAAGTTTTTATAGTATTTTATATTATTTTAAAGTGAATAATAGTTTTTATGTATATATGTTTTTTTACTAATACTTTTTTACTTAAAGTATTAATATTATTTCTTTTTTTGTTTAAAATAGTAAGGTTATTGTGTAAAGTCTAATACTTTTAATAATTACCTTTTAACTTTTTTTAGTAGTGTAAAAAAGCTTTTAAATACTAAATTCTAGTATTTTTAATATAACTTTTATAGTTAAAAAGAAAAGCAAAGCTTTATATAGTATTTAGTACTAAAATATATATATAAATATAGTTTAAGCTAATTACATTCTTATATTCTTATAGTATACACTAATATATTTTTTTTACTTTTTTTAGTTTATTTAAATTTATGTAGAAAACGCCTAAGTTATTAACTATATTAAGTATTAATATATACTTTAGTTTCTATACATTCTTTTTTTATAGTATATACTAGTATATTTTTTTACTTTTTTTAGTCTACTTAAGTTTGCATAAAAGTTACTTAAGTTATTAACCATATTAAGTATTAATATATACTCTAGTTTCTATGCTTTTTTCTTTTCTTATAGTATATACTAGTATATTTCTTTTACTTTCTTTAGTCTACTTAAGTTTTTGTAGAAAGTACTTAAGTTATTAATTATATTAAGTATTAATATATGCTTTAGTTTTTTTACTTTCTTGTATTCTTATAGTATATACTAGTATATTTTCTTTACTTTCTTTAGTTTATTTAAGTTTATATAAAAAAGGCTTAAGTAATAAATAGTTTATAATAATATTTTATTCTTTTCTTATTACAAATTTAGTTTCTACTCTTTAAATCTAGTTATTATAGTCTTTTTAATTTTTATTTTATATTATATTATATAAGAAAGAAGTTGTACTTATGTTTTTTAATATTTTTTTTTATATTATTTATTAAAACTACTAGTTTTATAAAGGTAATTATAACTTATTATAATACTACTTACTAATTATTATTTTAAATATATAGTATTTACTAGTATACTGCTAAATATATTATATAGCCTATTTAATTTTTAATTTTTTTTACTAGAAAGTAGCTTTAAAGTATTTTAATAGTTATAATAAATTTAATTTTATTACATGCTATTTATTTAATTTATGTTAACATTTAATTTATAGCTATAACTAACTACTATAATATAGTTATAAGTAGTTTATACTATAAACTTCTATTATTTAAATATACTTATAAAAGAAGTAAATTTATAGCTACTTTACTTTTTATTTAAATAGCTATATATAATATTATTTATGTTATTATTATATTACTATTTATATAACTTTATAGTAGCATGTGCCTTTTATTTTATATTTTTATTAACTTTTTTACTACTTTTTATATAGTTAAGTATATAGTTTAAAGTTTATAATATTTTTACTTATATATACTATAGTTTGTGCAAAAGCTAAAAATAGTTTATTAAATAATTTTAGTAGCTTATTACTCTTATATTTTACAATATTATTACTATTAAATGTAAAACTATTATAGTTAAAACTTAGTATACTTACTAACTAGTTTTTTATACTATATTTTAAATATAGCTTATATATAATTTGTATTAACTTTTTTTTACTTTCTACTATTTTCTAAGCTACTTAAAATAGAAGATAAGTTATTATTAAAATAAACTTATAGTTAGCTTTAAGTAAGTAGCTTTTAATATTATATACTTTATCATTTTTATTACTTTATTAATAGTTTTAGTTTATATTATTTATAATTACTAGCTAATTATTATTATTTAATAGACTTAATTAACTTAATATATTTTTTACTATAATATTAATATTACTACTTTAATTAGTAGTATATATTTTTCTAGCTTTAAAAACTTACTATTTTAAAATATAGCTTATATATACTATAAAACTTTACTTAAAACTACTTTTACTACTTTTATTAAGTTATAATATTACTAAAAAGCTATATTAATAGTACTAAGTAAAGTTAGCTATTAGCTATATTTTATTTATATTACTTAGTTTATAAATTATTAGTATTTATTATTTGTTTGTTTGCTTTTATAGTACTAGTATTTACTCTAGTACTTTAATATTTTATAGTTACTTTATAAACTTTTCTATAAACATACTTTTATAACGAAATAAAATATAGTATTTGTAAACTTTTTTTACTACTTTTATTATAACTACTTTAGCTACTAAAATTAGTAATAAGATTTTTTTTATATATGTTATTATTATTACTACTATATATAGCTACCATGCCTTATTTTTATATAAATTAGTGTAGTTATAAATACTCTAAACTACTAATTATAAAAAGTTATTTATTAAGTTTACTACTTTTATTTTAAAATATAGTACTTTGCCTAGCTCTATATTTAGTTAGTTTTTAGTAATTTTATTTTTTATTATTTAATTACTAAATACTATTATGTTATAGTAAATAGTTACTTTTTTTTTTAGACATTTATTTTTTTTATTATATTATTTTTTTCATACTACACTACTTGTAAGATGCTTCTTTACTATAATTATACTCTGCTTAAAATAAGATGTTAAAGCCTGCTCTATTGTAATTAAAATCTAGTAGCTAATTAAAGACAGCCAGATACACTACAAGACTACTTCTTTTTTGGTAGTAATTTACTTGTAGCTGTAAAACCGCGTTCAGCAACACTTTTGGTGGTGCGTTTAGAAATCCTGTTCTTGTTATGTGGCCATCTCTTTCTGTCTTTTCAAAGTCATACTGCATGACTCTACTATACTGTTTAAAAGGTTGGCTAATCACAACGTCTCCTAGTTGTATGTCTGCCTCCACACTTATCTGCCTCCACACTTAAAACTCTACTGCCAACTCTGACCATTAGTTTGAAGCAGATGAACTTGAACTTAAACTTAAACATCATTTGTGTTGTACCCGCGGCAGCTGGGCCGATGCCCATTTGTTCGGCCAGCAGGCATGTTAACACGACGTTGTAGCTGCCGATGCGGCTAAGCGTGTAGAAGTTCGAATCGTGGTTATTGTAAGACAGCTCTACATGATCTTCATCTAGCATTGCTTGCGCTATGGCAAGCTCAATTGGTAGAGCACATACCCATTCTACCGTGTACTCTGTGGCTTTGAGACGGCACGGGGTTATGGGAAATTTGTTGACAGGCTCGTGGCAGGCGTGCCAAACAAGTCGATGTAGGGTATTGTAGTAAGCAAACGGTGTACGTTGTCAGTAAAAGCGTCAAAGAAGACGGAAGGTTGCTGCCTTGCCATGCCTACAGCCTTGTCTATATTACTGGCTCAGCTCTGGAAGGCTGGCGCTTAATGCTGATCCTGAGGTTGTGAATAGTATAGGGCAAGAGTCATCCACATCGGCAATATCCTAAAGGGTGGGTGGAAACGATGGCGCTTGGGGTGAATATCACTCGAGGTACCTCTGCAGCACGTCAGTAGCTGTGTCGGCATATAGGTGGCACGCTGGTAGGGAGGATAGCCGACCCGCTCTGGCCACACCCTTTGCGACGGTGCAGGATATGGGACTAAAGGATGGCACTACGCCATGGCAAGCCAAGCCACAAAGCAGCAAGGCTCTTAGTCATCATTGTGGCTAAATCGTGTGGCCAGTGTCACGCCAGATCAATAATTATAAAGGGTCCGCGAGAGCTCGCGAGAAGCTTGGCTCTCGCGGCCCCCCACCGATAGCCCCGGTTATACGGGGGGCCTCCCCCCCCGGTCGCGATAGATTACGCGATTTTTCGTAAGTTATGCCGGCCTTGGCTCTGCCGTCATGAGGCTATCGTGAACTGACACCCTAGCTCATACACCAACGTAGGCTCCACAAACGTCTGTACACCTATCCACCCCCTTGCATGCTATCACCTTGAACTACAATAGACGCCCCTTTAGTCCCCTCAAACAATGTAATTGATAGGACGTCCTTTTCTGTTCCTGCCGGTGCCGTAGAGCTTCGTACGGCTCTTAATGTCGAGCTCTTCACGCAAAGCACGCGTGCGCTTGCACAGGCGCGCGACACTTGGCCCAAGAACACAAACAAGGCGTATAATCCCAAGAAGAAGGAGTAGCGGGAGTTCTGTACTAAAAAGGGATTTGAAGACAGCAAACTCGTGTACAAAAATAAAGTAATATGGTTTTTTAACAATCGCGTCCTAGACTGTAAGATTTGGGGCTTGTGATACAAGAAAAAAAGCTGTACAACCATGAACAACAAACTAGTTCAACAAATGCTTGAGATTAGTACTGTTAAGAGGTATATAGTAGGTATTATTAACCTATGGTTTTTCCAGAAGAGCAAAGACATAAACGTATATTTAACTCTGTGTAAAAAAAGCTTGAACGGCCTACTAAGAGCTTATACGCGTGGTAAGCACAAGTAGTAATAGCTTAAATTTATAAATAAAGCAGCAGGAACTCTATAGAATAGCTATAATAAAGTAAAGATAATAGAGACTATATAATTCTACTATTACAGAACGGGGTGCGGCTCCTATGTACCTAATTATTATAAGTTACTTTAACTTAATAGTACGTTTTACGTTAGTAACTTTACTCTAACTAATTACTTAATAAGTTTTTAGTCCCTTCTATATCTAGAATAGATAGCTCTAGGTTTAATAGAATAGAGTTTATGCTTTATCGCAAGGTAGAGAGAGGGTATATAATAGATTTAATAAAATAGTTATTAAACTAATTCACTTAAGTTCAAGTCTCAACTTAGAGAGAAGATTTTGATTTTAGAGTAACTATAAAGAATTATAAATATCCCCAAGCTGTTCTACGTCTTATATTTATAGGAAACTTTTTATGTGTATATTATATACCTGTTAGCAGCATATTAGATACTACTAGAGAAGATAATAAAGATAAGTCTAGTTCTAGTATTATCTTTTTTATTAGTACTTATTTGCTAAGCCTCCCTTAGTCACGTGCACAACTGCTTTTAATTCTGTAGTATAGTTCTATATTTCTATTCTTACTTCTTAGCTTATATCTTAGTCTGTGCTAGTGTATTCTATATCTACTTATAATTCTTTCTTTCCAGCTTAAACATATGTTTCTATTCTAAAGTTTTATTAGCTATTATAGCTAATTTCTTTAGCTCTTTAGATATAATTACCTTACTATTACTGTCTATAATACTATCTCTCTCTTTTAAGTCTTTATTCCGGAAGATAGTTTTTCCTTTCTATAAGTAGTATAAAGGTAGTAGGTTTTCTACTTAGTGTTTTAAACTATAAGACTTTTAACTCCCTTTCTTTTCTACTTAGCTTTTTAATAATAACATGTCCTAAGTTATCTCTAATATGTGCTTACTATTTAGCTTTTTAGATTTATAATAAACTCTATTATATACCGTTGCCCTATTCTCGTTACCGTAATAATAGTTATCACTATTTGGTTCATCTTTTCTCTAGGCGTTGCTCTAAGTATATTAACTATAATATAAAATATAATTTAGTTATAATCTAGCTTAAGTAGAATTAATTAAACTATAATAAAAAGTGCCTTTACTGTTAACTAAAAAAAGCCTAAAATAATTTCCTTAATTATTATTATTATAAGGAAGAGTTAAGAGCTTATAAGCGTCAGATCCATCACAAACTAGCCTAAATAAATTCTTAGAAAAAGAAGATATTCTAGTATAAGCTTACCTTAGTTAATAAAGTTCATATAATAAAAAAAAAGTAAATCTGTTAGAGTTAATCTAGTATATTATAACTTACAGTATCTAATATTACTTCCTTCTCTAGTTTTAAATAGAATATTCTATATTCTCTTTATATTTTAGATTTAGTTTTAGAGTAAGCTTTTACTACTTTTTTTAGTAATACTAGTTAATTAGCTTTAAACTACTTTTTAAGTTCCTAAATAGCTCCCAGATATTATCTTTAAGTCTGTAATTTTTTTATTTAACTAAATATTTCTACTAATACCTAAACTATTGGTAGTCTAAAATCTATTAAACTTCATACTTAGTAGTATCTTCCTTGAGTTTAAGTTTTATCTATAGTTTAGTATCCCATAGTACTAGTTCTAGTTTAGAGATATAAAAAACTAGGTAAATCCTTATATCCTTAGGTAATTATAGTTTATAATTTATAGATTCTATTTATTATTTAATCTTAAATAGTCCTAATTTAACGTGATCTAGTTTTTATAATAGTTGTTTTATTTCTAAATTTTCTTTTTTTAAGAAAACTTTATCCCTCTTCTTAAAGATTAGTCCCTTAACTTTAGATTTATCCCTAATTTATTTACTAAGATTGTCTTTATAAGTAATTTTCTGTGTAATATCCTTGTAAAGTAGTTATAAGTTCTTAACTTTTTTTCTTATAAGTTCTAATACCTTATCTAGTTTCTATAGTTCTTAATAAGCCATAGGCTTATAATTATAGTTTGTATAGAATAGTAATTTTCCTGTTATTAATGACTTTATAGAGTTGTATATAAACTCAGCTATTAGTAGTAAGTTAATCTAATTATCTTATAATTCATTAACATATATCTATAGGTATTATTCTAATATTTGGTTTATCCATTCTGTTTATCTATCTGTTTATAGGTAAAATGCTATTAAGAGGCAGTATTTTACCCCTAGTTACCCTATAAACGTCTTTTAGAATATTAACGTGAATAATTTATCTCTGTCTGTAATAAATTCCCGTGGTATTTTATATCATGTAATTAAAATTTTAATTAGCAATATAGCTAGTTTATCTGCTTTAATTTCTATATAAGTTAGTTTAAAATAAGCGTACTTTATTAGTCTATTAATAATAACCAGTATCATGTCATACTATTGACCTTTTTAGGTAATAATTATCAGTATTCCCGTGATAAAGTCTATTATAACTAATTTCTATAGTAAATTTAGTAAAGATATAGGTTACATGAGTCTATACTCTTTATATCTTAATACTTTATTCTTTTTATAATTAATATATTCTAAAAGAATTTTCCTGACCTTACTCCAAATTCCTGGAATCTAGAAGTGTTTGTTAATTCATTCTATAGTTTTCTTAATTCCCTAATATCCGTACATTTCCGCTGAATGTTAATTTTTAATTAATTTAGTTTATAATTCGTCTAGTACATAGATTGTCTCTTGGTCTAAATTCTATAGTAATTATCTATTATTAAATTCCCTTATTTGTTTTTCCCAGGTGTTTTCGATAATGACTATATGTTTAATATTAATTTATAAGTTTCCCAAGGATCTATTCTATCTTTACTTAAGTATTATATTATGGATTTCTAGTATATCTCTTATATAGTCTGCTTATTAGCTGAGTGTGTTAGCTACTATATTTTCTTTTCCTATTTTATAAAGTATTTAAAAGTTAAATATAGAAACTAATTCCTACTATCTAACTTATCATTAATTTAACTTCTTTATTATTATAAATGTTGTTAGATTCTTGTAATTTGAATATATAATAATCTAGTGCTTAGCTCTTTTTAAGTAATATCTCTATTTCTTAAACGCTTAAACTATTACTAATAGTTTCTTATTATAAATATCATAATTTAACTTAGCAGTTATAAGTTTATAAGATAGAAAGTCTACTAGATATTTACGTTTATTATTTTATACTTATAATAGAATAGCTTTTGTAACTCCGTCTAATACATCTACATATATCTCTATTTAAAGTTATAAATTAAATATCTTTAATATTAGTGGTTTCTAGAATATTTTCTTTAGGTTTATAAAAGCTTCGTCTTTCTTAGCTTTCTACTTAAATTATTAGTCCTTTTTAAGCAATTCCGTTAAAGGTGTCGTGATTTTTAAGTAGTTTTTAATAAATTATCAGCAAAAGCCCATAAATCTAAGAAAAGAATAAACTTCTTTTATGTTTATTAGTATAGGCTATAATAAAACGTTTTTAGTCTTATTAGAGTTAACTGCTATTCTGTTTTAGAATATTAGGTATCTTAAGAATTTAACTTCCTTCTTATAAAACACATACTTTTCTGTTTAAATATATAGGTTGTGTTTCTTGAGCTTCTGTAATATCTTTCTAGTATACTTAATATATTCTTTTAGCATCCCATTCATGTACATAAGCACGTTATTAAGATATACTATTATAAATACGTCTAGATATTTTCTTAGTATATAGTTAATAATTGTCTGGAATGTTATTGGTGTGTTCGTAAGTCTAAATAGCATAACTAAGTATTTAAATAACCTATATCTTATCTTTAGTGTAGTTATCTATTCGTGTTCTTTAGCTATTTATATTCTATAGTATCCGTCCTTAATATTAAAGAGACTAAACCATTTAACTTCTCTGAGTTTATCTATAAGTTCTAATATTAAAAATATAGGGTAATAATTTTTTACTATAGCTTTATTAAGATATCTATAGTCAACACATAATCTTAATTTACTATTCTTTTTTAGTATAAAGAGTGTTAATAATGCTATAGTGCTCTTACTTTTCTATATATATATTTTTTTTTAAGTTTTTATTTAAATATCATCATAACTTATCTTGCTGATTAATGGATAGTTGATATAATAGTTCTGGTTTCAAATCCGTTCCCTTCTTAAGCGTGATCTTGTGGTTCTAATCCTAGTATTTTAATAATTAGTCTTTAGTTTCTTTAAAGAACTATTCTCTAAATTCCCTCCGGTATTTATTCGGCACAATAAACGTAGTATCGTGAAGAGTTATCTTTTTTATTTATATTATAGCTTACGTTTATCTATAGTAGTTTTTCCTAGTTCCTATAGACTTTATTCTCTAGTTAATTAATAGGTTTTATTATACTAGCTAGTTTTATCCTAATATAAGATCCTTACTACCTAGATCTATAATCTTAATATAGTGGTTATTTATGTAACCTGCTGCCTTAATAGTTATATTCTCTATTTTAAGATTAATTAGACCTTTTCTGAATATTACTAGATTATTATTTATATATACTACTCTTACAGGTTCCTCTAGAACTCTAGTTAAGATATGGTATCTCTATATCTATTTATTTAATATAAGTGTTTTACTAGCCCCACTGTCTACAAGCGCTTATGTTTAAAAGCTATTAATATATACATCTATATATAACTTATTTTCATGTCTTTATCTAAGTTATATATAGTTAAGTAATAATTTCTATATTTTAATCTTAGATTAGTTCTCTAGCGGCATGGTTATTACTTACTAGCCTTCTAGTTTTTTATTAATAGTTAACTTTTAAGTGGCAGTTATTTCCTTAGTGTCTCCTCCTTAAGTCTATAAATAAAACATTATTAGAGTTAATATTATTTTTATAATAGTATTTTATACTTTTTTTTTACTTCTTTTCTATAATTTTAGTACTTCTATTCTAAGAAATATTCTTTAGTTATTAATTTAGCGTGTAATTCTGTAGCTAACTATTTATCTTAATAGTATTTAGTCTAGTAATATTAGTATTCTAGTTAGTACTTATCTTAGTCTAATTATTTATATTTTTCTGTCTTTAGATTCTGAAGTTCTTTTTTAGAATTTATGTAGATTAGTTCTTGCTGTATATTAAGTTTTTATTTCTATACTATCTATTTTAATACTTGTCTTATTATTAGTTTTTTAACTTATATAATATAAGCTACTTATTTATATTCTTATTTAATATACGTTTTGTCTTTATATATTTAGTACTTTTTTTATATGGTTCTTCCGGCGGCTTCTTTGTCTTATATCTATAAAATAAATAAAATAGATTCTTTCTCTAGTTTCCTATTCTAGTCTTATCCTAACTCTAGATATCTAATAGGGTGGTAATAGGTTACATGACTTATAAGTAGTATTAGTTCTTATTTATAAATCTTATTTATCTATATAGCTAATTTCTATTTACTGAGTTCTCTATACTACTTATTACTAGCTACCTATAGTACTTATTAGTATTTATATATCCTATCTTTTAGAATAACCTTTTAGTATTTAGTAATATAATATTCTCTTATATAGTATTCTGATTTGTAGATCTAGTAGTGTCCCTAGTTTACTTATTATCTAATTATTATAAACATTAGCTTTTTACCTTCTATTATCTTTTAATTTTGTTATTATCTGAATTTCTAATTTTCTGCTCTAAAGAGTCCTCCCTTCTGTTAGATTATTTTATAGAATTAGTTAGCTTTTTTTATAGAACTAGCCTAGTATTATCTAATAGCTATTTCTTATATAATAGTAATTATATTATTAGCTTATTCCGCTAAATAATTTTTAACCTGCTAATATAGTATTTTACATTCTTATCTAAGATATATATAGTTTCTATAAATCTAGTATTATTTTTTCTAGATTTATTATATAATAGTCTTCTTAGTTATCTGGTTTTTAGCTAGTTTTATTTAGACTATAGTAATTTTAACTAGCGCCTTAGTTTAAACATAAGCCTGTTTAATATCTACTTTCTATTATTTATAGTCTTTAATAAAGTATCTCTCTTTTCTGTAATTAAGACATGCTTTTTGTGTATATTAATCTATTTATTTCTTAATTCACTTATCTTATTTTCGCTTATTAATCTATATGTTCTTAATTAATACTTAGTTGATTTCTATTACGTTATAGGTTTAGTTATTCTTTCTATTTTTTTATAGTGCGTGGATTATAGGCTTAGTATTATTTTTCTTTTCTTATTCTTTCTAGTACTAATAGTTATTAATAGTTACTACTTATTTAATAATTTCTAGAAGTATACTAAGTTATTTTCTTTAGAAAATTTTATCCTTAATTCTGTCCTTTAGTCTTATGTAGTATATTATAACTAAAAGTTAATTTACTTAGTTTAGTTAAAATTAAATTTACTTGAATTCTGCCGTGTAATTAGCTGCTGATGTGTACTATTTAAGTTATTAGAACTTCTAAATTACCTCTATTTCTTTATTAATTTCTTTAAAGACTATAATTATTTCTTTCTTGAAGCTCTTATAGTTATTAAAAGTTCTTTAGATATTACTATTATAGTTTGTGAGTTTTATAGGTCTTAAATTAAGATCTCCTTTTACTAAATAATTTTTCGCAAGTGGTTTAAACTATTTTATGGCTTTTTCTATTATATTTATACCAGCTACCAGGATCTAATTTTAGTTAGTTATAAATAAGAATTAATTAAACTAATAGTAGAGATCTATTATGGCTATAAAAGTTTTAAATTTATCTCTATTACTATTAAACTTTATAAGAGATTATATTTTAGCTATTTCTTTTCTACTAGTTTTACCTACTACTACTTATTATTACAGGTTAACTAGAGTATTACGTAACTTTATAATAGCTATTTCTTATTTTTAAATAATTTATTATATACTCTTACTTTCTTCTGATGTACTTCTAGTAGTAGATAAAGATTCTACTATAACTTCTTCTTTACTATTACTTTCTTTTAATAAATAAAGTTCCTATTTATCCTTATAGTAGGTCGTTATAGACTGTAATTAGAAATTTATTATTAGAATTAATCTAACGTCCTTTTCTATACTTTAAAAGGGTAGTTATAATATTATAAGTTGCTTTAACTTAATAGTACGTTTTATGTTAGTAATTTTATCTTAATTAATTACTTAATAAGCTCTTAGCACCTTCCGTATCTGGAATAAATAGCTTAAGATTTAATAGAATAAAGTTTATACTTTATCACAAGGTAAGGAAAGGGTATATAATAGATTTAATAAAATAGTTATTAAACTAATTCACTTAAGTTCAAATCTCAACTTAGAGAGAAGATTTCGATTTTAGAGTAACTATAAAGAATCATAAATATCCCTAAGCCATTCCACGTCTTATATTTATAGGAAACCCTTTATATGTACATTATATACCTGCCGGCAGCATATTAGATACTATTAGAGAAAATAATAAAGATAAGTCTAGTCCTAGTATTATCTTTCTTATTAGTACTTATCTGCTAAGTCTTCCTTAGTCACGTGCACAACTACTTCTAATCCTATAATATAGTTTTATATTTCTATTCTTATTTCTTAGCTTGTATCTTAGCCTATGCTAGTGCATTCTGTGTCTACTTATAATTCTTTCTTTCTAGCTTAAACATATGTTTCTATTCTAGAGCTTTATTAGCTATTATAGCTAATTTCTTTAGCTCTTTAAGTATAGTTACCTTACTATTACCGTCTATAACACTAATGTCTTTACATATTATTTAAAAATACGTAGCCTTTATTGCTATACTATAAAAAGATAATATATAGATCTCTTTAACGTAGTAAGTATGTATACATACTGTATTAAATACTTTAGTAGTTTATAAGATTATATAGTAACTTACTTACATAATTATTCTAATAATATAAAGATATGATAAGTAATAGTCTAACTAATTTATTACATAACGATTCCAGAGAGTCGCTCTAGAATAAGAAGATAAGTATAAAAAAGAAAACTATCTAAAAGCTAAAGGGGATGCCTTTTATATAGTAAATTCTTTATTTATAATTTATTTACTATTTAAGTCTATTATAGCTACTTAGTCTCTATTAGTCTTAATTACTTATATTATATTCATAACCCTACACGTAAGATGTTACGTGTTTTCTTTAGTATTAGTTTTATTAATTACTTTAATAATATTAGCTAGAAGCCTTATCTTATATTTTATTTTTTAGAGTAACTACTTTGCCTTTTACCTAGCATTAAATTCTCATACGTGCTTTTTTACTAATATCTAGTAATTTTCTTTTAATTAGTTTACTACCTTCTACTTATAATTATTACCTGTAATAAACTTTTACTTATTACTAACTATAATATTTACTTTTTTTTAAAAATTTTTAACTTAAAAGTTCTTTTTACTCTGGGCTTTAAGTATAAGAAAAGTTTGTTTCCTTAAAAATATTATAAGCGTTTTATTATGGTAACTATTTGTAATATAAGAGTCTTCTAAGAAAGCCTTTTTATAAGCTCTCTTTTTATATTATATATTTACGCTTTAGTTTTACGCTAGTGTATAAGTTCTTACTCTAAATATTTTAGCTTATAATTTATTATGTTTTTCCTTTTTTTATGCAACGTTTTAACTTATTACTTAGTACTATACTTAGTAATTAATTAATGCTTTTTATTAAGCACTTAACTCTCTACTTATAGCACTACTATAATATTATATTACGTCTTTACTAATTTCTTATAATAGATAACCTAGATTTTACTAAAATCCTTAGAGATCTTATCTCTTAACTTGTGATTCTAAAGATAAGTAATAAATCACTTATAAACACCTTAGTAAGATAAGAAACTTAATATAAAGAAAGTATAAAAGCTTTTTATACTAAGCTTAACAAAATAAAATAAGCGTCTACTAGTCTAACCCTTACTATTACTATCTTTTCTATTAAAGAAAATCTAGCTCTTATTACTAGTTTATTTAAAAATAGCTTAAGTTCTATAATTCTAATTCTACCTATAACTATAACTAGTACCTATCTTAAATTCCTTAAGCTATGATTAGAAACATGAGATTAATTATTATACTAGAACTTATTATACTATTAATAATAACGAAATCTGACTGCCTGCCTGACCCCTTAATGTTTACTAGAAAATAAAAGAACTTATATATCTTTATTAGAAAACTTAATTATAAGTTTAAAGATAATGCTAACTAATACCTTACTAAATGCTCTTAACTTCTATATATATATTTAAGGCTAGAAAAGGACCCGGTAATACTTATAGACTTTTTTATAAATAAGGATATATATTTAGTAGAATAATTAATCACCTTTCTATAAGCTATATATGGAGACCTAAATAGAAAACTTACTATCTTAAATAAGCTTAATTTATTTTACTAAGAATAGAAGAGTTTTATTACTTATTTTATTAAATTCTATAGACTAGCTATTGATACTAGACTAAATAAAATTAGTCTAATTACTTAGCTAAAAAGGTTATTAAATAATAATCTCTGTTAAATAATAGTAAGTATTAAAATCTCTAATACGTTAAATAACTACGCTAACTTAATATTCTTATATAATAATAATCTTTAGTACCTTTTTTCACCGCGTCTTACTAGGCTGTAACTTGTATTATAAAGAGATTCTAATATTATAGAAATTAATATCTTTAACTATACTTCTGTTAGATTAGCTGAATGAAAAGCCTAAAAACGTAATAGCTAATATTTTAAGTATAATAAATATAATTATATTTCCTAAAACTACTTTATCTTCTTACTAGAACTCTAATTTATAAGTCTATTCTAACCTTAATAAGTAACCCGCTTTTATTTTTTTTTTAAATTTAAATTTTTTTTGTGGATAAGAATGCTTTTAAACTCCTTAAGCTAGCCTATTAAAAGCTTTATCCTAGTATTAAGTTACTTTTTAGGACGTTTCTAATACTAGATTTCTATTAACCTTTAGACCTCTTATCTAGTAACTAACTCTTAGAACTATTAAGTGAATATTCCGTATACTATCTAATAAAATAGCTCGTTATACTCTGTTACTGCTTTAATTAATACTAGAGTAACTAATATAGGTTATATTAGTAGATTTTTAGTTAATATCTAAAAACTCTATTTCTTACCACTCCCAAACGTCTTATATCCTACTAGTTTTAATAGTAAATATCTTAAAAAGGGTTATATCTTATATACTGCTAGTATAACTCTCTACTATATAAATTACGTTAAGAAAATCTGTCTCTTTATAATAGCTATAGGAAACCATAAATTAAACTTTAGCTAATCTTAAATAAGAAAACATAAAGTTAACTTTAATTATAACTTATAAAAGCTGCTTTTTAATGCTTTTTATTACTAGGTCTATTATCTATACTTATCTTAATCTCTTATTTATTTAAGAGAAAATGCTATCTGTCTAAGGGACCTTTTAATAAACTCTTTATTAAAAGACTTTTATTTTAATACTATCTATATACAGCACTTATAGACCTGCTTTTTAAAGTTATTACTAACTATCTAAACTTAACGCGATAACTAGTTAGCTAAAATAAACTATTAATTATAAGAATTTAATATCTACCTAGAGGATTTTCTGGTAAACTGTTTTTTAAAGAGCTCCTATCTAGAATCTAAATTTATACTTAAATCTAATACTAAATTAAATAAAGATCTTATAAGGAAGCCTTTCTTTTAAGGCTTTAAAAACTTCTTAGTAAAGGCTTTATTAGAAGGCCCTTATAAAAACTCTAAATTAAATATAAACATCTGCCTAATTAAGGCAGCTCTCTTTATATAAATAGCCTGAAAATATAAACATAAAATCTTTACTATTTTAATAGCTAATATTAATAAAGTCTTAGCTTTAAAAACCTATACTAATTTAGCTACTAAGGTTCTAAAGGAGTACTATAATACTTTTTAAATATTCTTATATAAGAAAGCTAATAAACTACCTGAATATTATTTATATAACTATAAGATTATTCTTAAGAAAGAAAAGCAACCTGGATTTAGACCTCTTTATAGAATATCCTAAAATAAACTAAAAGTTCTTAGAAAGTATTTTGATAACTATCTTACTAAAGAATTTATTAGAGTAAGTTCGTTTCCTATAGTTATACTAATTATCTTTATAAAGAAACCTAATAGAGGTCTTTAATTCTGTATAGACTATTAAGCTCTAAATACTATTACTATTAAGAACTACTATCTAATTCTATTAATCTAAGAAACTTTGTTTTGCCTTAGTAAGATAAAGTACTTCATGAAGCTAGATATCATCTTAGCTTTTAACTACCTTTATATAGTAAAGAGAGATGAATAGTTGACTATCTTCTAGACCTAATATAGCTTATTTAAATATCTTATTATATTATTTAAACTAGCTAACGCACTAAGCACGTTCTAATACTATGTAAATAATATTCTTTAATTATTTCTTAATATGTTTTATATAGCCTATCTTAATAATATTCTAATTTATAGTAATTCTTTATATAAATACTAATAATATATAAAATAAGTTTTAAAAGCCCTAGATAAAGCGAGCTTGTAACTTGATATTAATAAATATAAGTTCCATTAAGAATAAGTTACTTATCTTAAGTATATAATCTTAATAAGAGGAATTAGTATGGACTTAAATAAGATAAAGAATATTCTTAATTAGAAATCTTTTAAGAACGTAAAGAATATAAGAGCATTCCTAAGATTTACTAACTTCTATTAATAATTTATTAATAACTTCTTTTATATTACGTCCCTGCTTATAGCTTTAATGAAGAAAGACATTTAATTTAAATTTAATAACACTTACTAAAAGGCGTTTGAATGCTTAAAATATGTATTTATAACTACCTTAATTCTCTAATACTTTAATTCTAAGTTATTAATTATTATAGAAGCTGACTTTTTAGACTACATAACTACTAGAGTTCTCTCTTAGAAAAATAAATAAAATAAATTAAGACCTATAGTCTACTTTTCTAAGAGACTAAATTCTGCTAAATGTAACTATAAAATATATAATAAAAAACTACTAGCTATTATATATTGCTTTAAATAATAGAGACCCGAATTAAAAAGTGCTGCGTTCCTAATTTAAGTACTAAATAACTATAAAAATCTTTAATACTTTACTATAATAAAGTAACTTAGCTATTAATAAGCTTACTAGATTAAATATCTATTCTAATTTAACTTTACTATTATATACTAACTAGGTAAGTAGGGTGGAAAACTAGATGCTCTTACTTACTATATATAAAATACTTTAGCTTAAGAAGAAGTCTAAAGAGCTTAATAATAAATACTTTTCTATTCTAAACTATTTAATAATATTCTAGAATTAAACTTAACTGAGACAGATAGGTTGATTTAATAGATTATTAATAATAAATACCTAAATAATAAGTTTATCTAGGAAATTCTGTTACTGATATAGGATAGAACCTAATACTCTAAGAAACTTTCTTTAAGTAAATATAAAGACTAAAAAAGCTAATTATACTATCGCGACCGGCTAGTAATATTAAATAATAATAAACTTAAAATTAAACTCTTTTAAATTATGCATAACTCTCCCGCTGGCGGCTACTCTAGTTATAGAAAAACTCTTAAAATCCTACAACGCGAATACTACTGGCCCTGGATATTTAAAATAATATGTTAATATATATCTTATTACTATATCTACTAAAGATTTAAGGCTTTTTATAAAAAGTACTATAGCCTCTTAAAACCTCTCTTTATTTTTAAAAGGAGATAGAAGAATATTTCTATAGACTTTATTACTAACCTCCTAAAATCTAAAGGCTATACTAATATTATGGTTATAGTTAATCACTTTATAAAATATAGATACCTGATTTCTTATAGTGAGATAACTACTATAGATATTACTTATCTCTTTTATTAGTATATATAAATAGACTATAGTCTTCTAGAAATAATTATATTAGACTAAGGAACACAATTTGTCTCTGCTTTTTATAATAAACTCTATAAATAACTATAAATTAAATCCTAACTATCTTCCGTATATTACCTAGAAACTAATAGCTAAATAGAAAGAGCTAATAGTATAATAGAATAAGTCCTATATATATATATAAACTATTAATAAGATAACTAGGTAAACTAGCTCCTCTTAGCACAATTTAAAGCTAATAATATTATATCTAAATTTATGAAAGTTTTATTATTCCTGGCTAATATAGGCTAATATCCCTGAATGGGTTTTAAATCTTCTATAAGAATTTAAAAACGTCTTTACTAAGTGTTATAAGCCTTAGAAGCTAACCACATAGTAGAGAAAATAGCTAATATCTAATAACTAATCTAAGAAGAGATGATTTGGGCTTAAGCTTTTTAAAAAGAATATATAAACTAAAAATAATTACCTATACCTAACTATTAGATAGGAGATATGGTCTGGCTTGATATATAAAATATCTAAATAAAGCAACTTTCTAAGAAGCTAGACTTAAAGGCCTTAGGGAAATACTATATCTTTTAGATAGTTTTTCTATACGCGTACTGACTTAAACTCTCTGAATTCTTAAATATATATCTAGTT
This sequence comes from Zopfia rhizophila CBS 207.26, assembly GCA_010093925.1. Lineage (NCBI taxonomy): Eukaryota > Fungi > Ascomycota > Dothideomycetes > Zopfiaceae > Zopfia > Zopfia rhizophila. The sequence continues at coordinate 447,940 of ML994685.1, read as the reverse complement.
TTTTATATATTATTGCTTCGGCCTGCTGCGCCTGAATCTAAATATCTTTTAAATTAATAAAACCCGCCATCTAAACCCGTTAAAGTTAATAGGGAAACTGAATACTATATTAAATGAATTAAAAAACTGTGCCTGAATTGCAGGCGGAAACGCTATAAATACCTAGTTAAATAAACTAGATATAATAATTTAATATAAGAATTTATAAGCGACTTTTAAGATATAGCTACTGTAAAAGAATTCCACCTTAAAAACCCGGACTAACTTAGACCTAATATCTAATATAAATACCCCTTATAAAAGCTTAGACCTAAAAGAAAGGTACTATTATAATAACTATTTATAACATAAGAGTCTTCTAAGAAAGCCTTTTTATAAGCTTTTTTTTTATATTATATATTTATGCTTTAGTCTTGTGCTAGTGTATAAGCCCTTGCCCTAAATATTTTAGCTTATAACTTATCATGTTCTTTCTTTTTTCACGTAACGTTTTAACTTATTACCTGGTACTATACTTAGTAATTAATTAATACTTCTTATTAAGTACTTAACTCTCTGCTTATAGTACTATTATAATACGTCTCTAGAATCTCTTTTCCCCTTTATCTCTAATAATACCTAAAGTTAAGTTCTTATTTATTTATAATTATTATTTTATGAAACTAATCTAGAATCGTAACTATTCTATACTAACTTTATATAGTCTATATAAGAAAAAGAATCTTTATTACCTTATAAATTTCTTATCTAACTATTACTCTAAATACATTAAGTATTCTTAAAAGTATAATCTAGTAGTTTCTATTTAGGAGTTTAATAAATCTCTTATTAAGAAAAGGTAACTCTAAGAGTAGCTAGAGTATACTTAAAACTTTAAGCTAAAAGCTTAATTTTATTAGCAATAATTATATAAATAGCTTACTTTAGTTAATAGTTATAAGTATAAGCTATTTACCTATAAGCTTACCTTAATTAAAAAGATACAGAGTTTAAAAGAGAAAAAAAGATAAAAAAATCTTTAAATTATTATAACTTATAATATTCTTATCTGCTGCTTTTGCTGATTCTTTTTTAAATATTTCTTTTAACTAAAAAGCTATATAAGCTTCTCTCTAAAATCTAGTATTATTAAATTCTTTAAATAGTACTAGTTAATTATCTTAAAATATTACTTTAAGTTTTTAATAGATTTCTAGGTATTTTCCTCTAGTCTATAGTTTCTTTATTTAACTAGGTATTTTTACTAATATCTAAATTATTATAGTCCTTAAATCTCTTTAACTTTATACTCTAATTAATATAGCTTTATGTTTATGTCTGTTGCTATTAGTACGTCCAGTAGTATTAATTTAAGTAATAATATATAAACTACTAAGTAAATTCTTATGTTTTATAATAGTCTTAGTTTATAATTAACTAATTTAATAACTTTACTAATTCTAAATGGTCTAACTTAAACGTAATCTAGTTTTTTACTTAGTTATTTAGTTTTTAGATTTTTACGTAGCAGGAAAACTTTGTTTTCTTTCTTAAAAATTAGTTTTTTAATTCTTAACTTATTAGTGCTCTTTGCAGTCTATAAGATCTTTAAAATAATAATTCTACTAAAATTATTATATAAGTTCTATAGTTATTTTATACTATTTTAGGCTTAATAAGATTTGCTTTTTAATTTATATAGTTCCCTATAAGTTAACAGCTTATACCCGTAATTAGTATAGAATAGTAATATATTAGTTATAAATAACCTTATATTATTATAAATAAATTATATTAAAGGTAACAACTTAACCTAATTCTCTTAAGAGTAGTTAATATATATCTTTAAGTATTATTCTAAAGTTTAATTAGTATACTTTATTTACTTATTTATTTAAGAATAAAAGCTTATTAAGAGCTTATTTTTTAATTTTAACTTAGTTAAAAAGGTTTTCTAAAAGTATAATATAAATAATTTATTTTAATTAATAATAAACTCCTCTAGTATTCTGTATTTTAAGACTACTATTTTTAAAACTATGTGTATTAGTTCTTTTACTAATAAATTTATAACCATTAGTTTAAAATATGTATACTTAGTTAGTTTCTTTATAATAATAAGTACTATATTACATTTCCTATCTGTTTCTAGTTCTCTAAATAATAGTAATCTTATAATAAAGTCTATTAAAACTAACTGCTATAATTATTTTAGTGCTTTTAATAATTATAAAAGTCTATAAAGCTTATATTATATTAGTTTGTTTTTTTTATATTCTAGATAAACTTTAATTACTTTCTTTACTTTTTATTTTAACTCTTTAATATGGAAATTCCTAGAGTTTTACTTTATAGTCCTTTCTACTTTTTAATATCTATATATAATAGCTTTATAATTTTCTGTAATTAATTCCTTATATAGCTCTTTTAGCACATAAATAAGTCTATTTACATATATAAGTTTTAATTCTAGGTTCTAAAAGTTTTATTACTTAAAATTCTAAATTTTTATTATCTAGTAATCTTTAACTCTAGTAATTGCTATAATTTTTAGATAATTATAACTTAAGAATTTATTTAATTCTACTATTAATACTACGTTAAGTATTAGTTTATATTATTTTATATAGTTTAGTTATTAGCTAAGTGCGTTTACTGCTCTGTTTTCTATTTCTTTTTAATACAATATCTTAAAATCATAAATAGCTAGTATTTTTAATTAGTATATTTATCTTTAATTTAGCTTCTTTATAGTAGTAAAACTTATTAAGTTCTTATAGTCTAAAAAAACTTTTACTTAATACTTAGCTTCTTTTAAATAAATTTGTTATTTTTTAAATACTATTATTATTACTAATAGCTTCTTATTATAAACGTTATAATTTAACTTAACTTCTATAAGTTTCTTTAATAAATAGTTTATAAAATAAAGATGTTTATTACTATATTATTAACTACAGACTACTTCTATTATATAGTTAAATATATTTATTTTTAGTATAATAAGTAATTTTAAGTTGAATATTTTTAACATTAATGCTTAGGTAAACCTATTCTTAAGTTCTTTAAATACTTACTACTATTTTTACTTTTAACTAAATTTATTATCTTTTTTAATTAACTCTGTTAAAGGTGTCGTAATTTTTAAATACTCTTCTATAAACTTTCTATAGAAATTTATAAATTCTAAAAAGAACTATACCTTTTTAACTATTATTAGTATTAGTTAATTACGTATTTTTGTTAATTTCTTTAGATTTACAAAAATTTCTTCTCTTAAAATAATAAATCTCAAAAACTCTGTTTCTGTGATGTAGAATTTATATTTTTCTAGCTAAATAAAAAGATTATATTCTTAAAGCTTTTTTAAGACCTTTTTTATATATACTTTATGCTTTTTAAATGTTCTATTTATATACACTAGTATATTATCTAGATATGCTATTATAAATACATCTAAATATTTATAAAATACATAATTAATAACTACTTAAAAAGTTACTAGCGTGTTTATTAATTTAAATAGTATAATATAATACCTAAAGAGCTTATATTTTATCTTAAATACTGTTAACTATTTATATTTCTATTTAATTTAAATTCTGTAGTATTTCTTATAGATATTAAATAAACTAAACTATTAAGCTTTTTAAAGTCTATTTATTATCTTTTAAATTAATAGTAATAAGTATTAATTCTTTATTATAGTTTAATTTAGTTATTTAAAATCTATACATAATTATAGTCTCCTATTTTTCTTAAGTATAAATAATATTAGTAAAGCTATTAGGCTCTTACTTAATTATATATATTTCTTCTTAAAAATTTTTTTAATATACTATTTTAATTCTTCCTGCTGTATTCTTAATAAAAAATATATTAATTTTAGTTTAAGCTTTTTTTTATTCTTGACTAGTATTTTATGGTCTTAAAGTTAATACTTTAGAAGTATATTCTTTTTATTCTTGCTAAATAGGTATGCAAATTTCTTATATTCCTAAAGTATTTAGGCTTTAGTAATATTCAAGGCTTTTTAGATTCATACTACTTTAATATCTTATTATTATTATTACTATAATTGTTATATAGCCTTATATAAGATTCTTTCTATTTTAAAGTATTTTTTTATTATATCTAGTTTTTATATTCATGCTACTTTTATTACTAGGTTATACTATTAAATAGTTTTTTATTACTAATCTATTATTAAATTGTGTAATAAGAGCTAATTTTATTCTAAAATTATATCTAGCTCTTTTATATCTAAAATATTAATATAGTAGATATTTCTATAGCCTGCTATTTCTAGCTTTATTATTATAATTTCTAGGTTAATTAAACTCTTTCTAAAGGTTATTATACTACTATTTACTTATCTTACCTTTACTAGATATACCTTTTCTTGGTATAATATATTATTTTATTTAACTTATTAATTTAAAATAAATATGCTATTTACTCTATTATTTACTAATACTTTTAAAGGTTTTCTATTTATTCTTATACTAAAATAAAAACATAGTTCTTGTTATACTTACTATAGTTTAAGAGTTCTAATAGCTATATTACTAGCTTAAGCTTTTTACTAGTAGTTATTTAGTTTTTTAATATAGAATTACACATACTGTGTTTCTAATTCTTATTATTTAAATTAAAGTGTTTTTTTAATATATATAAGGTAATAGTTATAATAGTATACTAAATATAAAAGTTTACTATACTTTTTTTTTAGCTTTATCTTTATAAGCTAAATATTTCCATTTTAGGAAATATTTCTTATAAGAGAGTTTATAGTGTTATATATTATTTTAGTATTATTTAATTTTTATATCTTTTTTTTCTATAGTATCTACATTTTAATGCATATTCCTTTTAATATTATTATTAATATAGGCGGTTTTACTACTTATTTTTATCTTTTATATTAATTATACTATTTAAGACTTTTAGAATGTATTTATTAGGTTTCTATTTTTTTACTATTTTTTTATATGCTTTCTTTTCTTTTAGTTCCTTTATTTAAATTAAATATATTATTTATATACATGCTTTTTTTATATAGTTAACTAACTTACAAATCCAATATTTCTAATTTTTTAATTATTAAAAAACATTGGTATTTTTAATTTATATAGTAGGTAAAGGCGTTTTTACTTTATTATATTTATTATCCTTACTTTCTAGCTTAGTTTCTTATTCTTAAGTTAGTTCTTTTCCTTAATTTTTAGAAACATATAGTTTTCTTTTTTAAACTTTTATAAGAAACTAAAATACTACTCTTTCTATAAGACTATTATGTTATAAAATGCTACTTACTTTAACTAGTTTTTTAAATTATAAAATTCTTCTCTTAGTGTTGTTTCTTAATGCTTAATTTTATAATTCTTATTTATATATTAATTTAATTTATAAATCTAATATACTTTTCTATTTAGCTTTTACTAGATAGTTATTCTCATAATTCTAAAAGCTTTATACATTAAAAGTTGAATTTCCTAGAATAATTATTATTTCTTATTAATTTCTTATAGTATAAAAGTTTAAGCCTTTGAACTTACTATCTAGTGCTATTTTCTTAGATTATTACTAACTACTTATAAGTTTATACTTTATTTTTTAATACTATTTTTTATAGTTTCTTTTATAGTGCCTATTAGATCTATAGATCTAATACTAATTATTATTAAGTCTCTTACTAATAACTTTAACTAATAAAGTTATTGTTTACTATAGATTTTATTCTGTGAACTTAAGTTACATCCTTACTATTATAATTCTTAATTTCTTATTTAGACGTTTTTTTATAAAGTGTTTGATATTACTATATTCTAGACTTACTTTCTTATTAAACTATTTATAGTATTTTTAAGTTATAGACTATTTTTTTAGCTCTTTTTTTTTTATAATAGCTTTTTAGTTTAGATTTTATTAATATTTATTTTATTATAAGTTTATTCTTATTATATTAATATCTTTTTTTTTCTATAGTTATTACTTAGCTTTTTTTATATTCTAATTTATACTTATACTACTAGTTATTAATATATATAGTAGATTTTATAAAAGTGTAAAAATTATCTAGTTAATTTTTTTTAGCTAGTTTATTTTTAACTTAGTTTTTAAGTCTAGTGTAATAAGCTACTATTAATAGCATATTATTTTAATTAATTTATAATTATAGCTATTAAAACTTTATAGGATATTCTAAAACTAATTTTATTTACTTAAGGTTTTATATCTTGTATTTTATAGTATGTTTTTTATTAATTTTCCTAAAGACTATAGTTATCTAAATTTTAAAATTATTATAACTTTAGAAAACTACTTTTGTTTTATTAGTTATTTTAGTTTCTTTAGTTTCTTTATTTATATAATTTCTAGCTAAGAGCTTGAACTAATTTATAATTTTATTTTCTATATTTATACTAGCTACAAAAATCCTGTTTTAATTTTTAGAAAAAATATTTTTATTAAAGCAGGTATATATTTTTATTTTTGTTAAAAATTCTTTAAAGTATTTACATGTTTTATTAAATTTCTTTAGTAGTTATACTTTAGTACTAGATATATAGACTTTTATATTAACTTAGTTTTTTAACTTTATAATTATTTATTATAGCTTTAAAATCTATGCCTATTGCTACTACATAATTTAGACTATAAATAATACTAGTATTAAGACTAAACAACTTAGGCCTACTATTATTATATATAATTCACGTGAATTATAGGTACTTATAGGGTTATAGAATAGGCTATAGTTTTTATATATTTAAGATTTTTACATATTATTTAAAAATATGTAGCCTTTATTGCTATATTATAAAAAAAAATATATAAATTTCTTTAACGTAGTAAGTATATGTACGTACTATATTAAATATTTTAGTAATTTATAAAATTATATAGTAACTTACTTATATAATTGTTTTAATAATATAAAAATATAATAAGTATTAGTCTAACTAATTTATTACATAACGATTCTAAAGAGTTGCTTTAGAATAAGAAGATAAATATAAAAAAGAAAACTTTTTAAAAGCTAAAAGAGATACGCTTTATATAGTAAATTCTTTATTTATAATTTATTTACTACTTAAGTTTACTATAGCTACTTAGTTTCTATTAGTTTTAATTATCCATATTATATTTATAACTCTATACGTAAGATGTTACGTGTTTTCTTTAATATTAATTTTATTAGTTACTTTAATAATATTAGCTAAACACTTTATCTTGCATTTTATCTTTTAAAATAACTACTTTATTTTTTACCTAATATTAAATTCCTGTACGTGTTTTTTTACTAATACTTAGTAATTTTCTTTTAGTTAGTTTATTACTTTTTACTTGTAATTATTACCTGTAGTAAACTGTTATAAATAATAATAAATAAATTAATAGGATAATTATACTTAGGAAGCTGAAAGAACTAGTAATAATAGCTAATAAAGCTCTAAAATAAAAACATATATTTAAGCTTAAAAGGAAGAATTATAAGTAAATATAGAATATACTAGCACAGGCTAAGATATAGGCTAAGAAATAAAAATAAAGATATAAAATTATATAAACAGATTTAGAGTATCTACCCACGTGATTAAGTAGAGCTTAGTAAATAAAAATAAAATAAAATAATAAAGTCTCTAGTATCTCTAGTAGTCTCTAGCAGTATCTAATATACTTCTAATTAGTATATAATATATATATAAAGGATTTATTATAAGTATAAGGTATTAAACAGCTTATAATTACTTTTAATTTTTTATAATTACTCTAAAATTAGGATTTACACCTTAAGTGAAATAGTTTAATACTATTTTATTAAATCTTAACTTACTATACTGCTTCTTTTATTTTAATTGAGTTTAACTACTTTTTACTAAGTCTAATAAGCTATCTAATCTAAACATAAAGAAACTAATTAACATTATATAATTAATTAAATAACTAGTTACTAGTTTAATATTACGTTAGTAAGTTAGTAACCTATAATATTATAATTACTATCTTAAAAAAGTAAAAAAAGTAGTTAGATAAATTTTAATAACTAATTATTAAATATCTATAACAACCTATTATAAGGACAAATAGGAACTTTATTCGTTAGAAAAAAGTAATAGTAAAAAGGAAGTTATAGTAGGATCTTTATCTATAATAAAAAATATATCTAAAGAAACTAAAAGTACGTAATAAATTATTTAAGAATAAAAAATAATTATTATAAAGTTATACGACGCCTTAATAAACCTATAATAATAAATTAAAATAAATTAAAAAAAGAGAACAGTAAAGATATAGTCTTCTAAAAAGTTTAATAATAATTAGAATATACTTAAGATTTTTATAGTAGTAATAGACTTATACTATTACTTTAACTAAAATTTATTTCTAACTAATTAGGATTAGATTTTGGTAGCTGGTATAAATATAATAAGTAGAGCTATATAATAATTTAAATTACTAATAAGAAACTACCTAGCTAACAGAGACTCTAACTAGGGAATAATAGAATTAGTAAACTATAATAGTAATATATAACAAGCCTTTAAAAATTATAAATACTTTAAGTAAAAAATAATTATTATTTTTAGAAAAATTAATAAAGAAACTAAAGTAATTTAAAAGCTTTAGTAGCTTAAGTAATAGATATTAGCAGCTAATTATACTACAAAATTTAAATAAATCTAATCACGGCTTAACTAGGTAGACGAACTATTAATTATAATATACTATAAAAAACTAAAAAATAAAATAAAATATAAAATCTCTAGGGGCAAGCGACTGAGCACTTTACTAAAAATTATTAAATAAATAATAACTATTAATAATTACTAGTACTAATAGAAGTAAGAAAAAAAGGCATATAAAAAAATAATAATTCATATATTTAAAAGAAATAAAAAAGATAACTAAACTTATAATAAAATAGATATTAATATTAAATAGATATTTATTAGAAAGGGGTAAGGAAAATAAGTTAAGAAATAAATAAAACACTACGCACATAAGGCCTGCTTAAGATATAAAAAACAAGAACATTTTATTAAGAATTATAAATAATAATAATTAGATGTTAAGAAGGCTTATGTTTAGACTAAAATACTAAAAAAAATTAAAATATCTATAGTCTAAGTAGAATAGACATAAGACATAATAATACAAGAGACTATTATATAATAAATCTAGAAAGAATAATACTAGATCTGCAGGAGTTATATATATTTTAAATAAAAATATAAAATACTATATTAATAGGTTAAGGATTATCTAGCGGAATGATTTAATAATATAACTATTATAATATAAAAAGCAGCAGTTTAATAACATAGTGCTAAAACTAAAAAGGAAATATAATAATTTTATAAAATTATAGAACAGAAAAGCAGACTCTTCTAGAAAGAAAACTAGAAATTCAGATAAAAAAGAAATTATGAGACAGAAAAAGGAAAAGAACTTATATCTATAATAATTATATAATAAGTACGCTGGAGATATTATTGAATATATAAATTAAAATATTACTAAAAAGAATATTATATTACTAAATACTAGGAAGTTACTTTAAGAGATAGAATATATAAATACTAATAAGTATTACAGTTAGCAGGGAATAAGTAGTATAAAAAACTAAATATATAAAAACTAGCTATATAGATAAATAAAATTTATAGATAAATATTTATACTAGTTATAACTAATGTGACGTACTACCACCCTGTTGGACACCTAAAATTAGAATAAAATTAGAATAAAAAGGATAAAGAAAACCCTTTATTAATATTATAAGTACAGGATAACGACGCTGTAAACTAAATAATAAAAAGAGAATACTAAATATATATAGCTTTTAACTATATAGGAATAAACTATAGATAGAATAAACATGCTATATAAGTTAAAAGACTAAAGATAAAAAAGATATTATAATAATTAGCAAATAAAAAAAAACTTAATTTATAATAAGAACTAATTTATATGGACTTAGAGGATAAACTATAGAACCTAAGTTCAAATTAACATAAGCAATTATTATAGAATAAGTGCTAGGTAGAATACTGATTATACTAAATTAAATATTATTAAAAAAGATAGTTAGCCACAGAATCATATAAGAAACTTATATATTAAGAATATTTTTTAGAATGGAAATGTTAAGATTATAGAGAATAAACTAAAAACATATATAAAATACTTAATAAGAAAGTATGTTAACTCTAGAGATATTTAATCTACAGACTTAAAAAAAAACACTAAAAAAATAACTACTACTTAGGAGTTAACTATAGATAAAAAACTAGAAAACTAGTAAATTATAACTAAGCTACTAAAAGGCTAAGAACTAAAGATTAGAAGGAATATAATACTTATATACATATAATTAAACTAAAGGAAACATAAGAACAAGCTATATATAAATATATATATTAATAGTAACTAGATACTAGTATTTATAAATAGTAGAGCTAGCAAGACGCTTATATTAAATAAGTAGATATAAAGATATTAAATACTAACTAAAGTTTTAGACAAACCTGTGTGAGTAAAACGCGTAGATAATAATCTAATAATATTTAAAAAAAGTCTAATTAATTTTAAAATATAGAATATAACTATTTAGGTAGTAAGTTATAGGGATAACCGCCGCATTAAAATTATAAATCTAGGTAGTAAGGATTTTATCTTAGGATAAGACTAGCTAGTATAATAGAACCTAACTATTAATTAGAAAAGAAAAAGCATAGGAATCAGAAACGACTACTATAGACAGTAATAATAAGTTATAATATAGATAAAGAAAATAATACTTTATGATACTACGTTTATTATACCAAAAGAATACTAAACAGAATTTAGAGAATAATTCTATAAAGAAGCTAAGAACTAATTACTAGAATACTAGGACTAAGACTATAAAATCACGCTTAAAGAAGAAATAGATTTAAAACTAGAACTATTATACTAGCTATTAATTAATTACTATATATAGTATTAAGTAATAATTTAAAACATTATATAAAAAAATAGGCTAAAAATAAAGTATTTAAATAAGAGCTTAAATACTAGCTTTTTTATATTATAATATATAAATATATAATATAATAAAAAAGCTTATAAAAAAAGCTTTTTTTAAAAGATCTTTATAAGATATTATAAATAGTTACTATAATAATTTTTTTTTTAAATTTAAGCTTTTACAATAAGTATTTATATTAAATCTTAAATAATAAATTAGTTTAGATTTTAGAAATAAAAATCTTTTATAGTAGTTATATCTTAAAAATTATTTATAAATTACTATATTAAGTTATTATATTTAGTTTATTTAATAAAGTATTTATAGTATTTTTATTTATAATTAAAGTACAGCTCTTTAATTTCCTTAATATAGTATTTAATATTATTATTAATTTTAATAAGTTTTAGTAGTATATTTTATTAACTTAAAAAGTATTCAAATTTAGACACAGCTAGCCAAAGTAAAGATATATAAAAAACTAGATATATACTTAAAAATTTAAGAAATTTAAGTTAGTATATATATAGAAAAATTATATAAAAAATATAGTATTTTCCTAAAGTTTTTAAGTCTAGCTTTTTAAATAGTTATTTAATTTTAATATTTTATATATTAAGCTAAACTATGTCTTTTATTTAATAATTAAATGTAAATAATTGTTTTTAATTTACATATTCTTTTTAGAAAGCCTAGGCTTAGATTATTTCTTTTTAAATTAGCTATTAAATATTAGTTATTTTTTCTACTATATGGTTAGCTTCCAAAGCTTGTAATACTTAGTAAAACTATTTTTAAACTTTTATAAAAAGTTTAAAACCTATTTAAAAGTGTTAGCTTATATTAGCTAAAAATAGTAAAACTTTTATAAATTTAAATATAATATTATTAGCTTTAAACTATACTAAGAAAAGGTAGTTTACTTAATTATTTTATTAATAGTTTATATATATATATATTTATAGAATTTATTCTATTATACTATTAGCTCTTTTTGTTTAGCTATTAGTTTCTAGATAGTATATAGAAAATAGTTAGAATTTAATTTATAGCTATTTACAAAGTTTATTATAAAAAACAAAAATAAATTATATTTTTTAGTTTAATATAATTATTTCTAGAAGGCTATAGTTTATTTATACGTGCTAATAAAAAAAGCAGGCTATATTTATAATAGTTATATTAATATAAGAAATTAGATATTAGTACTTTATAAAGTAGTTTACTATAATTATAATATTAATATAGTTTTTAAATTTTAGGAAATTAGTAATAAAGTCTACAGAAATATTCTTTTAAATTTTTTTAAAAAAATAAATAGAGGCTTTAAAAAGCTGTAATATTTTTTATAAAAAACTTTAAATTTTTAATAAGTATAGTAGTAGAAAATATATTAGTATATTATCTTAAATATTTAAAACTAGTAGTATTTATATTATAAGATTTTAAAAGTCTTTTTATAACTAGAGTAGCTACTAACAAAGAAATTATATATAATTTAGAGAATTTTAATATTATGTTTATTATTATTTAGTATTATTAATTAGCTATAATAATATAATTAACTTTTCTAATCTTTATACTTACTTAAGAAAAGCTTTTTAAAGTGTTGAATTTTATTCTATTTTAGTAATAAAGATTTTCTAAATATACTTATTACTAAAGTACTTATTATTAATAATCTATTAAATAGACCTATTTATTTTAGTTAAATTTAATTCTAGTATTTTATTAAATAGTTTAGAGTAGAGAAGTATTTATTATTAAGTTCTATAAACTCTTTCTTAAATTAAAGTATTTTATATATAATAAGTAAAAGCATCTAGTTTCTTACCCTACTTATTAGACTAGTATATAATTATAAAGTTAAATTAAAATAAGTATTTAATTTAGCAGGGCTATTAGTAGCTTAGTTATTTTATAATAGTAAAATATTATAAATTCTTATAGTTATTTAATACTTAAATTAAAAAAGTAGTATCTTTTAGTTTAAGTTTCTATTATTTAAAACAGTATATAATAACTAATAGCTTCTTATTATAAATTTTTATTATAAGTTACTAACTTACTAATATAATATTATACTAGTAATAAGCTATTTAATTAATTATATAACTATAATTAGTTCCCTTGCTTCCAGATTAGAGGGCTTATTAGACTTAATAGAAGTTAATTAACTTAGTAAAAAATAAAGAGAAGTAATACAGTAAGTTAAGGTTTAACAAAATAGTATTAAACTATTATACTTAAAGTGTAAATCTTAATTTTAGAGTAATTATAAAAAATTAAAATTAAATAATAAAAGAGAAAGAGCTCTCTTAAATACCTAATTTCTTATAGCTATAAACTAATTAACTTTTATTTAGACTTATTAGGTAATAGCTATTACTTATAAGTAATAGTACTCTAGTATCTTTACTTAATACTATTATATTACATATACCTAGACTTTATATCTTTTGGCCTTTATAGCTTTCTTTTTTAGTTTAGTGTTTTTTTTTTAATTAGCTTCTTCTTAGCATAGTTAAGGCTTATTATAAATAAGTTAATTTTTCTAACTCTATTCTTATCTTTCTTAACTATCTTAAGGTATTCTGCTTTCTAGTTAATTTTATTAGTATTATTATTTTATAATTATGTTTTATAATTTATAATATTTACTTCTTCTCTTAGAGTATTATTATTCTAATAATTATTTTTTGTTTTCAGTTTTTAGTAGGTGTCCCGTGCGTTCTTAGTAAGATATTTTTAATATAAGTTTTAGGTATAAAAGTAGCTTGTTTTTAATATAGTCTTATATTCTTTTTCTTTTTTTAATTTACTTTAGTAAGCTTGTTTATCTAATTCTAATAATAACTAAAGTTAAGTCTTTAACTATTTATTCTTATTATCTTATTAAATTAATTTATAACCATAATTATTTAATGCTAATGCTGTATAAGAACTGTTGAAAATAATAGCATTATTACTTAATAGATTTTTTCTTAGGCTATTATTTAGAGTATATTAATTATAGTTTAAAGTATAATCTTATAGTAACTTAGCTAGAATTAGATCGGAATTTAACTACCTGTTATTAAATTCTTTTTTAAATTTATAAGGCTAAGGAGTTTTTATTAGTAACTTATACTTATACTCAGCACCTATATTATAAGCTTACTTAGGTTAATTCCAAATATTATAAGATAATAGACCATAAGATGAAATCCATTAAAGAGTTAGAAAAACTAGAGAAAGAGAAAAAGTCTTAGTAGTGTGACAACCCGTTACATGACACACTCACGGGAAGCGTTACTACGCGTTGTCGCGTCGTCGTGTTACACATGACGTTACTAGTCACGTGCTACGCTTTCACATGCACCCTGAGAGTGCTCTATAAAAGCCTTGCCTCTTTCTCTCTTTTTCCACTCTTTCTTCTTTTCTCTTCTTCATACTAGAGTAGCTCTAATACAGCGCCTTATTGCTCGCAACTACTTGCGATTGCCTACAGGTTCATGCTGGCCGTGACATTACTCTAGTATCTCCCTCTTTTGGCCTGTGAAGGCGACATAATATCAGTTAAACCAAGCGCTCAAACGTAGTTTGCAGCACCGACGACTTTTCTTACTCTTTTCAAGTCCTACCGTGCTAGGCAACCCTAATTGCACTACGAGGCAGTGTAACGAAGCCCTGGATTGGCAGGTAAAAGTGATCAACCTATGACAGGCTCTCATCGCTCTTGAATCTCTGGTCACCTCCAAAAAGCAGCAAGCGGCTGGCTCTAGGAGCTCTCACCAAGACACCCACCCTCTCTGGTCATCTCTAGATAACGGACCTTCTAGAGCTCTTACCAAGACACTTATTCACTAATCATCCTCAGGAGACGCACTTCCTGCAGGCTCTTATCGTGATAATGATGATGACGATGATGATAATGACGACAGCAACCCATTAACAAGCGTCATTACGTCTGTAGTGTGCAGGCGGCTAATAGACACATAAGAACAATCTCAGTGCGCGTCACGAGGCGGCTGAGTGGAGAAGAAGGAGTAAGAGCTAGGAAGCCAAGCACTGCTAGTACTGCCCGGTTGTAAACTGAGTTAGGACGATCTACACCCCCAGGCCCCTGCTTGCAAGCCTGCTGAGTTATAGTAGCCATTAGGTTGCTTTGTGTAGTTGAAAACGTTAAACCTTGTGGTAATTCCTATGAACTCTGTAGCAGTGTAAGGTAAAGATAAAATGGTGAAAGTAACTGCTCTAGAGCTGAGGGCCTTCTTAAGCATCGGCATTAATAACGACATTACCCTTTACCCTAAAGACACCCTACATCACTTCTATATATTGATAAGAGAGCTTGAAGATGACTGATGAGGCAAGCTCAGACGTTTGGAAAAGCAAGTAAGAGATAAGAGCATCCCCATAACCATTAAGAAGCGTACTAAGGATGGATAAACGTTATCCACCGACATTGCCACATGGGTTGAAATGGATCTGACAGAGATTGTTAACGAGCTTCATGAGCAAATTCTCTATATCAAGGCACTAGAGCAGCAGACTGACACTTTGTTCCGTATTGCTAATAACGTCCTATATGCTGAAAGCGAGATTGCAGAAGCCCTGCACCCATCTAAAGTAGAGACTCAAGCAGAGAGAGCTGTGAAAGCTTGACATCAGCCAAAGCCGATTTAACCACTAGAAGAAGAAGAGGTAATCTCTGAGGCTGATGAAACTCCGTCGCAGCCTACTAAGCCATGACAGACACGCTAGAATGCTAGGTTCTCTTCTCTTCGCGGAGGATTAAGCCCTGCCCTATATCGTACACTAGGTATAACTAATTGATAACTAAGAACCTCAGGATTAGTGTACGCTACCCAGCTAAGTGTCTTCTAGAGCAAGAGGTCTGCTAAATTCCCTAACCTGCCTATTCTTAATAACAGTGTTAACTCGACCTTTAAGAACTGGAACAAGCAGATGAGAAATAAGCTCAGGCTTAATGCTGACTGGTATGAATGTAACGATCTAGACGCTATGGAGGCAGCGTGAGTGGCTTACATCCAGACCCGCATCGCCGGCAAAGCCAGCAATTTTCTTAATTCTTTTCTTAACGCCAGAGAAGACTTAGGAGAAGACGTTACTATAGAAGACATGATATAGTACCTCTAGAGCGTCTTTAAAGACCCTGACCAATATATTAAGGCGCGATAAGAGCTCAGGTCTCTTAGGATGAAGCTATCCAACAATTTCAACTAGTTCCTAGTAAACTTTATGCGGCTCGCCAATCTCACTAGGACGTTATAAGACTAGTAAAAGGAGGACCTTTATAAGATGCTATATAGTAAACTACACACGCATATAGAAAGCAAATACGCCTAGAAGTACTACATCTTTAAGATATATTATAATAAGGCTTAGCATATGGCACGAGAACTAGCCTAATCTAACTATAAGCATATAGAGCGTAGAGTACTGCTCTAAGTTAAGAGAAGTCTATTAAGAAGTATTAAGAAGAGCAAACCTGCGCCTGCTCTTAATGTTAAACTAGTAATTATTCTAGCCTTACTTACTAGGCAAACCTGCTATAGCTGTAGTAAATCTAGTTATCTCTCACACAATTACTTAATACCTAAGAGAATTAAGAATAAAGTAGTTAATTAGAAAGAGTACGTTAAATACTTAGATAACGTCTTAGAGCCTATTAAAAGCTTAGAAAATAAATCGCTTTAGGTAAAGTCTTTTACTTAAGGTTCTTTATTAGAGTAACTAACGCACTTATATACTTAAACAACATAATTAATAGTCCTGCTTTTATAATAAAGTGTTAAATTGCTCTTAACGGTGTGGTAATTAATATCTCTAGGTTACTAGATATAAGAGCTAGAGGTATAGTCTTTATCTATTCTTAACTTTATTAGGTTATTAAAGAGCGTCTTAAGTCTATATTCTATTATTTATATAAAAGCATTCCTGTAGTAGGGCACAATAATCGATAAATAGATATAGTTAATTAGTTCTTTTTAGCCTAACTAGTAATTAATGAGTGTTGTACTACTATATGGTTTATTTTTTACGATACTAGGCGTTTTCACTTAATTATAGGCTAAAAATAGTTTAAATTAATAAAAGCAATACTAGACTCTTTTAACTAATAAATAGTCTAGCCAGACAACGCTAAAATTAATGCTAAATATAATATTATAATACCTTATAGTGTATTTATAAAACCTATAATTAATCTAGCATATTAAAAGAACACTAATAGGTGAGATAAGCTGCTAGAGATAGTAACTATTAAATTCTTACTAAAGTAATAAGCTTTTATTACGCTTTTATAAAGGTAATAAGCTTTAGTTATATTCACGCTAATATATACCTTATAGCAGATAAATTAGCGTAATAATTTATATAAAATAGATAAATAGCTATACTCTCTATTATCTATTAAAACTCTACTAATAATTAAAAGGAAATAAACTAGCTCTATATAACATAACAGAATAGAAATTAATTTTATTTTATTTAAAAAATAATTATTTCTATATAGCGCTAAAAGAAAAGGTATAGTAATTAAAGTAACTAGCTTATATAAAATTAACTAGCTTATTAATAACTAATATTAAGAGAATATACTAAAGAATGATATTAAGAAGTTATAAAAGCTTATCAAGAAAAAGTTTCCTATAGCCTAAAGTAATTTAAATTAGGTATTCTCATAAGTAGCGTCTGATACCTTACTATTATATTATAACAATATTAACTATAATATTATCTTAAAAGAGGATACTAGTAGAGAGCTTTTTTTAAGCTTTTTTTATAATATATTATTTAAGTAGCTAGAGCTTATTAAAGCCTACCTATAAAACTATCTATAAAAAGACTTTATTATTCTAAGTGATGCTTTTTTTTATTATACTAGTACTTTTTACTAAAAAGCCAAAAAAAAAATAGCGCTTTTATATTAACTATTAAAAGCTTAATATAATTACTAAAAAAGACTATTATTTATTTTCTTTTATTAAAGAGACTTTAGCCTGGCTTTTCTGTATACATATTTTCACCTAATTAGATATCAGGTAAGTATTCTATTATATTTAGTTAAAAAAAATTAATAAAGAATCTTACTATATTTTAAATAAGATATAGTTTCTATAAATACTATATATTATTATTTAGCCTCTGTAATAGACTTACTTTCTTTTAATAATATATTAATAATATTTTATTTAACTACCTTAATGACTTTTGCACTGCCTTTATGGATAATATTTTTATTTACTTTAAAAACCTACTAGAGCATAATGTGCATGTCTGTAAGGTTCTTAAATAACTAGATAAAACTAGTTTATAAGTAAATATTTATAAAAGCAAGTTTAACATCACGTTTATAAAATTCTTTAGATTTATTATTAGTATATTAGGAATTACTATAGATCTAGAAAAAATTACTACTATTAAAGACTAGAAGCTACTAATAATGTTTAAAGGAGTATAATTTTTTTTTTATTTCTATAATTTTTACAGACCCTTTCTAAAAGACTATAGATAAATTATTAGATCTTTTATTAAGCTTATATAAAAAGGTGTATGGTATTTACTAAGTAATGTCAAGCTTTACGCTTTTAAAAATACTAAAGTTTTAATACTTTTAAAAAGCGTTCTAGCTTACTATTTATTCTTTTACTAGATATAAATTAAGATTAATATAAGTAATAGGGTTTTTACTAGTGTAATAAGCTAAAAGCAAGATAATAAAGCTTAAAAGCCTATAGTTTTCTTTTCAAGAGTTATATAGAAAGTAGAGATAAGATATGAAATTTATAATAAAAAGATATTTACAGTAATATAAGGACTAGAGATATAGTAGTTATAATTAGTAAGTCTATAAATAATACTTTTTATAGTAATTATAGATTATTATACTCTAGAATACTTTAGTATTAAGTATTTACTTGATTAATAATAAGCTTAATAAGTAAACACTTTTACTAACTACTATTTTTATATTATTTATTAGCTTAGATTAGTTAATATAGTAGTAAATACCCTTACACGTAAGTATAAGAATCTTAAGATTTAAAAAGCAAAGGATATTACTGCACGTATGTAAATTTTTATTAATCTAGTAATAGCTATTATTTTTTTTAATTTAATATCTATACTTATAAACAGCGTTTCCCTTATTCTAGATAATAAAATACTAATAACTAAAAGTAAAGAGAATTATAAGACTTCTATTTAAGACTAGGCTTTATATAAGCTTGTAGATATTATCTTAAAAGTTAATTACTTTAATAATACCCTTTAGCCTTACAGAGAGCTAGTAGAGTAAAATAAGTAAAACTAGAAACTAAAAAAAAAACTTATTAACTTAATAGGAAAAGCTTCTAGTCTCTAACACTAATAATATAAGAATATACCTTATTAAAGAGATTTATGCTTACTAGGTTATAGCTTATCTAAAAAGAAAGAAAACTAGATAGCTATTTTTATTCTAATACTACTAGTTAAGTCTACTATCTAATGTTAATATATACATCACTAACTATAAAACCTGCTACTATATATATATTCTATATAATAAGACCTTAGACTTGCTATATCTCTTATTAATAGGCGAGTACTACTAGTACTAGTAGTATATTTCTTTTAATTTTAAGGCATTCCTAAAGGATAAGAAAGGGCGTGATAATATTTTTATAGTTATTAATTACTTAAGTAAGTAAGCATTTTTACTACCCTATATAAAAGAAATTATTATATTAAAAGTAGCTTAGCTATATTATAAATATATCTAGCGTATTTACAGCCTGCTTAAGATAGTAATATTAGATTAAAACCCTTAATTTATTTCTATATTTATAAATAAACTCTATAAGCTTACTAGCGTAAAATAAAAGCTCTTTATAGTCTATTATTTATAAACTAATAGAAACATAAAAATCTTTAATTAGTATGTTAACTAAAGACTAAGATTATTTATTAATTATTATTAAGATAACTAGTTAGACCTGCTACTCTCTATAGATTTTACCTAAGCTATCTTATCTTATAAATTTATAAGTCTATTACTATATGAGATAGAGCTTAGCTATAAACTCTATTTATATTTTAACTAGTATAAGCGTATATATAAATTACTTATAGTTTATAAATAGCTTACTTATAAGAAAGCTTAGGCTTTTGCTTTTAGAGCTTATAAAACAGTTAAATAGATATATAATAACCTAGTAAAAGCTTAAGCTTATTAAATAAAGCAGATAAATAAGCACCATCATAAGCCAGATTTTAAAGTCAGAAATTAAGTATATATTACTAGAAAAGAATAAACAATTAATTACTCTAGTATTAAGCTTAATCTTTAAATAGTAAAGCTATATCTTATTATTAGTATAAAAAAACACTCCTACATTATTAACCTACCTGTTTATATGAAGATATTGAATATTTTTTATGCTAATTATCTATATAAGGACTCTAGTAACTTTTTATTTAGCTAAAACAAGACATCTAATAACCTTATTAAGATTAATAGTAAGCTAGAGTATAAAGTTAATTAAATTCTTATAAGCCGCATTTATAAAAGCGTCCTATAATATAAGACTAACTAAGTAGGCTATAACCTTAATAATATATAATATAATATAAAAAGTTTTATTAGTACACTATATAAAGTATAGGACTTTTATAAGTAGTATTTAAATTATACTAGACTATCTATACAACTAAAAAACTAGCTAAAAGCTTATTAATAAAAAGAGATACTAAAACTAATAGATAAAGATAATTTAGCAGCCTAAAAAGGCAAACAGGTAAAGATAAAAAGAAAGAAGTAATATAAAGATAAATAGTCTATAATTTTGCTTTACTTTTTACTAATTTTTGTAACAGAATTAAGAACAATTTTATTCTCTTTTAAAGGGGGGTGATATAACGACTCGTTATATAATATACTTATAAAAAGTATTACTACGCGTTATTACGTTATTATGTTATATATAATATTACTAGTTATATACTATGCTTTTATATGTATCTTAAAAGTACTCTATAAAAGCTTTATCTCTCTTTTTCTTTTTCTACTTTTTCTTTTTTTCTTTTTTTTATACTAGAGTAGCTCTAATACAGCGTTTTATTATTTACAACTACTTATAATTACCTATAGGTTTATACTAGCTATAATAAGTAGGAAATTATACTACTATAATCTTTAGCTTCTTCTAATATTATTATTTTTTTTATTCTTTAGTTTTAACTGGAACGTGTTTTAATCACCTTTCTTTTAAAAATAACCTATAGTTATTTTTTCTAGTAATACTAGTTAATTAGCTTTAAACTATTTTTTAAATTCCTAACTAGCTTCTACGTGTTGTCTTTAGGTCTGTATTCTTTTTATTTAACTAAGTACTTCTATTAACACCTAAATTACTAGTAGTCCAAAATTTATTAGATTTTATACTTAATTATGTTTTTTTTAAGTTTAAGTTTTATCTATAGTTCAGCGTTCAGTAGTACTGGTTCTAATTTTAAAATATAAAAAACTAAGTAAATTCTTATATCTTTAGGTAGTTATAGTTTATAATTTATAAATTCTATTCATTATTTAACCTTAAATAGTCCTAATTTAATGTGGTCTAGTTTTTTTAATGGTTGCTTTATTTCTAAATTCTTTTCTAATAGAAAAATTTTATCTCCCTTTTTAAAAGTTAGTCCCCTAACTTTAGTCCTGTTCTTAATTTATTTGCTAAGATTACCTTTATAGGTAATTTTCTATATAATTTCTTAATAAAGTTATTATAGTTTCTTAACTCTTAATCTTATAGATTCTAATATTTTGTTTAGTTTCTGTGGTTTTTAATAAGCCGTAGGCTTATAACTATAGTTTATATAGAATAGTAATTTTCCTATAGTTAATAACTTTACAGAGTTATATATAAACTTAGCTATTAGTAATAAGTTAATCTAATTATCTTATTATTTATTAATATATATTTATAGGTATTATTCTAATGTTTGGTTTATCTATTCTATTTATCTATTTATTTATAGGTAAAATGCTGTTAAGAGGCGGTATTTAGCCCCTAGCTTTCTAATAAATATTTTTTAGAATATTAATATAAATAATTTGTCTCTATCTGTAATAAATTCTCATAGTAATTCATGCTATGTTATTAGTAATTTAATAAGTATAGTTACTAATTTATCTACTTTAATCCCCGTATGCGTTAGTTTAAAGTATGTGTATTTTATAAATTAGTTTATAATAACTAATATCATATCATACTATTAGCCGTGAAAGGTGGTTGTTGTTAGTATTCTTATAATAAAATCTATTATAACTAATTCTTATAGTAGGCCTGGTAAAGAAATTAGTTATATAAGTCTATATTTTTTATATCTTAATGCCTTATTCTTTTTATACTTAATATATTCTAAAAGAATGGCTCTAACCTTTTTTTATATCCCTAGAATCTAAAAGTGTCTGTTAATTCGTTCTATAGTCTTTTTAATTCCTTAATGTCTATATATTTCGGCTAAATATTAATTTTTAATAAGTTTAGTCTATAATACTTCTAGTATAAAAATAGTTCTTATTTCATGCTATTATAGTTATTTATTATTAAATTCTTTAATTTATTTTTACTATATGTTTTTGATAATGACTATTATTTTAATATTTATTTATAAGCTCCCTAAAGATCCGTCTGGTCTCTACTTAAGTATTATGTTATAAACTTCTAGTATATTCTTTATATAGTCTACTTATTAACTAAGTATATTAGCTACTATATTTTCTTTTCCTAATTTATAAAGTATTTAAAAGTTAAAAGTAGAAACTAATTTCTATTATCTGACTTATTATTAATTTAACTTCTTAGTTATTATAAATACTGTTAGATTTTTATGATCTGAATATATAATAATCTGGTGCTTAGTTTTTTCTAAGTAATATCTCTATTTCTTAAATACTTAAACTATTACTAATAGTTCTTTATTATAAATATTATAATTTAACTTAGTAGTTATGAGTTTATAAGATAAGAAGTCTACTAAGTACTTATATTTATTATTTTATACTTATAATAAAATAGCTTTAGTAGCTCTATCTAATGCGTCTGTATATATCTCTATTTAAAGTTATAAATTAAATATCTTTAATATTAGTAGTTATTAAAATATTTCTTTTAATATTATAAAAGCGTCTTCCTTATGTTGTTTCTACTTAAATTATTAATCCTTTTTAAGTAATTCCATTAAGAGTGATATAATCTTTAAGTAATTCTTAATAAATTATCAGCAAAATTCTATAAATTTA
This sequence comes from Zopfia rhizophila CBS 207.26, assembly GCA_010093925.1. NCBI lineage: Eukaryota > Fungi > Ascomycota > Dothideomycetes > Zopfiaceae > Zopfia > Zopfia rhizophila. Next base: position 424,655 of record ML994685.1, on the reverse strand, counting down.
AGAAAGAATAAACTTCTTTTATGCTTATTAGTGTTAGTTAAAATAGTATATCTTTTATTTTATCAGGATTAATTACTATTCCGTCTCAAAATACTAAGTATCCTAAGAATTTAACTTCTATTTTATGGAATATATATTTCTTTGTTTGAATATATAGCCTGTGTTCTTTAAGCTTTTATAATACTCTCTTAGTATACTTAATATATTCTTTTAGTATTCCGTTTATATATACGAGTATGTTATTAAGATATGCTATTATAAATATATCTAGATATTCTCTTAGTATATAGTTAATAATTATCTAGAATATTACTGGTGCGTTAGTGAGTTCTATTAGTATAACTAAATATTTAAATAATTTATATCTTATTTTAAATACTATTATTCACTCGTGTTTCTTAGTTATTTATATTTAATAATATCTATTTTTAATATTAAAGAGGCTAAACCACTTAGCTCCTCTAAGTTTATTTATAAGTTCTAATATTAATAATATAAGGTAACGATTCTTTACTATAGCTTTATTAAGATATCTATAATTAATATATAACCTTAGTTTCCTGTTTTTCTTTGGTATGAAGAGCATTAGTGATGTTATCTTATTTTAACTAGTTTATATATATCTTTTTTATTAGTTTTCCTGTAAGAATTTCCGTAGCTCTTTTTATTAATAAATAGGTACTTAGTATAATAATCCTAGTTTCAAATCCGTTTCTTCTTTAAGTGTGATTTTATGGTCCTAGTCTTGGTATTCTAGTAACTGGTTTTTAGCTTTCTTAAAGAACTATTCTCTAAATTCCTTTTAGTATTCATTTAGTATAATATATTCCTTCTAGTATTCATTTAGTATAATAAATTTAGTTTTATGAAGTATTACTTTCTTTATTTATATTATTATAAGTTATTACTATTTATAGTAGTTGTTCCTATTATCTATAGTCTTTTTTTTCTAATTAATAGTTAAGTTCTATTATACTAGCTAGTTTTATCCTAAGATAAGATTCTTACTACCTAGATTTATAATTTTAATATAGTAGTTATTTTTATAACCTGCTATCTAGATAGTTACATTCTATATTTTAAAATTAATTAATTTTTTTCTAAATATTACTAGACTATTGTCTACGCGTTTTACTTATATAGGTTTATTTAAAACTCTAGTTAGTATCTAGTATTTCTATATTTACTTATTTAATATAAGTGTCTTACTAGCTTTACTGTTTATAAGTACTAGTATTTAATTACTATTAATACATGCGTTTATATATAACTTATTTTTATATTTCCTTTAGTTTAGTTATATATATATAATTAATATATTATTTTTAATCTTTTCTTAGTTCTCTAGTAGCTTAGTTATAGTCTATTAGTTTTCTAGTTTTTTATATATAGTTAACTTCTAAGTGGTAGTTATTTCTTTAGTGTTTTTTTTTTTAGGTTTATAGATTAAGCATCTCTAAAGTTAGCATACTTTCTTATCTAGTATTTTATATATATTCTTAGTTTTCTCCCTGTAATCCTTACATTTCCATCTTAAAAAATATTCTTAATATATAAGTTTCTAGTATAATTCTGTAGCTAACTATTCTTTTTAGTAGTATTTAGTTTAGTATAATTAATATCCTAGCTGGTATTTACTTTATAGCAGCTATTTATATTTATTTAAGTTTAAATCTTACAATTCATCTTCTAAGTCTGTATAGACTAATTCTTGTTATAGGTTAAGTTCTTTCTTATTTATAAGTCTTTATAATATTATGACGGTGCTGCTTGCTCTGCTCGCTGCAGGCCACATAATATCACAACTGGCTACGCTAGCCACGACCTAGCGTAGAGCTCGGAGCATGGCTAGCTCACGCTCAGGCCATGCACCGCCCTATTTAGGGGCGAGCCCCCTTTGTACCTCTTCTCTCCTCATCTTAGTGTAGCTAAAATAGAGCCAACTTATCCCGTCAACCTGCATCTATGCAACGACGCGTGAAGACTGAGCCCGTCATTATATTACACTAAGATTAATCTAACTCGGCCGGATGACGGCAACACAATATTAAGGTCAACCTGCGTGATTAACCTGAGCATTTAATTCGTCAACGACTGCACCTGGAGAATCAATTACATAACTACGCCGAGTCGTTAGTTTATTAACCATACGATCTCCACCGGAAAGCCCTACAGCGGTAGGCAATTAAAACCCTGAGTAATAGCCTGTATAAGCCCTGCAGCAGCAGGCCTCAAGAGCGACTCGGCAGGTAACCGGAAGACCTACAGCGGTAGGCAACGTACCTATTAGGTTGGAAGAGAGCTACAAGAGCTCTAGTGAACACCCCCCCCTAACTTTCTTCTCCCTGCTAGAGATACCGACCCCTGTGAGCACCACTAGCTCACCTTCTCCCTGCTAGAGAAACTAACCCCTATGAGCACTACCAGCTCACCTTCTTTACGCCAGAGAATCAGCCAATCGCTTCACCCTGCTAGGGGCCAGAAGCTCTATACACATATAAGAACGGATAGGTTAGGACCATGGGAAAGCTCTTGACGCTAGAGATGAGGATTGATCCCAAGGCAATAGCTACTGGCAATGACTACACGTCTATCCCTAAGTCACTTAGGTGTGCCGCCACGTACTACCCTGATAACGTGATTAGAGAAGACTACACCATTAAGAAGCTCCGCATCCAGGCACGACACGACAAGAAACCCTTCGTGGCTACTACTAAGAGCACTACCTAGAGAACCGACACCTACGAGCCTCAGGAGATAGAGGTTACGCTTCCTACCCTAATGACCCTTAATCAAGCGATAATCGCTAGCGAGCTAGAGCGTAGCTATCTCAAAGTACTCACACATCACAACCATGCCGATACGCTAGGAAAAGCGCTCAACACGTCCAAAACTAAGCTTAACGAGGCTAGAGATAAGCTTGCTGAGCTTTGTCAGCTACTAAACAACACGCTTGAGCGCGTAGCAGATCAAGAGAACGAGATCAAGACACTAAAGATACAGACAAAAAAACCCACGCATAATATATACTCCTTCCTCTCTGCAAAGGCTAGCCTAGCGCTATTGTCGACACCAGCAAAGAAGACACGCTTCACAGCTCTGCCACAGACCCCTTAGAACTAGGCTAACTATGTAGCTGTAGGACCTGACGATGGTTCTAATACAGAAGATCTCAGTAACCAAACTCCTTAAGCATTACCCTACGTACTAGCCACTCTACTAGCTATACCTACTGTAGGCAGCCATTAAGGTAACAGCTGCTCAGCCCGATTTCCTGATCTGCTAATGCTTAAGGACGGCAAGGACGTCACCTTTAATCAATAGAGGGATGTCCTAGAGGACAAGGTACGTGCCAACTAAGACTGGTTTGCTGGAGCCAGCGAGTAAGCTACCCAAGAGAACATCGTCTCTTACATGCGTACACATACGGAGGGTCCTGCTAACCAGTATCTCTTAATACTAATACGTATAGTAAGAGAGAGTGAGCAGCTAGTTAGCTACTAGTACATAGTAGATCACCTAGAAAGGACGTATAGCGACCTATATAAGAGACTTAACGCTTGCTGCGATTTCCAAAAGCTCTACCTCAAAGACCCTACTAACTTTACTATATTCTAGGGCGACTTTTTCCGCCTAGCTCAAGAACGCAGCCTGCCTACAGACTAATAAGTAGAAGAATTCTATAAGAAGCTCCCAGACGCTCTGCGTACGCAAATAGGCATCTACCAACAGCAGTACCATGACTAGTATAATAAGTACGTAGACCTGGCCTAAGACTTTGCCAGAGAGCTAGCTCTTAGCACCAGAAAAGCTACTAAGCAGATTAATAGAAGAACTAGAAGGACTTAGCCGCCGTTAATTTAGTAGTCTTACCTAGGGGCTAAGCGCCTAACTCGCGCAGTAACTACTGCTATCCTATTAATACCCATCCCCAAGCCAGCTAGTTACTATAATTGCGGGAAACCTGGCTACTTTATAAAAGACTACTAACTACCTACCCAAGCTACAGCTAAAGTAATTAAGCCTATAGATACTAATAAAGAGCTCTATACGCCCCAGGACACTAGTAATGATAAGAAGTTTCAGCTTACTACAGAGAAACTATTAGGAAAAGACTTACCCTAAGGGAAGTCTCCTTTCTAGGGTTACCCCCTAAAGCTACTAGCTAATTTAACTTTCGCTAACTGCTATTTAGTGGACCTGCTTTTACCCTATTCTACTATATCTCTACTAGCGGACTAGCTATTAAGCTAAGCAGCCTTCTTAATATTAAAGCTAGTAGTTTTATCCTAGTACACCTAAAGCACATACGCGCTATTAAGAAAAGGCTTAAGGTAAAAACTTACTAAATAAAATCTATCCTCCTAGCTAGCTACAACAATAGACTAAACAGATAAGTAGACGAGTACTTCTAGGCAGATCTAGTACTAAATAACTACTACCTACTAACCTATTTCGTCTTCTGTAATACTAGCCGCCATGACCTTATAATCAGCCACAAGCTCTTTAAAGACGTAGGTACTTTAATTAACTATAAGAAGCAAGCACTTAAATAGCTAGATAATAAGCTAATTAACTATAAGCATAACATTATTATTCTAACGCAAAACCTGTTAACTAAAATTAACCCCTCACACTAAGCTAATACTAACTGACGTGATGAGCTGATAAATATAGTGATTTTATAGCACACCTATAAGCCACTTCAGCGCTCACCCCAGCGTGTGGCACAGTAAAAGAACCTTAGAAAAATAAAAGAGCAGCTTTACCTATGATAGTAGCTAGAGTTAAGTAAGTAAACCCTCTGCTCTCAGCCTATCTCACACGAAGACCTCTCTAAGGCAGGCCTTAAGATTAATACTATAAAAGCTATTACCTTTATAATACACATATAGTAAAAGAAAACTATACTAGGGTATACTAGCATCTATAAAATAGATAAGCTTATCTAGAACTACAGAGATAAGCTTAGCTCACTAGACCTAAAGTCCTCTTCCTAAGACCCTAAGAACCCCTTAGTGAAGGCTTCGCTAGAAGGGCCCTATTAATTAAATAAAGACCTCACGGGAAAAGAGGAACTTTAGTAGCTTATTAAGCAGAAGCTATCCCACCTTAGCTATACCAGCGCGACTTAGGTCTACTTCTTAAAAAAAAACTCAGACATGCTGCCCCCGTATTGCAAAGATGTTAACTATAATATTAAACTAACAGCTAAGAACACGCTGATATTAAGCCTACTATATAGCATGTCTCTTAAGCAGCTGCAGCTTATTAAGACCTATCTAAATAACCACCTTTAATGAGAGGTCATTACTCACAGCAACGCTTCATATACTTCTCCAGTACTGTTTACTAAGAAGTCTAGAGAAGAATAGCGCTTCTATGTTAACTACTATAAGCTTAATACTATTACAAAGAAAGACGCCTATTTGATCCCGCTGATTCAGGAGACCCTCGCCCGGCTAGCGCGTATAAAAGTATTCACTAAGCTTAACATACAACAGACCTTCTATCATATACGTCTGAATAAGAACATAAAGGATCTAACTATATTCCGTACTCGGTATAGGAACTACAAGTACTGTGTACTACTATTTAGTCTCTGTAATAGCCCTGCTATATTCTAGCACTATATTAATAAGATACTTTATAGCCTACTTAACAACTTCTACACTACCTACCTTAATAATATCCTAATCTATTTTAAAGACCTGCTACAGCATGAGGAGCATGTCACTTAGGTGCTAAGACATCTCTAGAACGCCAGCCTCCAGACAGACATCAAAAAGAGCAAGTTCACTATCACTAGAACGAAGTTCCTAGGCCTTATTATCAGCACAGAAGGGATCTAAAAGGACTCTGAGAAGGTCACTGCTATATAGGAATAGCTAGTACCTACGTCAGTTAAAAGCCTACAATCCTTCCTAAGATTCTGCAACTTCTATAGAGCTTTCCTAAGAAACTATAGACGCATTATCTGACTGCTTACTAAGCTACTCAAGAAGGGCACATAGTACGCCTTTAGTAAACACAAGCTAGCAGCCTTCTAGCAAGCTAAGAATCTAATACTGTTAGATAATATCCTAGCTTACTACTTGCTCTATCATCAGACGCGCATGGAGACAGACACAAGTGATAGAGTCGTCATAAAGGTACTATTACAGCTCTAAGAGGATGGCCTCTAGCGACCTGTAGCCTTCTACTCTAAGACTATAAGCAAGCCCCAGATAAACTACAACATACACGACAAAAAGATGTTGGCTGTAATCTACGGCCTCTGAGAATAGCACTCGCAGCTTATAGGCTTACAGACTACTAAGTTATTTAGTGCCCTAACTAACTATCGCGCGCTAGAGTACTTCTCTATAAAGCAAGAGCTTACTCCCCGCTAGATACGCTAGGTAATAAGCGTAGCAGACTATCACCTAACATTTACCTATCGCTTTAGCATGACTAACATAATAGCCGACGCGCTCTCACGCAAGCAAGAGGAACTAAAGACCTAAAAAGATAAGAACAAAGCAGCCTGAACACGCGCCTTCCTCTTAGCAGAGCAAATTAACATTAGCTTCATTAAGACCGTAAGCGATAACCTAGCTGTGCTGTCAGCAAAAGGCATGCTAGCTACTAATATAATTAAAGTAGCTACTGCTAATACTTTCATGGCCTCGCCGCCCCTAAATAACCCTCACTTACTAATTAATCACATTATTAAGGCGAACTGCAGCCATGAGAGCCTACAGCCATTCTGAGAGCACGCCCTCTCTAGCAACTACCCAGCATAAAAACTCAGCCAGGGCCTTCTCATGCACCACGACAAGCTGGTAGTCCCTGCTGTACACTTCTTAAGGACCCACCTCATTCAAGCTATCCATGCTACCCAGGTGACTACTTACCTAAGTAAGAGAAAAACAGGCAAGCTACTTCGCGACCGCTACTACTGGGGCCGCATAGGCAAAAATATAGACAACTACGTAGCTGCGTGTAAAGCTTACAGATAGAGCCACATACCTCACGACAAAACCCCAGGCTTACTCAAATCACTGCCAATCCCTAAGCGAGCATGGCGAGACGTCTCTATAGACTTTAAGTCCTTCCCCCTAGATAAGAAAGGATACGACTGCGCCTTTGTTATCATGGACCAGCTAAGTAAGCGTTGCTTCTCACTGCCTTACCGCAAGACCACTACAGCCGCTCAGGCAGCTGATATGTACTATCGCTACATCTAGCGAGTATTTAGCCCGCCTAGATTAATAGTCTCTAATCACGGTCCTCAGTTCACCTCAGCATTCATGGATGAGCTATGCCGACTAACAGGAATTAAGCAAAAGCTCTCAACGCCGTATCACCCCCAAACTGACGGGAACACTAAGGTCCTGAACCAGTATATCAACCAGCGCCTACGCCCATTCGTTAACCACCATCAGGACAACTGGTCAGACCTGCTGCCCTGCATAGACTAGGCCCAAGCAATTCTACTGCATAAGACTACAGGCTTATCACCCTATCAAATTAAGTTTGGCCACCAGCTAATCTATCACTGGGACTGGGAGGAACGTACGAAGGCATCTACTACAGTCCGTGAACAGATGTCACGTGAGGAAGCGCAGAGCTACGCTAAAGCTCGCCACAATGCGATAAAGCTAGCTACAGAAATAGCTCAACAAGGGATCGCTCAAGCACAAGAGCGACAGGCTCAACAGGCTAATAAGAAGCGCCACGAGCCAGACTTCTCTACAGGAGATAAGGTATACGTTACACCTAAGGGCTTCACCACTAGCCGACCTAGCCAGAAGCTTGACCAGCAGATGTACGGACCCTATCCTATTGTAGGCATGAAGGGACACTCCTATCACCTTAAGCTGCCGTCGCACATGCGCATGCTTGACGTCTTCCACGCAGACCGCCTACAGAAGGCTTCTACTCGCCCACTGCCTGGCCAAATTGAACCTGAGGAACTGCCTATCGAGGTCAACGGGCATCCCGAGTGGCCAGTGCAGGAAATCCTTGATAGCCGCCTATTCCATGGCCGACTACAGTACAAAGCATCCTGGCTAGCTCATGACCCAGATCCTACCTGGTACAACGCCCGAGGCTTTATAGGCGCCCCATACAAGGTAAGAGACTACCACGAGGCCTATCCAGAGAAAGCAGGACCGCCGGCACGACTAGACGCCTGGTTGAAAGCGTACGAAGCAGAGGAGGGCCTGGACGTAACAGAGGAGGACGACAAGGCGGCTTCAAAGACAAGAGTGGTACAGAGACCAGCAAGGAGAAGACTGTAACCTAGAGACTCGGGGACGAGCCTCCCTTAGAGGGGGGGTAATGTGACGGTGCTGCTTGCTCTGCTCGCTGCAGGCCACATGATATCGCGACTGGCTACGCCAGCCACGACCTAGCGCAGAGCTCGGAGCATGGCTAGCTCACGCTCAGGCCATGCACCGCCCTATTTAGGGGCGAGCCCCCTTTGTACCTCTTCTCTCCTCATCTTAGTGTAGCTGAAATAGAGCCAACTTATCCCGTCAACCTGCATCCATGCAACGACGCGTGAAGACTGAGCCCGTCATCACAAATATCTTCTTTATCCTTAGTCCTTTAACATGTATTATATGTTTATTCTATTTATAATTTACTCCTATATAGTCTGATACTGTATATATTTAGTATTTTTTTCTTATTATTTTATTTACGGTGTTATTGTCTTGTACTTATAAAGTTAATAGAAGAATTGTTTTTTCTTTCCTGTTCTAATCCTATCCTAGTTCTAAATATCTAATAGGATAATAGTACGTTACGTAGTTTATAACTAGTATAAATATCTATTTATAAATCTTATTTATCTATATAACTAGTTCTTATTTATTTAGTCCCTTATGCTGTTTGTTTCCTGCTGATTATAATACTTATTAATATTTATATATTCCGTCTCTTAAAGTGACTTTCTAGTGTTTAGTAATATAGTATTTCTTTAAATAATATTTTAATTCATATATTCAACAATATCCCTAGTATACTTACTGTATAATTATTATAGATATTAGTTCTTTATCTTTCTCTATTTTTTAATTCTTCCTTTATCTGCATTTCTGGTCTTCTTTATGGAAAGATTCTTCTTTCTATTTTATAATCTTATAAAACCTTTACGTTTTCTTTTTAGTTTTAGTATTATATTATTAAACTGTTACTTCTTATATTATAATAATTATATTACTTAGTTATCCTACTAGATAATCCTTAACTTATTAATACAGGACTTCATATTTTTATCTAAGATATATATAACTTCTATATATCTAGTATTATTTCTTCTAGATTCTTTTTATAATTATTTTCTTTATTACTGTGTTTTATATTTATTCTATTTAGACTATAGTAACCTTTATCTTCTTAGGTGCCTTAGTTTAAATATAAGCTTTCTTAGTATCTACTTATTATTATTTATAGTTTTTAATAAAATATTTTTATTTATTATATTTTAGGTAAGCCTTGCGTGTGTAGTGTTTTATTTATTTTTTAATTTACTTTCCTTATCCTTTACTAATAAACATTTATTTAATATTAATATTTATTTTATTATAGGTTTAGATTTTTTTTTTTTTTTTTTTTTTTTTTTTTTAGATATATAAATTACTGCTCTCTCTCATGCCTTTTTCTTTTACTTTTATTAATACTAGTAATTATTAATAGTTACTGCTTATTTAATGATTTCTAGTAAAATACTTAGTTATTTTTCTTTAGAAATTTTATTTTTAATTCTGTCTTTTAGTCCTTTATAGTATATCATAATTAATAGTTAGTTTATCTAATTAAGTTATAATTAGATTTATTTAAACTCTATTATGTAATTAGCTGCTGATGTTTATTACTTAAATTATTAAAGCTTTTAAATTACCTCCGTTTCTTTATTAATTTTCCTAAAGACTATAATTATTTCTTGTTTAAAATATTTATAGGTTTTAAAAGTCTATTATATATTATTATTATAGTTCGTAAGTCCTGCTGCTCTTAAGTTAGGGTCTCTATTAACTAAATAGTTTCTTACTAAAGGTTTAAACTATTTTATAACTTTTCTTATTATATTTATACTAGCTGCCAGAATCTAATCTTAATTAGTCATAAATAATACTTAATTAAATTAATAATAGAGATTTATAGTTACTATAAATGTCTTAAGTTTATTTTAATTACTATTAAACTTTATAGGAGGTTATATTTTTACTATTCCCTCTTTTCAGCCTACTCTAATTTATTATTATAAGTTTACTAAAACGTTATATAGTTTTATAATAGCTATTTCTTATTCTTAGATAATTTATTATACACTCTTAGTTTCTTTTAATGTACTTTTAGTTATAGATAAAGATTCTACTATAACTTCTTCTTTACTACTACTTTTATCTAATAAATAGAATTCTTATTTATCCTTATAATAGGTTATTATAAACCTTATTTAGATAATATAGTGTTAGAATCTATCTAACAGCTTCTTTTACTTTTTTAAAATAGTAGTTATAATATTATAAGTTACTAACTTACTAATATAATATTATACTAGTAATAAGCTGTTTAATTAATTATATAACTATAATTAGTTCCCTTACTTCTAGATTAGAAAACTTATTAAACTTAATAGAAGTTAATTAACTTAGTAAAAAGTAAAAAAAAGTAATATAGTAAATTAAAGTTTAATAAAATAGTATTAAACTATTACACTTAAGGTGTGAATTTTAATTTTAGAGTAACTATAAAGAATTAAAATTAAATAATAAAAAAAGGAGAGCTCTCTTAAATACTTAACTCTTTATAACTATAAACTAATTAATCTTTATTTAAACTTATTAAGTAATAGCTACTACTTATATATAATAATACTTTAGTACTTTTATTTAATACTATTATATTATATATGCTTAGACTTTATGTCTTTTAGCCTTTATAACTTTCTCTTTTAATCTAGTATTTTTTTTTTTTAATTAGCTCCTTCTTAGCGTAGCTAAAGCTTATTATAAATAAATTAATTTTTCTAACTCTATTCTTATTCTTCTTAACTATTTTAAGGTATTTTGTTTTTTAGTTAATCTTATTAATGCCGTCATCCCGTGATTATGTTTTATAGTTTATAATAATTTTATAGTTACTTTTAATAAAGTTTAATTTTTTTAAAAAAAAAAAAGTAATAAGTTTTAGTTTATTTAGTTTATTTTTTTTAGAAAAGTACTTTAGTAGTTACGTAGTTTAAAAAGTTAGTTTTTATAATAATTAGTAACTCTAAATTAAAGTATTAGAAAATTAAAGTAATTATAAATATATATTTTTAACATTTAAATACTTTTTCTAATAAGTGTTATTAAATTTAAATTAGGTATTTTTTTTAGTTAAAGCTATAAATAAAGACATAATATAAAAAATTATTAATAAATTATTAATAGAAATTAATAAATTCTAAGAATACTTTTATAATTTTTATATTTTTAAAGAATTTCTAGTTAAAAATGTTTTTTACTTTATTTAGATTTATACTAATTTCTTTTATTAAAATTACATACTTAAAATAGGTAACTTAATTTTAATAAAATTTATATTTATTAATATTAAGTTACAGGCTACCTTTTTTTAAAGCTTTTAAAATCTATTTTATATATTATTTATATTTATATAAAAAATTACTATAAATTAGAATATTATTAAAATAGGCTATATAAAATACATTAAAAAAATTTTTAAAAAAAATTATTTATATAGTGTTAGAACATGCTTAGTGTGTTGGCTAGTTTAAAAAGTATAATAAAATATTTAAATAAGCTATATTAGGTCTAAAAAGTAGTTAACTATTTATTTTCTTTTACTACACAAAGATAATTAAAAACTAAAATAATGTTTAACTTTATAAAGTACTTTATTTTACTAAAATAAAATAAGGTTTCTTAAATTAATAAAATAAAATAATAGTTTTTAATAGTAATAGTGTTTAAAGCTTAGTAGTTTATATAAAATTAAAAACTTTTATTAAATTTTTTTATAAAGAAAACTAGTACAGCTATAGAAAAAATACTTACTCTAATAAATTCTTTAGTAAGGTAGTTATTAAAATACTTTCTAAAAACTTTTAATTTATTTTAAAACATCTTATAAAAAGGTTTAAATTTAGGTTACTTTTTTTAAAAAAAATTAATCTTATAGTTATATAAATAATATTTAGATAGTTTATTAGCTTTTTTATATAAAAGTATTTTAAAAATATTATAGTAATTTTCTAAAACCTTAGTAGCTAAATTTATATAAGTTTTTAAAACTAAAGCTTTATTAATATTAGCTATTAAAATAGTAAAGATTTTATATTTATGTGTTTAAGCTATTTATATAAAGAGAGCTACCCTAATTAAGTAAATATTTATACTTAATTTAAGTTTCTTATAAACCCTTTTTTAAAAAGCTTTTACTAAAGATTTTTTTTTTAAAAAAAAGGCTTTCTTATAAAGTTTTTATTTAATTTAGTGTTAAATTTAAGTATGTGTTTAAATATAAATTTAGACTCTAAATAGAAGTTCTTTAAAAAATAGTTTATTAAAAAAAAATTTAAGTAGGTATCTAATTCTTATAACTAGTAATTTATTTTAGTTAACTAATAATTATATTAAAATTAAATAGTTAGTAATAACTTTAGAAAATAAGTTTAAATATACTATATATAAATAGCATTAAAGTAAGACTTTTTTAGTAAAAAGTTTATTAGAAGATTCTTTAAGTAAATAATATATTCTTTTAAGTAGATTAAAAATTAAGATAAGTGTAAATAGTAAGCTTAGTAATAAAAAGTATTAAAAAGCAACTTTTATAAGTTATAGTTAAAATTAACTTTATATTTCTTTATTTATAGTTAGTTAGGGATTAGTTTGTAATTTCTAGTAGCTATTTTAAAAAAATAGATATTTTTAACATAATTTAGATAATAAAAAGTTATGTTAGTAGTATATAAAATATAACTTTCTTTAAGGCGTTTACTATTAAAACTAGTAGAATAAAATTTACTTAAAAAAAATCAGAAATAAAGTTTCTTAATATAAACTAAAAGTCTACTAATATAATTTATATTAATAGCTCTAGTATTAATTAAAGTAGTAATAGAATAAAAAGAGTTATTTTATTAAATAGTATACAGAATATTTACTTAATAGTCGTAAGATTTAGTTATTAGGTAGAAAGTCTATAAGTTAATAAAAATCTAGTATTAAAAACATTTTAAGAAGTAACTTAACTTTAGAATAAAGCTTTTAATAAGCTAGCTTAAAAAGTTTAAATGTATTTTTATTTATAAAAAAAAATTAAATTTAAAGAAAAAATAAAAACAGGTTAATTATTAGAATTTAAATAAGCTTATAAATTAAAGTTCTAGTAGAAAAATAAAGTAGATTTAAAAAATATAACTATATTTATTATACTTAAAATATTAGCTATTACATTTCTAAGTTTTTTATTTATTTAATTTAAAAGAAGTATAGTTAAAAGTGTTAATTTCTATAATATTAGAATTTTATTATAATATAAATTACAGTTCATAATAGTATAGTATAAAAAATACTAAAAATTATTATTATATAAGAATATTAGATTAGTATAGTTATTTAATATATTAGAGATTTTAATATCTACTATTACTTAGTAAAACTTATTATTTAATAATCTTCTTTACTATATAATTTAACTAATTTTATTTAACTTAGTATTAGTAGTTAGTTTATAAAATTTAGTAAAATAAATAGTAAAGCTTTTTTATTTATAATAGAATAAATTAAGTTTACTTAAAGTAGTAAGTTTCTTATTTAGGTCTCTATATATAGCTAGTAAAAAGACAATTAATTACTTTACTATATATATATTCTAATTTATAAAAAAGTTTATAAGTATTACTAAGTTTTTTTTAGTCTTAAGTATATATATAAAAGCTAAAAGTATTTAGTAGAATATTAGTTAACATTATCTTTAAATTTATAATAAAGTTTTTTAATAAAAATAAGTAGATTTTTTTACTTTTTAGTAAATATTAGAAAGTTAAGTAGGTAATTAAATTTTATTATTACTAATAAAGTAATAAAACTTAGCATAAAAATTAACTTTACTTATTTAACTATAATTTAAAAAACTTAAAAATAAGTACTAGTTACAGTTATAAGTAAAGTTAAAATTAGAAAACTTAAGTTATTTTTAAATAAATTAGTACTATTTATTAAGGCTTTTTTAGTAATAGTTACTTAAATAATAAAGTAAAAAAAATATATAGTTTATTTTTAAACTTTTTATAATTTTTTTTAGAAAGTGTTAATAGATTTTTGTTGTTATACTTACTAATATTTTAACTATACTAATTATTATTTTAGTACTTTAGTAAATGTATTTTATATTATAATTATTTATTTCTTAAATAACTACATAAGTTTTATACTTAGAATAAAAGTATTTAAAAAGTTAAATATTTTACTAATAGTAGTAGTAATATAATATAATATCATAAAAGTACTACATATAAAAAGTTAAAAACTTAAAAAAAGTTTTAATTAATTACTATATATAGTACTAAGTAATAATTTAAAACATTATATAAAAAAATAAATAAATAAAATAAGTTATAAATAAAGTATTTAAGCAACAGCTTATACACTAGTATAAAACTAATATATAAATACATAATATAATAAAAAAACTTATAAAAAAACTTATAAAAAAACTTCTTTAAAAAAACTTTATAAAATATTATAAATAGTTACTATAACAACTAGTTACTTAAGTAAGCTAGTTTTGTATAAAGTATATTAATTAAATATTATATAATTAACTTTATAATATACTATAATAAATTAAATATAAGTTATTTTAAAAGTAAAAAATATATTAATTATATTAGAGTTTTTAGTAATTATATATATTATATAGTATTTAATAGAAGTTAATTTAATAATATAAAATTATAATAAGTAATATTTTAATTAATTCATATTATAACTACTTTAAATGTAATTTAAAAATAATAAAATAAGTATAAAAAATTAAAATTATAGAAAAAAAAATTTATATAGTAAACTTATTACAAGTAATTTAGTTTTACTTAAGTTTATTTAGAGTACTTAAAGCCTATTAGTTTTAATTACCTTAATTAGGTTTAGTAATTAGCACGTAAAACGTTACGTGCTTTTTTTGCTATTAGCTTTACTTAATAGTCTTACAGCTTTAGTTAGTACTCTTGCTTTCTTTTTACTACTTTAGAGCATTTGTTCCGCCTTTCGCCTAGCGTCGATTTTCCTGGCGCAATTTTTAGCCCGCTGCTGGTAATCTTTCTTCAAGCCGTTTACCACGTCTTGAACATTACTGTTAGTAATAAACCCTTGCTTATTACTGTCTGTAATACTTACATTTCTTTACTCTAAAGGTTATTTTTAATTCTTAACCAAAAGACGCAAAAATCAAGTACCTACTCCTCTACTTAAGAAGGAACTAATTAGGCCTTTATCGGCAAAGAATACAAGGAAAATTTAAAAGCTTCTTCACGCCATAACTTTAAGGACTAGTTAGTAAGGGAAGCAGCTCCAATTAATAGTGTAGAAACTTGCGAATGCGAAAAACTTGCTAAAACAAGAAGTTTCCAAACTTAAAATTGCTCTTAAAACTAAGAAGCGTAAGTGTACACACAAAAAGGGCTTATTTGAAGAGCTTCAAATAGTAAATAAAAGTATTCACCTTTAGCTTAGTTCTAATAAAGTGTAGTTAGTACGTAACCTTTAAGCTAAAAGGGAACAGAAAGCTCTTTAAGAAAAACTATAAAAGGAGGAAAACAAACGCCTTAAGGCCTTTGCTAAGAAATAAGAAAAGCTCGCCGTCAAGCAGAAGAAGCGCAAGCGCGAGGCTGCAAAGATCTAAAGAAAGATCCAGCGTAACGCTAAGTGCGAGGCCAAAAGGCTTGCGCGCGAGAAAGCTTTGTACGACAGGCAAACGAAGAAGCAACTCAAAAACACTCGAAATTGACGCAAAGTAAGGGGAAGAAGGAATCTACTGCAGTTACTACTATTATAGAGTCTCTTTTAGATGTGCATAAAGCAAATAGTTTCTTAAAGGTAAATGGACCTCCATCTCGCCTAGGGCGCACTAGGAAGCTTCCTGCACACTTCAAGAACTATATAATTAAGATAGGCTAATTCTCCAAGGTCGGTTGCCTTACTACTCCAAGTTTTGTAGCAAATTGACAGTTATATAATTGCGAATTACTTGATTTTTTGAGTTGATGATACCGTTACTAAGCTGAGCACGGTGGCGAGATGTGCGTACTGACGGGAAAATTGCTATCAAGGATATCAGGAGAATGCAGAATATAGCGATATTTCCTATCTGACGGCGTTGGAAAGGCCTTTGGCAGCCCTCTCTATCCGAAATATGCGCCAATCTACTCTAACTGGCTGGCTTCACCACTAAATCTAGATTAGTCATCGGTAGAAATCCAATTAGTAAACTCTCTTTATAACGATATTTCGTTATAACGATATTTTTTTCGTGCACGGATTATATCGTAATAACGAGAGTTGCCTGTACTTGCACCGTTTGGGCTGCGCTCAGCCAAAACGAGTCCGGATACGGCAATTGCGACAGCTGTAGCGATTGCTGCTTCATGGGCAGAGCAAGCACCCAATCAAGCAGCATATTTGGCACCAGCTGTGTTTGGAACGCTCTGCAGCCCCGTTGCCCCTCCTTCGGCTGTCTCCGTATCGTGCCGGGCTCTGATTGGCTGCTAAAGCTCGGACGTAATTTCCGGACCGCGAGCCCCACTTGCCGCAAGGCTGGGTCGTGTTTAAATGTATGTTCGTTCGCCCCTCATCGTTTGCTTCAGGAGCCAAATTTCCTGCTTTTCCGTCAACGCCAGAGCTAGCCCCTCCGTGCATATGGCTACCGAAATTCCCCAATCCACACCCCCCACGGTCGCGGCGACGGCTGCCGAAGAAGAGGAGCAGGTGCAGGATCAAGGCATTGAGGCTGTACGTTTGGTCGTCGCATACCATCTACCCGCATCCTTCAACACATGCGCCAACTGTGCTCACTCCTGCAAAGGACGACAATACCGACGCCGACTCGGCTTACGATGGAGGATATTTCTCGTATGACTATTCCTGGGTCGCGGGAGAACTCCCTTGGCGCTATTTGCAGTCTGCCCCGACGACTGACGGCCCCTTTAGGGACACCACTTCGTTGACATCCTCTATAACCCGAGGTCGACTAGAAAATGGACGAAAGTTTGTCGAGTGAAAGCGCCCGGACTGAATTATGCTCAACGAGATGTACAGGTACCAGGCGCTTAGAGAAGACTACTGGGGTCCCTCGGATGGACAGCAATTCGAGAGCATGGAGATGATGTGAGGAACTCAGCCAGCCAAACGTGCGCCTACGCTTCTGGCTGACCAGAATTGTCTATGTTTAAGCCATTTGATGTTCCTGATCCATGACCATTCACAGCCACAGCCGCTCTTTCGCTCCCCCATCAAGGAACCCCAAGTTTGTAGATCAGTGTCGAGAAATGACTGCAGGCTCTGACACTGCGCAGAACATCCTAGACCTAGGCACCGGTAAAGGCGACTGGGCAATGTAAGTCACAGCAAGGCTTCCATGTTGTAGCTGACAAAGGGATAGCGACGTGGCAGATGAATTCCCCAGCGGTATGTCAGTATTCCACCGTCTGTCTGAAAACGTCCCACATTAATGAATTTGCGTAGCCATCGTGCATGGTGTGGACTTGTTTCCCCCGCCTTCGCCTTGGGTCCCGCCCAACTGCTTTCTTGAAGTCGAAGATATCCTTCAGAGATGGTCCTGGCGGCAGAAGTTTGACTTGATCCACTTACGCCTCTTATTTGGGGCTTTCACTGACCCGGAGTGGGAACATCTGTACGAGGAGTGCTTTGCGTAAGTGCTCCTGCTATGCCATTTGCGTTACTATGTCTCCCCCAACGCTACCTTACCCTATCGCTAAGCGCACTCTAACCGCAAGTATATATGCACAGGCATATCGAACCCGGAGGTTGGATCGAGCAGGTAGAGGCCGACGTCCGAGTCCTCTGCGATGATGACACCCTTCCCGCTGATAGCAACATGGCGTCCTGGGGACCGGAGTTCCTTAGCTGTGGCGAACGAAGCGGCCGTAAGCTTGACACCATCGACACTTTCGCCACTCGCATCGAAAAAGCCGGTTTTGTGGATATCCACGAACAGGATTACAAGTTCCCCGTGGGACCATGGGCTAAAGGGAAAGTGTACAAAGAGCTAGGGAGGGCCAATCTGATACATTGGGACAGGGGACTGGAGGGCTGGGCTATGTGGCTGCTGACCAAATATGGTGGCCCACCGCCTTGGTCGAAAGAGGAAGTTCAAGTATATGTGGCAAAGATGAAGCTGGAAATGAAGGATCCAAGGATTCATAGCTACGTGAGGATGTAGGTGACCACTCTTTCCGAGCTAATTGCACCACTATGAAAGCTGGCATGTACTAACTTCTTCCGATAGGCGGAGAGTTTGGGCTAGGAAGCCGGGGCAGTCTAAACATTAAGCTATAATTAGCGCGCCATTGTCCACGGTTGATCTCGCTCTATGTGTTGCGGTGCAGCACTAGCCAACTCACTCGATTTCTCTTGAAAGTTGACTCGCTAGCCCCGCCCATCGCATCCAAGCCTTCCGCCCACAGCACGCCCAGTCATCTCGCTCAAACAGAAAGCATCTCTGTTACAGCGCTTCCGGAAACGCTGTTTAGCGAAGGCCTGGGGAACATGAACAGAATCGAGAGTTCGTTTACGCTGAGATTGTCCAGGTCCCTTAGCCCCAAAGTTCTCAACAACACGATCCGCCAAGCATTGCCTGGATGGATTGATTACAATGACAACGCCAGATCCTGAACGCTGTATCTTCTTATACATGAAGCAAACTAATCAACGTCATCGCATAGTCCTAACTCTCATGCTGCCAACATCCTAGCCGTCGACGTATGCTTCCGACTCCATGGTTCAAACTATAACGCTGCGTGCCCCATTCTGTGGATACGCGCCGATTTGAGAGATCGTACAGTCCAAGAAATCGACAGCGTTGTGGTCTTAGCTATTATTCTTCGTACTCAGGCAACCGTAGTCATAGTGTTCGTTGTCCAATTCAACGCGAAGCTCCTCGTTATTAACTCAAATGCCGGTGAGCCGTATAATACTCAGCGGATGCTAGTCGCAGGATGTATACTTTAGTTCTCATGCTCCTGCTCCTCCCGATTCTACTTCTCCTCCCGATTCTACTTCTCCTCCCGATTCTACTTCTCCTCCCGATTCTACTTCTCCTCCCGATTCTACTTCTCCGATTCTACTTCTCCTCCCGATTCTACTTCTCCTCCCGATTCTACTTCTCCTCCCGATTCTACTTCTCCTCCCGATTCTACTTTTCCTCCTAAATCTACCCCTTCTCCTGCTCCTGCTGCTTCCTATACTTCCTAGCTCGTAGCTCGCCTACAATTTCTTATTCTATCTATAGATAATAGCTGTATTCTACCAAGCTTAATCCCTACAGGCCGACTCATCGGAAGGGAGACTGCAATCTACTAATCTACTAATGCATACATGCTTGGAGCCTGCCCTTCTTTCCTCTTAGTACAAAGGCTAGTTAGGAGCTATATTAACTTAGATATTATGCTCACATTCTCGCACAGCGCCTAGAGATCCTCGGTGAGCACGCGTATGTCCTTTGGCAGATCGTCCCGCTCTATATCCGTAACGCCGTGCGTGACTAGCTTGTTTCAGAGCTGTAGATCGCTGTAGGTCTTAGTCCCAGACTCTGCGGGGAAGTGCCTGAGCCGGTGTTGGAGGAGCGGAGAGCGAGCGCGTTGGTGTACGAGCTGGACTGGGCGATTTTGTCAGGAAGGCAGATCGCGGAGAATGCAGCCACATCCAGCGGCGGCTGGGTCCGCCCATGCTGTCCACCTCGCCTTGTTGGCTTTCGCATTGCGGCGTTTTCTTCCTGGCTAGCATTCTCCTTCGTAGTCGGGTCTGCGGTGGAAAGAGTCGTCGAAGAATGGGCCTCCTGCGTGCCGGGAAAACGCTGGGGTAGCCACCACGGGATCAAAGGGTGAGAACGCCGTAGCAGCAGAGTGCGGGACTGACATGGCAATAGACAGAAAGGACGTTTGCGTCATAACTTCCAGACCAGCAGTGATCGCCATTAGAAAGGGATCCATGCTAAGATGCCCATCTGCCCCTGCCGTCGGCTTAGTATTTGGGAAAAGCAGAGTATACTCCATCCACAGGTCTGGGACGTCGAGGGACAGCCGACTCGCTACTACCTCGAGAGAATTAAAGGCTACTCGATAAGCCCGTTCTGCCAAGGAATCGTACATAGATCGAAGCCAGCGGATCGCCTTTTGGTGTAGTTGGCCAAGACGAGGCTGTCCTAGGGAAGCGGGGGCGAGTACGAAAGTGCGAGGAGAAAGACTGTAAATGCCTGCATCAAGTGGTGAACGATGCTCCACCACGGCCGTATTCATAGACGAAGAGCGGGTTTGGCTGGTCGGGAAGAAAGTCAATCTCCGTCTTGGCAGCGTCGACGCAAATGCTTCCCATCTTCTGGAAGAAGCTTGCGGGCACTGTCCCGTCCTTTCCATCTTTCCCTGGAATCCATAGCCCACCGCGACACGGGCGTGTGAGGAGTATCCTCGTGCTGCAGTACTGGAATCAAAGCAACGTAACACTCTCGGAAGAATGCACGTGTTGGTGTACTGATGCCAGAACGCGGGATCTGGAAGTTGAACTCGGTGGGCAGCGACGCAACCCAGTGATCGAGGCGCTGACCAAGCAGTATGATGTCCTGTTGGACTTCTCCTGGAGACCGCGTCATAGTCCCTGCGGAATAGAGTAAGCAGATGCTTTGGGATATGATCCCAATCTGCACAACGGCTTTGAAGTACGATCCAGAGCTGGCTTCTACGGTCCCAAAGCCAGTTGGGGTCCGAGGAAGATCTGACCATCCGGCTGGATGGGGCCATGCATATGTTTGGGCCGTCGATGCAGAGGCGACATCCGTGTCCTCGGGTATCTCTTCTTCTAAAAGAGGGTTTGGCAGAGGGAAAGAGCAGTACGAATCGACAACTATACTGGCGCGTCCGGTGATGATGCTCAACTGGCGTTCGAGGGAACAAATGCTCCACCATACGCACACCAGCACCTCTTGCTTTGAGGCCAAAGCCGACGGATCTTCGTTACAGATGTGCAGGCCGAGCAGGTAGGCAAAGCAGAGTGCCATGCCCATGATTACCCACGCTCTTTTCCATGTCAGTACATCACATTCTCGTTGGGAAAGTAGCAAGAGATGGTGGAGTACTAAGCAGGACTCACCGACTGACCTGTCCCACTGACAGGTAATAGAAGGACAGCATACGGGCAACTTGGATCTGCGGAAAGTCTGGATGCTGCGTGAGAGTGGCTTCGTTCCAGCCAAATGTACGCGCCCTTGCCTGGTATATGATATGGTCTCGCTCATCTGCTCGCCAGCCCGCCTTGACCAGCTGGAGTACTTGGCTCCTATCGCGAAGACCAAGTTCAGGATGGCCTGCCACTTATGGTTCGGACCCAGCACAGTGCTGTTGCGTAACGCCTCGAAGTATTTCCGGAACTGGTCCTCAAACTGTCGTCGCGGGAGTATTGGGAACGAGTTGTGTACTTTGTCCATGTACACGCCCTGCAGTCGCTCTGCTGTTTCTGGTACCGGGAGCTTGGACGGCTCGACGTTGAAGTCTAGGTCGACGTTCTCGCTGTCTAAATAGAAGGTAACGGCGTTCAACTGCTTGTTGTTGTCCGCTGTCGCATGCGAAGCTCGTCGCTGAGGCATCCTCGTGCTGGCCGGGTCGTCTTCGATCCGTCCAGGGCTCAGCAGGCTCCGGAGCTACTGGATCTCCGAGTTCATTCCCACGAATGCCGTTGCTCGCGACCAGCCGTTGTCGTGCAGGAGGTCCAGAGGGTCACTGTCTACCTGTTCCTGCGATCCTGCGAAGACGACGTCTAACATGCCTTTAGATTCTCTGGTATCCTCGCCATCAGTGTCAGAATTCGAGGGTACAGGGCCTGTCGGATGTCGGACATGTCTTCTTCGACCTGGAAGACGTTAGACTAGGAGTAGCTCGACCAGTCTGTTGGCACAATGGCTGCGTACCGCTTCTAGCAGTTCACTGATTCTCGCGCTATCCTCCTCGCTCGCCCACCTCCTCAGCGTCTTGAGCAGACTAGACATCCGGACGCACCGCTCAGTAACACTGGGGCGGTTAGAGAGTCAGTGAGCGGGGCTGGGATATAGCTGACATCTTGAGTCTGTCCTTTCGCGGTATAATGTAGATGCACTCCCGCCCCGTGGATTCGCAGCGCTTGCACCTTGGATTGTCGCCGGAGCACTTGATCTTGTGGGAGCGGCAGGCGGTGCAGGCTCGGAGGACGCGCCGCCTATGCTTGGACGAGCCATGCCGCTGCAGGCGTGGAATGGCTACTTTCCTCGAGCCGGCCGAGCGCGACGCATAGCTAGGCGCATAGTTTGGCGTGTTTGATCGCGTTGTGGTGATAGATATCACGATGGTTCTGAGGGACCTGCCCAGACGGTTCCATCTGATCGTCTGCTTACGGGCGTCCGCGGGTTTCGGGATGCCTAGGGAAATCCAGGGTGCATGACTTGGAACCTGCCCTCAAACTGACAACGCCACAATCTCAGCGGCACGGGAACTTTCGTTTGCACGGACTGCAAGCTGCATCGTCGATCTAGCCTCCTTTCTCGAACGCTCTGCAGATGTTACCGTACAATTGAAGCTGATTGGAAGACTCATCATGCCAAAAATGCTGTAAACCTTTACATCACTATGCGCCACCTCAATGAGCATACCAGCCGCTTCAACTTATGGCGCTGGGAACCTAGGGCGAATGGCGATGGGCCCTCATGCGGGCTCCCGCGTCTGCCCGTTCGCAGTAAGGATAGGCCAGGGAACGCTTCTCTAGTCCCGTGGTCGCCCAGTGTAGTGGACCGCTTTCTCAGGTTCTCTTGAGTTCTTGGCGACATTGAAATTCTCCCTGATATTCGGGTTGTCGAAAGTGCGTCTCTACATGCTTCTTCAGGACGTCTTTTCGCGGTTTGTGGCGCATCCTCCATTCGTATGAGCACTCCTCATTGCCTATTCAAATCAGGCATACTGGACGGGGGAGCACCATCCTGTATAGATGCTGAGACTGAACCTCCATAATTTCGTCGCACTTAGCAGGCCCTTGTTTCACAGTCTCGCTAACCTGACTTTGCGAGCCCTTCCCAAAGACATCAACGCTCTTCTTTCGCTTCCCTGGGGAGGATGCTCTGTGGTTATCAGATACTACAAAGTCCGTGTCTCTTCGTTTCAAGGCCTTTGGCCGACGCGTCTCTTGCAGCTGGCATAGTCGAGTCAAGGTGCCTATCATTTTGAATAGGCTTGAAAAGCATGGCGACTATGGTCGCCCGCTCTCGAAGCTCAAACTCAACGGTCGGTAGCGTTAGAACTTCGGTCGCGGCCTTCCCACTGAGCTGCCTGGCTATCTCGATCGTATCAATGGAGTCGTGGAATGCGCGAATCGCCTAATTCAATCGTATTCGGTGCAATTTCTGATGTGTACTGGCGATCTCTCTCTTCGCCTTCTCATATCTCTTGTGAAAGTATGTCCCCTTGGCCTTAGAAAGTAGATTAAAACCCTGATAATGGAGTTCCTTCTTGTACGTTTCCCGCTTTTCGCGAAGCGCTATAAGCACAGGATCATTCCGTACCTCCTTTTGTTGATTATCGTTGAGCTCCGTGGGTGCGCGTCGACCTCGTAATAAGCCCATGCTTGCAACAGATTGGATGAGTTCTTCCTCTAAAGGGATTCTAAAATAAATAGCCTGAAAGTCGCGTACAATATGTGTTGGCGTATAGTACCTTTTATATGTGTCCCAAGTATAGCCCATAGTCTGGCTCCAGCCTGCCGAAGTAAGGACGCCTAGTAAATTCTATTAGCTTTGTATAAAAGGTTAAGACGGGCCATCCTAAGGCTCACTTATTATTAATGTTATTTTTAGAAGTCTACTGTAGCTGGTAGAGCTCTAAAAGTGTTTTAAATCCCGCAACACGCCCTAAGTGTACAAATATGTTACGGTATTTTGCATAGAAAAGGCCTTGTCCTCTAGTATGCAAACACTCTTACGTGTATGTATAACGTTGTAGAAAAAGAGTTGATCTAGTAGTTCCTTCTTCTATTTAATATAGAGTAGGTAACGTCCTTCTAATATAACAAAGTTGAATATTTATTAAACACTTATAAAGCCGTCTCTAAATACATTTCGACTATTGCTAATACCTAGTATATGCAAGACGATGTAGAACGTAGAGAGTCTTGTTAGACGAAACGTAGACTTTTTCCTGTAAGATAAGATTAGTAAAATGTAGTATAGCCCCTTTTCCATTCTATAATGTACGGTGCACTGTTCTTTTCTTTGTCTTTGACGTGCTTTAAGTTTATATTTACCACAATGGTGCTTTGTTTAGAATCTTTAAAACTGCGAACTTTTATAATCTCTACGTTCTTAAACTAAACCGTTTTATTGCTGCCTTTGTTACTCGCACTTTTAATAAGAGCTCCTGGCCGTGTAGCGGTAGCTGCGCTAAGAAAAAGGAGTAATAAAATCTAGACCTGAATAAAGCTATAAAGAGGCTTGGCATTGTTAACCTAAAGAGTATAATAAATAGTGTAACGGTCTTAAACGAATATTGCAAGCTTTTCCTTTTTAAACTTATCAAGTCCTAGCCTCGAGATCTACTACTTTAGCTGTTAGTATAACTTGTGCAAGGGAGGAATAGTTAGTAACGACATACGTTACGAACATCTTTCAGAACATCGTTCCCTATTACATGGCCAACAAAATCGTGATAGTACATGCAGATCCGTTTCCAATACGCATCTATTGCGCTCTCCTTTTTATTTGGGAATTTTCTTTCCACTAGAAGAGGTACGATTTGAATACCCCTAGGTCGCATTCGCGTAGCTGGTCCTTTGGGGACATTTTCGTGTGTTTTTAGATCTTGCGACAATACTTGGGCCATGTTTGTTAGGAGAATGTAAGGACGAGGAGAGGTAAGGGCTCTGTAATCTTACTTCTTCCAGAATTCGCTTTCTGTTATCCATAGTTTCGTGGTTCGGGCGGTATGGTTTGGTTTCGCTGGACCATCCTTTCTGAAGCAAGCAATGTTCTTTAGAATTGCTTCCGCTTCAGAGTCTGGTTCCGTGTCCGACTCCCCATATGAGCCAAGGTTGGGATATCTTTCCGCGGCTAGCTTAGAATCTGTATCCGATAGAGTATCGAGATCCGTGTCCGGATCCGAGTATGAATTCGAGTCTGAATCCGGGTCCATCTCAAAGTCTGAATGGGTATCCGAGGAGGGGATCGCGGGGTGCGGGTACGAGGTTCGATCTAAGGCGGCGTCCCGAACAGTGGCAGTATGATGGGCCGTTCCGTTCTGTATCTTGACAGCAGTAGCTGTTGGGGCGTCCACACCACCAATTTTGTTTCACTGACTGTTTCGACCCATAGGCCTCGCATTGAGGAGTAGGATTGAATAGTGACGAGACAATAGTTAGAGGGGCGTGGACGGGCGTTAGGATAGGTTGAGGTCAGTAAGAAGGACTGAAACGAAAGGAGGGCAAGCAGACCACGCCTTTAAGTAGGCGCTGGCCGTTGGGCGGCTTCAAAGGCTGTGCCATATTCAGTTCAACTAAGCGCTGGCAGGTGTGCTCACCCTCTTCCGGGAAACGGAATGGGTGAGGTATCCCATGCACCGCTGGATTCTGCCCCCCGGGGGGCACCTGATGTAGGCCAATAGGAGGCTGCTGATGTAAGGATTGACTTGGCACTATGAACACCAATGTTGCAGGTTTTGTATGAGAGATTACTAGTAAAACTAGCAACAAAGATGCCCCCTGAGAGCTCGATTTCATACATGAGGCTATTGAAATGTGTGTAGAACTCTATATATGCTGATTTCTTGGTGTTGTAGTGAACCTACATCCATCTAATTCCCCAAGAGCTGTACAGCGTGCAAGTGCTCCTGCCAGCACGGCTGTGGGAGGTTGCAGAAGGCTTGCTGGCAGATCAAACAGCCGTACAACGTCCTATTTAGTCTCTTCAGCTGCCTATTGAGGTCGCTATCCGTTAGTTCTCCGAGTGCAGTCCTTTTCCTACCCTGGGTACGCCGCCCCTTAGTTGCACAAGATACACACGTCTTTGCTTTCCCTCGAGGATAGAGCTTCACCAAAACATGATTAGTAGTTGGCTGGCAATCTATCTCTGTCGCATGGGACCTGTGGGGATTAGATTTGGCAGTCTTCACTGATATCTTCTGAAGCTGGAAGACTAGCTTCAATAGATATTCCCGGTGGCCAGAATCCTTCGTCTTCTTTGCATACAGTGATAGCTTGAAGCTATTTACTAATGCAATATCCAGTAGTAAGTGGAAGAGGCTCTTCTAAGTCTTTCTATGAGCTTAAAGGGTCCTATAGTAAGATTTTAGCTGGTTGAATCTGTCAACGGCATTCATGAAGCGATTATACAAGTTAATAAGCTCAGGGATAGGCAGCTCCTTTTAATAAGATCTCCAAAGGCCTTTCAGGTCTGTATTGCCCTAGTTCTACTCTTAAATAGGCGCTTCCTAGTACGTACTATAGTTTTACCCACTAATTAGTTAGCAGATACCCT
Source organism: Zopfia rhizophila CBS 207.26 (assembly GCA_010093925.1). NCBI lineage: Eukaryota > Fungi > Ascomycota > Dothideomycetes > Zopfiaceae > Zopfia > Zopfia rhizophila. The sequence goes on along the minus strand of ML994685.1, from coordinate 397,877 downwards.
AGTAAAGTATATGAACCTACGGAGAGTGTATTAACTTACTATTACTAATAGTAGTTATAAATAGTACTATGTTGTTATTATGCCATGTAAACTAGCTAATAGTCTTCTTTTTAGAGACTTTAAAGAAGATCATATTCTATTTAATCTTATTTATATTATATAGTTGTACATTAATGAGCTCTTTATTAAACCCTTTATATATAGCCTTTTTTTTCTATTCTTAATGTTTTTGTCTCTTGAAGCTAACTCTAGAGTGTAATCTTAAGTTTCTCCCTGAGTTTCTTTTTAAGTTTTTCCCTAAGTTTCTCTCTAAGTTTCTCCTTAAGAGTTCTTATCTGAAGTTGAATTTTGCGTATTTTCTTGAGAAGTTGCTTCCTTCTATACCTGCTTTTTTTCTTTTTTTTTTTAAAGATATTTTTATAGTCTAAATAGTCTCTACAGCTTCTATTCTCTTCTCTCTAAGCTTTTCTAATAGCTTAATAGTAGTAAATAGATTATTAAGTAATAGGACATGTTTACTATGTTTAAGTAACTAAATAAAGTGTAATACTATAAATTTAGTAAATATAAAGCCTTTAGCTACTTAGAAAGAATCTAATTAATAGGAATTATCTTTTTTTACTGTACCTTTACTATAGAAAAGTTAATTATATATATAGCTACTATTACCTAATATCTAATTTTTATATCCTATTATATTAGCTTTATAGGAAATTATAGTAACTTCTTTAGAATAGTTTATAAATCTCTATATTAACTTATTAATAGCTAGGTACTTTTCTAGCTACTAGTATTACTAAAAATAAGCTCTTAAGTATTTAGAAAGCTTCTAAACTCTTTTAAATATAATTTTAAATAGTTCCTGGCCTTTCTCTTTTGGGCTTATATAATAGAATAGTAATCTATTTATTTAAATTAAATTCTTAAGATATAATTATATTTATAAGTGAGTAGGCACTCTAACTAAGTGGGTACTTTAAAATACTAAAATTAACTTATCTACTTTATACCTATAATACAGTAACACTAGGTCTCTGTATAATCTAGAATTTATTTATATCTTACCTTAGCTATTTAATCTATTAAAGGACGCAAAAAAATTAGCTAAAAACATGCTTTTATAATTTATAGTATTCTTAGATTAATGATTTAACACGCCCTTAAAGGAATCACTTTTTAGAGTAAATATAAAACTAATTTAAAGAAACTCATCTTAATAAAGAAGTAGGTAATTATTTAATGTATTTTTAACCTTAATAAATAAGAATTCTCCTCCAGGAGGATCTAGATACACGTAATAGCTAATAATTTACTAGAAATAAGAAATAAAAATCCTGTAAGTAAAAACTAAACAGATAACTTTATTAATTATTATAAGAAAGTTAAAAAGGTTATAACGTGTTCTCTAGATTATACTTAAGTAATATAAAAGAGTATAGAGGTTCTTAACCCCTAGTTTAAGCATATTAAGATAATAAAGAAGAAGTATAGTATTCTAGATAAAGATATCTACAACTTTAACAAAACAGGCTTTATAATAGGGGTGATATATTCTTTTATAGTAATAACTAGCTTTAAGAGATAAGCTAATAAGACTTAGTATATATAGCTAGGTAATAAAAAATAGATTATAGTAATATAGGTAATTAACGTGTTAGGCTAGCTAATTCTATTATATATTATCTTCACAGGCAAAGTATATATTACTATCTAGTATAATAAGTATAAAATATTTTATAATTAGAAAATTAACCTCTCCTATAACAGCTAGATAAATAATTAGATTAGAGTTATATAATTAAAGTATTTTAATAACGTGATAAAGTTACGTACTTAGAGTATATACTAATTACTTATTATTAATAGCCACAAGAGCTACTAGTTAATTATATTTTAAAATCTATATAAAAAGTATAAAATTATTATTCTTTATATACCTTTATACTCATCGCACTTACTATAGCTACTTAATATAGATTATTTTAAACTATTAAAGAAAGTATATTCTTATAAGGTTATAGAGCTATCGCGTTATAATAATTTTTATATAACTAAAGAAGACTTCCTCCCAGCCTTTAAAACTACTTTTTATAAAGTATTTACAGAGAGTAATATTTAAGAAGCCTTTTAAAAAACTAACTTAATTTTATTTAACTTTAGTACTATTTTATTTAGGATTATGTAGTTTTTTTATGCTCTATTAATACTATTACTAAAGAACACCCTATAAAAATATAAAACACTATTAAACGTAAAGAAATTAGGTAAGTAAATAATATTAATTTAAGAGAGAATTATTAACTATAGGTTCTTTTTACCTACTTCTATTTTTAAATTACTTAATTAGTTACAGAAAGGTGCTGTGATAATTGCCTATAGATTAGTATTAATATAAAAAAAAGTTAAGGCTCTTTAGAAGCATAATAATACCCTTATATAATACAGGAAGTATAAAAGAAAGTAGTTATAGTATAAAGAAAAACTATTCTTTAGTAATGTAACTAATTTACTAGGTCCTAAGAGCGTTAGTGGATTAGAAGAGTGTAAAGAGTTCTTTATATAAGGTATTATAAATATTAGTTTAGTAAAGAAAAGGCTCTATAGTAACTACAGCCAGCTAGAGCATAATATATAAACCTATATAGTAGAATAAGCAGAATCTAAAGATTCTTCCTAGTTTAGAATTATATAGTTTTATTACTACGTCATGGATTATTTTGCTGTTGAAGTTAATTTTAGTGTTTTAAGATACCCGCTCAGTTAGGGTGCTTACTTACTTATAAATATAGTTAATCTCTAATATAGTATTTTACTCTAAAACTATACTTATTTTTCTAGTAGTTCCCTATTCTAGCTTTTTTGTATATTCTTATGTGTATAAGTGTAGTAAAATAAGCGTATAGCTTTTTTCTATATACAGGCTTCTAGAGTCTCTACTTATGTTTTAAATTCTACTAATTATTATTAGTTTCCTATAGCAGCTTCCTAGCATATATTAGCTCTATATTATAATTAGTATATACACAGAGCCTATCAATTAGCCCGTTAGGGAAAAACAGCTGAAATAGTTAAATAGGGCTCTTTTTATCTACTTCTTCCGGTAAGTTTAGGATACCACGGTTGTTTAGGTTCTTAATGAGTAGTAGCTTCTAATTAGGTGGCGCGCCAGCATCAGGAAGGCTAGGTTTTATCCCCCTTTTTAATTTTGGAGGTTTATTAACCTTATTAACAAGATCGTCATCAATTCTCCTACGCGGAGCCATGGGGGGGTTATGAATTAATTATATTAATAAACTACTTTATATACTCAGAAAATGTTGGTGTTCGAACTGCCAAGAACCTCCTTACATCAGCAGCCTCCTATTGGCCTACATCAGGTGCCCCCCGGGGGGCAGAATCTAGCGGTGCATGGGATAAGGAACTCCCGGTGCTCAACTGCACATGTAACTACGAAATCAAAGAGCACAGCACTATCACCTAAATAACCAAGGTATAAGGGTATGAATGGACTAAATCTTTTTCTTGTTGGCGCGGTGGGTGAAAGGGGGGTTTTTGAAAAAGGGGGGAAAGGGGACATATAAAAGAACTGCTAAGTATGCAAAATGGAACTCGTCAGCATCGTCTTGCTGCAGAATGCGGGTGGAGTTTTGAACACGGGATCAGACTTTGGAGCGAAAGTGCAAGCTGGTGGCTCGTAGAGTAGAAACCTAGCTGCCAGGAGCCTTTTTTCATATGCTTTAGTTTTGTATTTGCCATAGTAATATTACGAACAGCTATTTTGATATCCGCAGGTATATGGTAGCTGTGCGGATGCACCACGACATGTACTCTTCTTGGAGGCAGCCTGCAGATGTAGGCCTCATGTCTCTGATTGTTGAAGCAAAAAGCTTCGTCGATGAGGACCATCGTATTGCCCGAGCCAGGGCAGGCTCGTCTGGTGTAAGCAGCATTTGAGTGGCCGTGCATGTCCACAGCCGAAATCCATTGGTTAAAGCTGCGACCGCATTATTCTGAAGATGGAAATAGATTTGACGAGGTGAGGTTACTTTCCGTAACAGATGACAGGGGCATGACGTCATATGGCAGAGGTCTCTACCCCCATAAATCATCTCTCACTGACAACATCTTTCCAGCACATAACAATTCATGGTGGAAAATGGGCTCGAATATTACCCACCGATATCATTATGTCCGCCTCTGATCCATCCAAACTCACCGAAGCGTACCATGGTAACTGCCACTGCGGCGCTTTTAGATTTCATGTCGTCCTTCCAGTACTATCAATGGTACCGTTGACATCGTGCAAATGCTCTATATGCCATAGGAAAGGGTATTTGCGGGTATACCCACAGAGCAAGAATTTGGTTGTGGAAAGAGACGAGCTGGGATTGGCGAGTTATCAGTTTGGTGATGGGATGGTGAGGCATAAGGTGGGGAGCTTTCAAAGGAACGTGTGAAATCAGCCATAGCGACTGATATTTCGGGGTAGTTCTGCCCGAGATGTGGCACTGGAGTGATGGACACTGTTGCAGAGTCAATTGGGTGTCCGGACATAGGGATCAATGTTAGTCCATTACATGTCATTGTTGGCCACCAAGCCTATAGGCGTGACATAAAGGCAACTGACAACGAATAGGTGCGGGCGTTCGTAGATGTCGATATCTGGTCTCTGAAGATCAGAGAGTAAGAGCTGCTTCTCCTGCTGTTATTGGTGTTCTGCTTCTTATTAAGATAAGGAACACTGACATTCGAAAAGAGTTAAGGGAAGAGCCGATACGAACCCATACCAGCCTCCTGGTTTCTCAGGCACCCTTCCCAAAGCCAGCGACCCCAATCTGAAGCTCTATACGGGCAGCTGTCACTGTGGCGCCGTCACCCTTGCAGTCAGAACGAGGCCGCTCCCAGAGATTAATATTCTCGAAGACAACTGCAGTATTTGCCAGCGCGTGCGTCTCTTTTCTCTCTCTCGTTTTCATTTCCTCGCTTCTATTTCTGCCTCCTTTCCCTTCTCTTCCTCCAACTAGTTTCCTGTTCCTTTTATTACTTCCTCTGACTTCTCAAAGAACGCGTACACAATCCTCGAGCTCCCGCCTGACCAAGTGAGCATTATTGGTACAGAGAACACCACAAGCTACGAGTTTGGGACGAAGTTCCAAGAGCACCACTTTTGCAGTACTTGTGGTGTAAGTGTGTACATCAGGGTAAAAGAAGAAATTGATGACGGGTTCGAGACTTGGCCTGAAGAGAGGAAGCAGAAAGTGAGGGAAAATCAGGGGAAGGTGCCGATTAACATCCGGGTCTTAAATGATGTTGAGTGGGAGCAGCTGAAGATTGAGAGAATTGATGAGAACGAGGGATATTCCGTCGGTTGAGATTCGTGGATTGCTGATGGAGGGTACAGTACTAACTTTATAGTCCATAAAAAGCAAGAACCACCTATCAAGTGCTGAGGTCGGAATCGCACCTTTCCAAGCGTTTCTCTTGAACGCGTCCGCTTTCGTAGAAAGGTAACCCAAGTCGAGACGAGCAGTGCGCCACTTAGCATTTTCCCCCCTGGTAGCAGTAACTTGGGTATCGTATTTTGCTTCCGTATCCCATCTTGGACTTGGAATCATGCCATCATGATGGAGGTGGATCCTCTGTTCGGTAACAAGTCCACAGCCTCTCTAGAATGCAAGAAACGTCTGCATCCTCTTTCCGTCTCTCCAAGAATGACCACGTACCTTCTCCTTCCGTAACCAATCGCCTCGTGGTCAATTTCATCCAATTCCGCCATCAAATCCGGGGGCCAGGTCCTGTCCGCAAGGTTTTCGAAGGCGAGTTGATTGCCAACAGCATGTAGCGGCCTTTGCTGTCTCGACTCACATCGAGATGCTCTGCGAGAGCGAAGAGAAACAAGCATACCTCCTTAGCAAGCAAAAAAGGAGAGACTTACGACGAGACGGTGATGTACCAGACGCAGTGATCACGACGTGGCAGATATCGCATGGACAGAGGACGGGTTGGTGTCATTGGCCGCGGAGAGGCTAGGTTGCAATTTTACTCTGCTCCGTAATAGCGTCGTAAATACATCGATGTAGAGTGGGTACGCTGCTGGTAAGCTGCACAGCAACGCTTGTAGCGAACTTGCCAGCACGGCTAACATCTCCACTGCCATTGAGAAGAAGAAGCTGGCCCCCGAGACGGTCCTGCTCAAAGTACCTGCGGGCGACAGTTCGGGCAACCGTCGACTTCCTTGTGCCAACCAAGCCGTTCAGCGAGAAGATGCATCGCTCATCTTTCCCATCAGCCCAGTTGTATATGCCCTGAAGGAGATCGACGCGAGTATCACGGAGGCAAGCTGACTCGTGTTGCTTCGAACACGAATTGAACGATGCATTTTCAGCGTACGGGAGCACATTAGACGGGTTACCTGGTCCTAGATTTTCCGCATAGCATCCCGTTTCTGCTCCCTTCTTCTTGACGTAGACTTACCAAGATATCTATTAAATATTTATAATTACGTACTTATTTATTAGCATTTATAAATATCCTAAATAAACTCTATTTAATAAACTAGAAATTTTTGTATTTATATTTTTTACTATGTTTTATAATATTATAAATATATATATTAAAATTTAGTATTTATATTTTACAATAATATAAAATATATAAGTAAACATTACTATATATAATAAGCTTTAAAATACTTAAATAAAATACTAGTACTATACTTATGTTTTAGTAGTACTTAAAGTTATAAAATAAAAACCAACTATTTATTTTTTAATTTATTTTTTAACTTTTATTTATTTTTTATATTATTTACATATTATTATATTAACTTTTTATTATATATTTTTTAATAACTTTTATTTTAAATATAATAAAAGTATAAAATTTTAATATAATAGTAGTAAATATATAAAAAATAAATAACTATATTTTATTAAACTTAAAAGTAAGTAGTAAGTTTTTTATTTTATAACTTTAAATACTATTATAATATAAATATAATACTAATATTTTATTTAAAAATTTTAAATATGAACTTTTAGTTACTAAAGTAAAGTAATTTTAATATAATAAAAAAGAAAATAAATATTAAAGTAAATAAATTAAATATATTTTATAATAAAACTTTTCTTTTTATTAAATTTTAAACTTTGTATTATAAATATAAATATTAGAATATATAATAAAAAATGACTGTATATACTATTATATAATAGTACTTTATTAGTATACTAAAAAATATATTTACTTATTTTTATAACTAGTAAAAATAATAAACTTATATATAACTTAAAAACTTTATTATATTACTACTTTTTACTACACTTTAAGTATATATTTAAAATAAATAAATTTTTAATTTTTTGACTAATATTTAATTAGTGTTTTTTTACTACTAATATATATATATATATATATGTGTGTGTAATAGTAGAAATGCGTTTATTTTTAAATATCTTTTATTATTATTTTTAGTAGTTTTTTTACTTTACTTAGTCTCTAATATATTACTACTTTAAAGAAGCCTTTTTTTGCTTAATATATTATATTTATTATTATTTTATATATTACTAGATTATACTCTTTAAAGAGTATCTAATATAAACTAATAAAAAGCTACTAATATAAGAAAATTCTTAGTAATTTAAATACTAATATTTTTTAAGGTAGTTTATTAATATAATTAATTTATAAACCTCCTCTCTAATAGCTTTGCATAGAAGAATTAACAATAATTTTATTAATAAAATTAATAAACTTTTAAAATTAAAAAGAAAATAAAAATCTAGCTTTTTTAATACTAGTATACTATTTAATTAAAAGCTACTATTTATTAAAACCTAAATAACTATAGTATTTTAAATTTACTAGAAAAAGTAGATAAAAAGAGCTCTATTTAATTATTTTAGTTATTTTTTCTTAACAAGCTAATTAATAGACTCTATATATATACTAATTATAATATAAAACTAATATGTACTAGAAAACTACTATAAAAAACTAATAATAATTAACAGAATTTAAAACATAAGTAGAGACTTTAAAAGTCTATATATAAAGAAAAGCTATAACGTATTTGATAAGTGAGTGACTCAGACAAGCGAGCGACTCACCTTAAAACTCACCAAAAAATCAAGAATTCGCACATGAATATCTCAACAACCACTTAATAATAAATTCTATAAATTGAAACTTAGGCTTTTCTACATGCATTACAGCGTTTCTGAAGGTCGCATGAAAATTAGTTGAGTAGTTTCTGAGATATAGCAATTTGGGGGCTAAAACCATGCCATATTGCTATATCTCAAAAACTACTAAACCAATGTATATGTAACCTTCATAGAAGCTGTAATGCATGTAGAAAAGCCTAAGTTTCAATTTATAGAATTTATTATTAAGTGGTTGTTGAGATATTCATGTGCGAATTCTTGATTTTTTGGTGAGTTTTAAGGTGAGTCGCTTGCTTGTCTGAGTCACTCACTTATCAAATACGTTATAGCTCTTAGAAAATTAGATAAATATAGGTTTATTATAATACTAAGAAATTAACATATATAGAGTTCTATATATATTTTAATAGCTTTATATATAAAATTAAGCTCTTAAGAGGCATCTTTATTACTAGTTTTACTAATAATTTTTTATACAAAACTTATAACTTTAGTATTTATAGTATTAAGTTAATTTTTATATTAGTAGCTTTTTATTAGCCTATATTAAGTGCCCTCTAGAGAATAGAATCTAGGAATATATAAAATAATAACTAGCTTTTTAATAGTTATTAGTACTTACTTTAAAAGCTATATATATTAAATAAATATTATTAAAATTTTATAAATACCTACTTAACTTACTAAACTATTTAATTAAAATAGTAAGTTATATTAATGTTTTTAAAAGTAATAGTAACTTTTATAAGTAACTTTTTATTTTTATAATAATCTAGCTTTTTTTACTTTAGTGTAAATTAATTTAAAACTTAAAAAACTATTTTCTAAAGTATAGTATAAGCCTATAGCTTAATTTTATATAATATAGTATAGTAAGTAAAAATTTAGCTTACTTTTTAGATTTAGGATAAAATTGTCGTATTTTGTTTTCTGTTTTGCTAAGGAAAGTTTAAGTTTTATAGTTTACTAATTAGTTACAGGCGTACACCTGAGGAGCTAATCCTCCTTGGTAATCTACCCCTGACACCTCTCAATACGGCCACCGGAAAACGCTTTGGACACGGAATTGTCAAACGCCGAAACTCCTCTATTTGCTAAATAATCTCGTCCAAACGCCACCAAGAAGACATGAAGTCGCCCCAAAGTCCAATCTCTCGGTTCTCCCTCTGCCACTCATTTACCGCTTCGAGCGAAGACTCTATGTTAGGATGGTAAGTGAGATAGCCTCCTTCCACCGCCCTTGATTCCCGTACGTCGACGCTAGGTTCATACTGGTCAACGTGTCTGGATGCTCGTATCCCAGTATGGCCCTTCTGGACTCGAATGTTCGTCAGTGCAATTTCTCAGGCTCGGCATAGAGTCCTTGATGGCCCAAACTCGTCCAAGGAGTGCTAAGGCATTGAACATGTTAACGTCGTGGTTTCCGTTCGCAATTCGGCGGCCTTCCACCAATCTGTGAGTCACTTTCTCCACAGAACTTTATCTTCCTTGGTCCCATGAGTACATTGTCCAATTTAGATAGTATGCCTAATACCTTAGTGTGGTTCATCCCGTGCAATATTTCCGCCCTAGACAGTTCTTCTCATAGACGCTCTTCGTCTGTTTATTTATACCGACACTGCACAGAACCTGTTGCAATGTGTCGTATTTCCAGCGGTAGCGCATATCAGGGAGATAAGGATCTGCCGATGTAGACTGGCCCTGAAACACGTTTGAAGCGGAGAGAGGGCCTGGACACCTTGGAAGAGATCGATAGCCGGACTTTGCCCAGTGAAAGTGCTGCCTTGAGGCCGAACTATGCCTGAAACTGAGAGGGAAGGAGAGAATATTGCGGAACTCTGGGCAACAGACATAATGCTGGCTGGTGAGAAGGGAGTGTGTGCCGAATACATGGAACTTGGAACCGGAGAACCACGTTCGGAAATAGTTCGACAATGCACAGCGGATGGAGTAGCGGAGTCGAATTGTGGCTTGATGTCACCCTCCAGACTAACCGAGAGCTTATTCAATCTCGTCAAATACCGTCTTCGTGAGGTTGCTGTATGCTGTGATGCATTCATCCACGTCCATCTCAAGCCAGCCTTGCAGGGTCTTAGATACCGCTAGGGTACAACCGATACCCTCCAGTATTCAGAATATCGCGCTGAAACCGTTGTCTTTCTGTACAGACGAGGGTGGAGAGCCGGCATCCAATCAAGCGGCGTCGGATCGAACCGGAGAACGAGAGACATTAAACAGTAGGGCCCCCTGTATTTTGAGAGCATTATTCGAGCGTTGTGCATCTATGTCTAATGGATAGTTTGCTAATGGTGAGGATTGCAACCTCTATGGTAACTCATGATCCTCCCCCGATAGAAGACTCGTACCACCTGTAGCCGAGCCCATAGTCCAGCGTCTCCGTGGCTCACCCTCCATTTCAATGCCTTCATTGCTATCGTTATTCAGACTGTTCTCCGATTCGCTAGGACTAGCTGCCCAACGACGACGAATCTGTTGAGCAAGATCCTCGATCTCCAGGTTGACAGCAACTGGATGGTCAAAATATCTGTTGTGCTTTTTCCCAGCACCTTCGGATGCCCTCTCATTCGCTTCCAGCTTGTTCAGCCCTTTTCCACGTAGAACTCGCAAAACGCTATCCCAAGAAGTGGACACTGCAAATGTAGTTAGTGTCACAATCCCGGAGACAACGAAGTAAATCCAAAGTTTTCGCCAAGCTCGGAAGGTAAAATCGTCACTCATAGCCATGAAGGGCATGCTAAAGAATGTCTAGTTGCTTGTTAGTTTTATAAGCTAACGGTTGGCAAAACATGCAGGGGTACTAACAGCTACGAATGTCGCAGGTAGATAAATCATCGTTAAGTATGCAACCCTTTTCATGTCATACGTATCGCGTCGGGACGCCTCCGCAGCCATCTCGGTCCGCTCCGACGCCTTTTGGTTGAACTCCCCTATCTTGCGGAGTTCGATTGTGTTCGTACGCATATACTGGGTATTGTTCACTTGTATGGACATTAGATGCTGAAAGTGTTAGCATTCATTTCGAAATTTTGGAAGCGGATGGATATTTTACCGTGTTTCGCTTGAAGTCTAGAGTTTCCGTCATAAATTCATACTTATCTTGAATGGATATGCAAACCTGGTATAGACTCTGCGATGCCTGAAGAATGTTAGTGACAGGGCCGTTCGGTCCCCCATGCATGCCAAGATAGCTTGAAATAGTTTGATCTAGGCATTTTAAAACTCTCTGTATCATGTGCAGATATCTTGGACTCGTCTTTATTATCATCATATTCTGATCCCATTTCAGAAGTTCTTCAGCAGCCAAAGCTTCATGCTCTGTTAAGACCATTTCACGCATCTGCGAACAGCGTATTAATTTTCGGACCAGTAAGTGCTGGTGACGATGTTACTCACATAAAGTTCTCCAACCGCGGCCATGCCAGAGAGATGGCCTTTCCAAGAGTCCAAGGCAAGGCCAACCAGTAGAGTCAGAAACCGGAGCGACTCTGGAGTAGCGGATAGATTAAAGTTAAATCTATCTTTGTAATTGCTAATGAGCTCTTCAAGTTCCGATGTGAGTCCTTTTGGGCAAAATATGACCGTATTGAGGATATCCTTCCCGCACAATTTCCCCGTGCAATTTACGAGACGAATCGATCCTATACGTTCACGTCCGAGTGATACTGGTATGCCGTACCATCTATGTACGAGTTCATCTGCCGTTTTCTCGTAACAGCCGAAGCCTTCATCAGCGAGTAGGTGGCGCGCTGCAGCAACTGGTATACGCCAAAAGCTGGCAAGCGCAGCCATGCTCCTGCGATCTACCTCCAGAACCATATGGTCTGAGGGAATCACCAGGATGTGACCCCACTGGACGTTGTCAGGAGTGGAATCTGCGTGGTGTTCCTTCATCCACATGGAGAGTGGAATTGCAGTGGGCAGGTGAGGACAGAACATGCGCGCCTTGGCAGTATCCGTGTAGGCCTTTGATTCGTCCTTACTAAAGACATCTTCGACGGAAGTCCAAAATTCAAGAAAATCCATTGGAATAATGAAGAGTTGAGAAGTCGCTGGGTGACGCGCTAGACAAACCGTTCAAGAATATCAGCTTGGTGGTCGGCTATATAGGCCGCACAAAGCCATAAGTAGGCAAAGTTGTAGGCAACAGTAGCCTACTTCAGGCAATAGGCAGCAATAGTCTAAACCGGTCAAACCGGGAAAGCAGGACCGGTCAAGGTGGAGGCAAACGTAAGGTTTAGGATGTAAGGCTTATACCAGTCAGGCAAGCTTACAGATATGAAACTAGGAACTTAGTGCTCGCTTCTGCGCAACTTCAGAGACGAGTTTGGGCCGCCGAGAGCCACCCTAAATTAAACACTCGAGGAATGCTGGCTTCTTGACGTTGACCATTCGGTCGCGTCATAAGGCCCCTCAGGAGGTAGAGGGTCGACAACCCACGGACTCCGCCAGCCATCGAGTCCAGTGGGTTAGGTTCGCTGCCATGCTGAGTGGTCGGTGTTTGGGCCATCCGAATATTTTAGCTCAGGTTGCACCTGCTGTTTGAGGAGAATAAGGCAGCAGGCCGGCATCAAAAGAACGGGGAATGAGGGGTCTCTCATGTGCTGAGAGAGGGCAGAGAGCTGCTGGTGATGTGCTGTGCGTGTCCTCCGCGCAGCTCGTGCCAGTCAGTCGCGTTAGGTAGAGCTGGCAGAGGCTTGTGCAGCGGTACACCAGCCGGCCGGCGCTTAGCTTCCGTCTTCGAGTTTAAGCATGCTGTATGATGTCGATTAAAGTGTCAAATATTAGGTTTAGGCCGTTTTACCATAGCATTAATATCTGTGTTTACATAAAGTTAGAGCCATCAACGTAAAAGAACCTACAATTTACCTATATACTGGCTAGCGAGTCCGCTGGTGTACTGCTGCACAAGCCCCTGTCAGCTCTACCTAATGCGACTGGCTGGCACGAACTGCGCGGAGGACGCTCACAGCACACCATTGGCTCAGGTCCTTGGTCCCAAGCATCCATACACAACATCGTCACTCGCAGCTCTGAATAAGTAGTAGTTGAAGAACATGGAGATCGGAGTTCGAAGCGACTCTATTTTGAGTGTCACACACTCGTAGGTGACCTGAACGTAGCCGGAAAAGATTTATTTAGGCAAAGACCCCAAATTGCTGGTCAGCCCTGTGTCTCTTTTCTTCACCAGGGCATGTCGCATCACCCAGGAGAGGTTAGACTACCAAGAGCCGCAAGCTTTGTAATGTGAAATAAAACAAGCTAGCTAAACCAACTTACCGTATGATACTTATGTAAGAGCAGCGTAATACGACGAACTGCTCAACGTGTTCGAAACTTTATCCCCCGGTACCGACCTGCGTGGCGTATTTGCCTCCTACACTACCTACATTGTTGACGATGACTTCCTAGCACCATAGTGAGATTTCATGACTTTGGTGAACCCTTTTTATAAATTTAAAAAGTGATAAAAGGACGATGATGTTGGTGTGGCGAAGAATTCGGGTCGAGCCATCAACGTGCACTCTGCGGAAATCGAGCCACAGGACGACCATACCTGTGTAATTTTTAGTTGCGAAGGGTGCTGAATATGAAGCAGTAGCTACAGGGCGCATTGAACATAGTGCTGTAAAAAAAGATAATTTGTGCGCAGATCCTGAGATGCTTAAAAGTCAAAGTGCCTGAGGTTTGTTTCGGCACACGGGGTGTTTCGTGACACTGGGGGAGAGGTTATACCTTGTTCTCAATATTCTCTCACTTTCTGCGTTAAGTTATGCACATAACTCTCTACGTTGCCACTTCCTCCGCGATACTGGCATTTTCTTTGCCACTCGAAATAGGGTAATTAGATTCGACCAAAAAAGTTCGCAAACCAGGAGGCGAGACTGAAGATACTGGGCAAATGAATGCTCTTGAGACAGGTGTCTTGGATGCAGATTCTATGGAGCTAATTCTTGAGTGTAGACGCGTGGTAGACTACGGTAGTGTCAAGGTGAGAGGTCTGCAGCGGCGATCATCTGGCAAGGAGCAGGAAGCAAGTTTTGATGCCTGACTAATGCCTTCATTTTCCGTACTAGCTGGGTCTTGGTCCGAGCTTCATAACTCATCTTCACGATCCTCACTGCAACCAATCTTTGCTCGCTCTATCATCAATGTCACCGTAAATATCGAGGATGTTCCTAGCAGATTGAGACCGTCGCTCTTCAGTGTTATCCACGTCTTCTTCCTGCACTCGATATTCTTTCTGATTCTTGATTTGTGGCTAAGTACTCCGCTGGATAGCCATTTCTGTAACAATGCTATGGATACTTGAATTGTCTCTTCAAATTTTGAGCTCTTTTGGCCCAAGAATATATGGTTAGTTGATTATCATATGCTTTGTCGCGCCCAAACGGGTCCAGGCTATGCATATGGCTGCTAACTATGCCAAGGAAGAAATCCGTTTCAAGCTCAAGCACCGTTCTTCGGGCAGAAAGAATGCGTTCACCGTGAGCTTTTGCCAATACCTCATAACCTACTTAATAGTTCTGTGTCTTATGTTGATCTCGAAAATCTGTTAACTTATTATCCAGCTACTCCTACCACCACCTCCACTGAGAAGATCCCTGACTATTTTGATACAACGATCGGCTGGTTCGCTGGTAAGGCTAAAGTAATTACTGAGAGCCCAGCCTCTAATTTCTTTCGAAGGCCCCACCCAAACTGGTGATGCGCCATGGCTCGCTCAAACGAATGCAGCGCCTTTCGCCGGAATCTCCTATATCCCAAATGCCCCACTAGAGACTCAAGTGCCAATACCAAGAAATATCCATAATCACAACATTTTTCAGCGATTAGCAAACTTGAGTCCTTATTTCCCGAACCCCCGTGGCTTCGGGGTTGAAGAGTACTCCGTACCACATGGCTCGAACGTGACGTGGTTAAACATGGTCCATCGCCATGGGAGCCGCTACCCAGAGATGAATGGACGGGCGGCTGAGAGGAAGCTCGGGAAGAAAATTATGGATGCGATAGGGAAGTTTAAAGCAAGTGGCGCTCTTGAGTTTCTGAATTCTTGGAAGTTCATGCTTGGCGCAGAGATTCTCGTACCGATTGGAAAGCAAGAGTAGGGATCTCAGCCTCTTCGCCCAGTCTGTTGCTTACTATCACTAGACTCTTCAACTCTGGGACCCTTCACTATTATCAGTATGGACATCTCTTTCCCAATAACGGCAGCAAAATTATCGCAAGGACGACCACCCAGAGACGCATGGTTGAGTCCGCCGAGTATTTCTTAGCTGGCTTTTTCGGCTTGGGGTGGACTCAGAACGCGACGCTGGAAATGGTAATTGAAAGCACTGACTTCAATAACACCATGGCAGGATATAAGCTCTGCAACCATTCGAATTGGCAAATGGCATATGAAGGTAAGTTAAGCCATGGAGCAAGCATGGAAATACTCCGCTCACTACATATAGCTACGTTAGAGTGGGCTACCATTTATCTATCAGATGCTTATCCACGCATAAAATCGATGATTTCAGGAGACCTAGATTGGACACTCGAAGACACTTGTATGTTTCGTTTGCTACCAACATCAGAGCTGACTGACTATCCAGATAATGCCCAAGCCCTCTGCGCCTACGAGACAATAGCCTTAGGCTTCTCACATTGGTGCAGCGTTTTCACATATGAGGAATGGGAAGGCTTCGAGTACAGCCTTGATATAGGCTTCTCTGCGGGTGTCGGCTTCCAGTCACCAATTGGTCGAGCAATCGGAATCGGTTCGAACTTTCCCACTCACGTAACTCTCAATTCTGACTCTTCTCAGGTTATGTCCAAGAAGTTCTAGCACGGATGGAGCACCACGTCATTACTTCACCGGCGGCGCAGATTAATGTTACACTCGATAACAACACTGTCACATTTCCTCTAGATCAAACACTGAACTTTGATTTCAGTCACGATGCAAATATTATATCAATTCTCACCGCATTTGGATTAACTCAGTTCAATAAACCGCTTCCTACCACTCATATAGTGGAGCGGGAATTCATACTCAGCTACCTGGAACCTTTTGCCGGGCGTCTCGATATTGAAATTGTTAGAGCTCCCTCACCGGTCAACTCAAACCGCTCCGATTCGACAATCTACCTTGAAGGTCCACCGACGAGCTATGTGCATTTTATTCTAAACCAGAGGACCATCCCTCTTGGGAAGAGCTTGAAAGAGTGTGGGAAGAGAGATGACGGATGGTGTGAGATGGAGGCTTTCATTGAAGTGCAAAAAAAGCAGATAGGGCTTGCAGATTATGATTTTGCTTGTTTTGGGGATTATGATCAAGGCAAATATGGCGATGTTACTGATGGACGGCCGGTGAGCAAGGGCTGAGTTTGGCCTAAGCATGAGACCATACAACTTTTATCCAATTTTGCTTTCGACCCCAGCTCTCCCCTCTTTAGAACCTGTCTTGAGCTTTGATGACCGCCTCGGAGGATGGCCTGACGCTTCTGAACAACATTGCTGAGTGTTGAAAATTAATTAGTTTTTATGGACAGAAAATTACTTGATCCCGGATTGACGTGAGACAGGAGCAGTAGTATAAAATGGGTACTATCTCGCTTAGGAGTGTAAGAGTGAAGGGGGAAGTTATCCAAATCACGTGATGCCATGGATCATGATTCTTTTATCTCGTCTGATTTTGTAAACACAATCCCATCTTAAGTTCTTCGTACCAAATTACAGTCAGGCCAAGCAGCATCAAATTGAACTTGCATCGAACATGATTAAGGCTTCACATGAGATAGCAGTAACAAAACAAGGCATGTGGACAGACAACGTCACACTTCACTTCACTCAACATCGGAAACAAGTATCCTAAGACCCAAAAACAGGCTTTCCATTCAAAAAATGATTCTCCGATCCTTATACAATCCGAAATTCAGCGACAGTGACGATAAACCCCTACCAGAAATACATAGGGATACAGTGCCCTTAATAATCGGATTCCTCCCCTTCCTGTTCTCCCACCTCGCTCTTCTCACTCTCTTGGCTCTGCTCACTTTCAGGTCTATCTTCCCGTTGACCATGGATCGGGACCTTGACAACGGCATACCCCGTCGGTTTTCGTTCCTGTTCCTCCCAAAGCACAGCACGTCACATAGAATACGTCGAATTCTCCTCGGCCCAACTATTCAAACAGCATCGATGAAGTACATAACCACGCCTAGCGATCTTAACAGGCGCTTCTCTTTTTGCCTCAGGGGTGCGGGTAACTTTTAAGTAATTCCCGGCTCGGAGGTAAATTTCGTTTCCTAGCTTTCAGCATAGCAATTCTGGCTTTGATCTAGGCGAGATTAGTGTCGTGGATGGTGTAGGAGCGATCACAGCAGCTGGAAAAGGGTTCGATGCAGATGGGGCAATCTGCGGTTTGGGAGGTTTCAATGGCGGTGGCGGGTTGGAGGCTACGGTCGAGGAAGGCGCCTTAATCGTTGTAGGTGGGATGATTGCACGCCATTTCGATTTGTTTTTGGGTCGGGGTTAGGAGGATGGATGGATTGGTACGATAGGAGGCCGGGATGCCTTCGGTGGTGACATTAGAGCTCGTTCGAGCTGGTGACGCGGGAGCGTGGGTGGCTTCGAGGTCGTTTGTCGAGGTCGTGTGAGATGATGATACGAGAGCGTAGATGGGTTCGGGGCGATATGCGATGCTCGATCGAGGTAGTGATACGAGAGTATGGATGGTTTTAAAGTAGTGTAGGAGCATGCTTTGGATATAGATATATATGCCTGAGGCCGTGGTATACGGGATGTGGGGATGGCTGAGGCACTGAGATGTATGAGATGTTGTGGAGAAAAGAAAGGAGAGCACTTCGGGAATTCCACGGTTTTGTAGCGAAATGTGGCGAAATTTTCGTCTAAATCACACATTGCAAAGTCAATTTATGACTCTTAATTGATCTCCGGTACCGGGAAGTAATATTGTAATAAGAATAGTGGGTGAGGGTCATGATTAGGAAAAGTGTGGGAATACGAAGGATGTGGGACGTTTGAATGATGGAAATAGGGGTTATTTGGCTTCAACACTGGCAGTTGGACGCATCAACAACACGAAATTTTTTGGCGACGAGAAGTGACTCAGTGGTGGAACTATGGAAGAGGGCGCAGTGAATCAACATTCGATTCCGAGAAGAATGTACTCGGATCACATCGGGTTCTGAAAAGATGCATTCCGACCAACATGGACATATAGTATAGAAAGTAAGAGACGTTATTGCCAAGCATACTGATGTAAAGCACCGTCACCAAGATAAACATCTTTGCTCTAATTCCGTTTGGACATTCTTAATCAAACGCAAAGACGAGACCCAAAGCTAAAATGAAATTTGGGATTAAAGAGGTATACTTTTATCGTTAGATTGAACGCCCTGATTGCTTTTTCAGTGGAGGGCTGGAAACGAATATCGCGGCACAAAATTGTGTCAAAGGTGTTAGGAACGGGTGAATCAAAAATAGCACTTGAAAGAAAACGATAAAGATGTGCTTGATACTAGTAGAAAAGTAGAAAGCCATTTTCACCTACATGATTCCAGTCACCTGCGAAGAGAAACATCTAACTTCGAGCATATCGGATCGACATCTGATCATTGGGACAGGCGACAGATGAATTAGCATAATAAATAGCATAGCTCCAATTTCAACACTATCCCATCAAAGCCCCGAATATACTCAATCCTTACGCTTCAACCCCAGCACGTCCACCCACCCCTCTGGCCTCAGCCTGCCTCCCTGATACCCACTATTCAACCACTCCTCCCCATCATACCCAAACTCAATCAACAGGTCCTCACTCCCCCACTCCGCATGCCCACTCAACCCAACGGGCACTTTGCCCTTCCCTTGAACACCATCCACGTAGCCGACTGGGAATTGGATACATGGTACTCCAGTAAAGTTCGCTAGCCACACATACTCCATATTTCTGACCTGTTTATTTCCATCACTAACGCCATAGCTTAGCTCTCCTTTGCCAATAGGCCAGCCTGCGTTGGGAGCCGTGGGCGTTACGATGATGAGACTAGGGTACTTTTGAAAGAGGTAGGCGAGATGCTGCATCAGGACATTGCGTAGCCTCTGTGCGAGTAGGAAATCCCGCGCTGGAGTCTGCGCAGCGACTTTCAGGAGTACTTTGTTGGCAGGTGTGAGGCCCATGACATCGGGATGTGAGGTTGCGCACTCGGACAGTATGGTCATGGCATGCGCAATTTGCCCTTCGTGAATCAAGGGAAGTGTAAGATCTACGATTTCGTAGCCGAGTTTCGATGTCATGTGGTCGAGGGCTTTCTGGCATGCTTCCTTCACCAGAGGATCCGCGCGGTCGAACCAGTGCTTGTATATCCCGAGAACTTTCTTTCGGAGACCTGTCAGTGGTTTTGGAGGAGCGAACTGACGGGATATGGGATTTGACGGATCTGGTTGGGCAAGCACTCGGAATGAAATCTCCAGGTCAGCCATGTTGCTTGCGAGGGGTCCTTGAACGACAGTTGTATTGGCTACGTGGCCGAGAGGCGCAATCGAGACACGGCCGTGAGAGGGCTTGAGACCGTATACACCGCAGTAGTTTGCAGGTAGGCGGATAGAGCCTCCTCCATCTGATCCAATTGCAAACGGAACGAGGCCTTGTGCAACGGCATATCCTGCTCCGCCTGAAGAACCTCCAGTATAGTATTGATCGTTGTAAGGGTTCAAAGGGGTTCCGTAATGAGGGTTATTGTTTGTTGTATCTACTCTCTGCCTTAGCTTCGCATAGCAGAAAGCAGAATTGAAGACCTTGCTTGTCGATATGGAATTGTAGTCCTTCCTGGGAAGTACTCACCTAATCCTAACTCGTGCATATTAAGCTTCCCTAGCAGTACACACCCTTCTTCCTCGAGCTTCTTCACACACCAAGAGGTCTCCACCTCCTTTCCCTCTGTATAATCATGCTTCGTTCCGGCAGACCTCTTATACCCATTGATATCCATCTCATCCTTGACAGCAAACGGTATTCCATCCAGTACGCCCAAAGGCTTCCCTTCTTTATACCCCCGTGTGGAGGCCTCTACAGCTATCCTCACAAGCTCCACCTTTGTGTCGATGAACGCGGTCGCGTGCGGAGATCGCTTCTCCGCATCTCTGCATATCAGAGGCAATAATGACTGAACAACATCCGTCGGTGTAAACATTCCAGTCTTGTATGCTTCGTGGAGATCGGCAATAGTATGGAAGCGTCCTGCAGCATTTTCGGGTGGGACTCGCAGGTTCGTGGGATTGGTATAGCTCACGACAGCTTCATCCTTCTGTGCAACTGGTATCACGGCGGGATCATAACGCATCTCCACGCCGTTAAGCTCTTTCTTGTCACGTAGCACATTGAAGCCAGCATTGTTCCAGAGGAAGGATTGGAGGAAAGGGATAGAGGCAACTCTTGTTGCTATTAGTCTAAGGGGTCAACTGAGGCGAATTACTAACATTGAAGCAAGGTAATGTAACGTCAGTCCCTTGATAACGGGATTTGTCGAAGGTGGGGGAGCTTTGTAGGGTACTTCGAGAGCTTTTGGGGTGGGATAGTTGATAAACCCTGTTGGTGCACGATCATGGCTCATCTTGGCTGCTGATCAAAGATCTTGGTGTGAAGCTTGTTTGTGAAAAGTATCATGAACTGAACAGCATTATAGATTCAATTATGATGCCACATACAACTCTGGACGCTAGACTTGCATGTTTCATAAAAGATTCAGCTTTCAAGGATAGCATGTGAGTTCGGTGACATCCGTACATGAACCTCGGCGGGGAAATGCGATTCAACCAATCATGTCATTACTACGGAATCCATGCCCAAGAAGTAAGAATCAGATTATGGGAATCCGACCCTAAACTCCAGCTCCAATCCTCGCTATGCTTGCACCCAAGAAGACAATAGTCGTAACGCAGTCGTCCTCTCCACCACCCTTTAGTATGCTCTAGCAAATTTAGGCTGTCAATTCATAGTCCCAGGTAGACGAGGCTCCTTTAGCAATGCCGACCTTTGATCCAGGTGACAATGGCAAATTAGAGAATCTTGAACTGCTCGCCCGACCTCCATTGGAGACTATTTATCTGTCCTTCGAAGGAGTGCCTTTGGAACCAGATACCTGGTCGCCCATGCGGTTGTACTCGTTCTGCATGTTCTCAACCTGTTTCTTCAAGTTCGCCATATCGCGGTCCTTCGCGGCAAGTTCCTCCTTCAGACGACCAATCTCGCCGGGGTTGCCAACTTTTTGGAGAGAAGAGCCCTTGCCCTTGGCAGCTGGGTCACCCTTCAGAGACTTGACCTCCTCTTCGAGACGAAGGACATCGAGGATCATGACATAGGTGCGGTTGAGTATGAGGGATAGGAAGAGGGTAAAGCCGCAGAGATACATGTTACGCTGGGAATAGAACTTGCGAGCTTGCACTTCCATGCGTTCTGATCCGCCCATGACGGCAGCTCTGTGTATTTAAGATCAGTGTATGCCCTAGATTCACGACTGAGTATGTACGTACCCTCCACGACCATCGCTCTTCGAGAAGGCCGAAAGTTCGATTCCAACACGGTAGACACGGTTGACGCTGTCGATGAAGAGAATCAAGATGAAGATGAAGGTGATCTAGATATGCCATCAATTATTATATTTTGGCTTCAGGTGTGGTACCACGCCTACCTTCATGCCATACTGTAGCTTCGCAACAATGGGGCTTTCAGAGATGAAGGTGAACAACTTGCGGCGCCATGTAAATGGTAGGGGGACGATCAAAGCGAGGAAGATGACCATCTCCGTCACTAGGAGGAGGAACACCTAAGGAAGGAGAAACGGTTAGCTCGCATGCCTTTCAGATAGTATATAGATGTTTGATCCGGGAGGAGTCGTGCTGACACCAGCTTAAACAGGTTCCCGATAGATGGTATCCCAGGACAGAATCCTCGCTGATAAAAGCAACTTCAGTAACAAGTATAAACTTACAAGACTGTAGTAAAGAGTCATGATGGATACGTGGCTTGAAGCCTAGAACAGTTGATTTGTTTACTGGTGGGCTGGGTGTGCGGAAGATATGTCGGGGGACAATGGTAGGTAGAAGCAGCTTATATTGGTATCAGCAGGAGTAGCAGTAGTGATTGAGCTCTGCAGTGAATGTTGGTGTGTGGTGTGTGGTGTGAGGAAGGCACGAGAGGGTGCGGAAGTTGGTAGCTGGCGGCTCATGAAGAAATACGTCACCCAGTGGTGTTTCGCACGGGCCACAAAAGAAACGAGACTCCACTAAACTACATCGGGCCTTATCCAATTCAGTCACAAACTTTTGTCCATCACTTGAAACACCCCCAACCTCAGCCATCGAAGGTTAGCTTTAAGGCAATGGGAGGATCTGAGTATTTTCCAGTGGCTTCGGTGGCCCCAGATATGGCCGATTCAGCTCAGCCGGTGCTGCTTCAGGATTCCACAACGACAGAGGCAGAGAAAATTGAGCGGAATGGACCAATTGATAATGGTGGTGAGTTGGGTCCTGAAAACCCTAGAAAGCGAGCCAAGCTAGGACGGAAAGAAAATGAGCTAGGTTCAAAGCCGGAGAGGCAGAAGGGAGTCGCTCAGGTCAAAGCAGAGTGAGCAACACCTTCAATTGGTAAGTATTGTGTCGTTAACATGAGAAGGTATCTGCTTCATCCGACTGGCAGCAGAGTCGCCGAAGGAAGACGTGGTGTCGACGGCGACGATGCAGCCGAAGCTTCTAGTGATCGGTACAGAGACCGCGACTCACGAGACAACCGTAGAGACAACCGGCAAGGCGGTAGAGGGGACAAGAAGAATAAGCCCAAAGGACAGAATACGAGTCGCTCCTTTGGCAGCTCTCGCGATGCCCTTCAACTCTGTGGATCCCGTGCACTAAGTCCAGAATATTCCCCCAAGGAATGCTCATTTGGTGACAAATGCAAATTCGAGCATGATCTTCGAAAGTACTTGAAAGCTGGTAAACGCGAGGATCTGAAGACCTTTGACGGAGTCTGTCCCATCTGGGATTCATGTGGTGTGTGCAGCTTGGGTTGGAAGTGCCGATTCGCCAGCTGTCACTCTGAAGAGCGTGAAACTGAGGATGGGAAAAGGGAACTTGTTCTCACCGAAGATCCAGACCGGGAGGCAAAAGCTAAGCAAATGCCTGGTGCAGAGGAGGAGGTGGGAGTTGTCAATGTCGTCTCCAAGGAAGAGAAGATTAACCTCTCGAGGCGCAGGACCCAAACACCCAAGTCCGACGCCTACATCCAATGGGTCAACGAAACTCTCGAGAAGGAGAGGAAGGAGGGAAAGCGTTTTGACAGGGAGGCTGAAAGTACTATGGATAGAAAAAGCACGAAGGGATCTGTGGTCGAGAGAAAGGAGGAGCCTGATGCTAGCACCAAGGAGAAACCCGATGCCAGCATTAAGGAAGAGTTGAGCGCCTATGTCAAGGAGTCTGGTATTGAGACAGATATCAGGGAAGACAACCGAGCACAGTATATCGAGGCTCCATTCCTCCCATCAGAGAAGCGTCGCATCTACTGTGGCCCTGAAACCCCCATTCTAGCTCCTCTCACCACCCAAGGCAACCTACCATTCCGCCGCCTCTGCATTGAGCTAGGTGCCCAAGTCACCTGGTCTGAAATGGCCATGGGCTTACCCCTAATCCAGGGTGAGAGAAGTGAGTGGGCGCTGATGAAAGCTCATGAATCCGAGATCCGGCCCCCAAAGTTCCTGCAGAAGAATCTGGTCGTTCAAGGGTACGACAATGCCAAAGATCTGAAGTTCGGAGTGCAGATTGCCGCAAACAAGCCCTGGCTTGCCACAAAAACGGTTGAAGTGTTAACTTCACTTTGCCCAAACCTCCGAGCCATCGATCTGAACTGCGGCTGTCCTATCGATCTCGTCTACAAGGCCGGATCTGGGTCAGCACTGCTCGATAGCCATAGTAAGTTGGAGAACATCTTGCGAGGCATGAACTACGTGTCCAACGAAGTCCCCATCACCGCTAAGATCCGTATGGGAACGAAAGACGGGCAGCCAACTGCCGAAAAGCTGATTAGGAGGCTTGTGCTGGGAGGCTACGAGGCTATTGAAGCCGGCAAGGGGGCGTCTGGTGTGGCAGCTATCACGCTTCACGGGAGGAGCAAGCAGCAACGCTACACTAAGAGCGCGGACTGGTCATACATTGCAGATTGTGCTGCTCTGATCAACAGATTGAAGCGAGATAAGAGCGAGCAGACAGATACCGGAAAGGAGGCAGACCCTCGTGACGTTGCAAACGAAGGACATGTCTACTTCGTCGGCAACGGCGACTGCTACTCCCATGTCGACTATTACGACCACTTCGAGCATGCCAAAGTGGATTCAGTCATGGTCGCCCGTGGCGCCCTTATCAAGCCCTGGATCTTCGAGGAAATCGAGAAGAACCAATACCTGGATAAATCCGCCTCGGAACGTCTTACCTACGTCGAGAAGTTCGCGAAATATGGGCTTCAAACATGGGGCTCTGATGAGCTTGGGGTTGGGACAACTCGACGATTTTTGCTTGAGTGGTTGAGCTTCGCGTGTCGGTATGTCCCGATTGGACTGCTGGAGCATTTACCGCCGAATATCCAGGACAGACCTCCAGCTTTTAAGGGAAGGGACGACCTCGAGACTCTGATGAGTAGCGATAACTACAAGGACTGGATCAAGATCAGGTTTGTGTTTCATGATTCCGGTTTGCGGAGAGAGTCTAATCCGATGATAGTGAAATGTTCCTTGGCCCTGCTCATCCGAACTTCAAGTTCGAACCGAAGCACAGGTCGAACAGCTACGACATTGAAGCCGAAGGTTAAGGTAGGTTGGCATCCGCAGGGGGAAGCGAGCGCCGTTCATACACCCTGAACAGGCTCGTACGAAAGGTTCTATCACATGCATTGATGTCTTCCTACGTGGAAGACTCCAAGCTACACATTTTGCTTTCGTGGTCTCCACCACAAGCATTTTGGGAAATTAGAGGCACACTTCTCAATTCCAACATCACAATCCCCAATTCCCCAACTTCTGTATCTTCGCCACCCGAACGGGTATCCCGTATTCCCAACAACACCCGTTCCCGTCTTCTCCTGACGTCACACACCATATAGGGCCGAAGCCACTCGCGTGGCTTCATAAAAAAACAAACTTAAAACTTGATTCACACCCCCAGATCGGAAGCTCTTGTGGTGGCGGATCCGACAAGCTCTCGGCCCGAATGGCGTGATATGCGGGCCATCCGGATCCGCATTCGTATTTCATGAAGTGATGTGAAGGAACAGTTAGGGATATTGGAATGGTTGGGCGCTGACAGTTCTTGTTGCCGCTGTTTTGCCAGAGTCGGCCCGTCTTTTAGGTAAGTACTAGTACCTTGATGCACGATGTCGAGGGCTTGGCTCTTTCCGGATCGTGGGTGGAGGCCTGCTCTGAGGGCCTGAGGTCGTCATTTCTCGGGGTTATGCAGGTGTGAACTGTTGGTGAGGCACTACTGGCGCTGAGCGGCAAATATCCACAAGTGCCTAGATGCTGCTGCTTAACGATCATCAACGTTGTTCGCCTGATGTGAAGCAGCGAATCAAGGATGACGGGGTTAGACTGCTTGGAGCGGTGAGGATTGCTGTGGAATGTTCCGGTAAGAGGGTTGATGTTCAGGAACGAACGTCTCGACAGATCTGGCTGCGAAGACTTGCCGTTTTTGATGTACCACAGATGGAGATCCTTTGATATTAATATTTTTATAAGGCTGACTTATTTCGCGAGATGTCGTGCATTCAATATTGTTGTGAAATATTACCCAGGTGGAAGGAAGTTCTATATCGCGAGACAAGGTTTCTAAAATCGGGTGAGTACATTTCAAGGTGAACCGCAAGTAACCGGCTTCTCCAACATCACCTAAGACGCTTCAATATGCCTCACTAACTACTCCAGTCCCTACGTTTTAGAAGCAGCTTCAAATCGGTAACTTATGCGCATGTGCATCTGAGAATCACGTGCCTGCTTCTGAATTTAGAAGAAGGATCGCCACCTGTTTGCGACCCTGTACAGAAGCTTGAGATGCACCCAAAAAAATTAGCTATATAGTCAAAAATAAGCTAACTTATAGAGTCTGTGCACATCTGACGCACGGGGCCACCTAACGCACGCCAAAAATCTACGTATTTTAAATTAAAATAATACAACAACGCTATTAGAAATAATAGTAAAAATTTAATATATTATTATTTTATATATTAAAATTTTATTTTTAGATTTTTAAATTAAAATAATATATATTTAATAATTTATTTTACATTAAAACCTTAATTTAAAAAAGACTATTTAATTAATGTAAATATTTAATAATTAAATAGTAAATTAATCAAAATATTTCTAAAAGGTAATCTAGTACAAAAATTATAATTATAAAATTCAAAAGCTATATTTATAATAAAAGTAAATAAATCTAATTAAGTTTTGAATAATTTTATCTTAAATTTTTTTAGTTTTTAAATATTTTATATAAAATTAGTAATTTCTAGGTTATTTCTAATATCCATAATTTACATTATAACTAAATAGTTAATTATGTAATTTTATTTATAATTTTATTATTAAAAACGTAATATAATATTATGTTTTCTATTTGTAAAATAATACTCTAAAATATAATATAATTATCAACATAGTAAATACTTTTATTAAATATTTTATATTATAATAATATATATATATTTTACTGTTTATATTAAAATTTTTAGGAATTATTATCAAGTATTGCGGGTTTTAGAAGAGTTTAAAGTTCGGTGTGCGTCAGATGGCCCCGTGCGTCAGATGTGCACAGACTCTATACAGCTAGCCGCGGCCCTCGCACTTCCAGGTCACAATTGCTGCACGGGTTGGCATAGGGTTTTCTTTTCAGAAGTAAGCGGCATCGCGTACCTTTGCTACTAGTTAACTTGCCGTATAAACATGTATTTTTGATATATATTTTGGGTGTTGCGGAAAATTCCGATGGACCGGCCCGCGCACGTGATCCTCGGACTTTTGAGATCCAACTACGCTCCGCGAGTGTTGTGGAAGTCTAACCTTCACACTCATAACATGTGTTCCTACTACCTCCTATAGAAGGCTTGCATCTGGGCAGGAGTAGCTGGAAGTCTCAAATGGATAATTTGGTCCCTGCCCTAACCGTCTACCAACAGTCACGCACTCCAGGATGGACCTGGCAGGCGCCCAAAGAGGACGGGGGACGTGGGACGGGGCAGCGAATCAGTTGGGCGCGTCACCAACGTCAAAGAAAAGCAACTCCTCTTCGAGCTGTCGCAAGAGTAACTGTTTGATGTTGTTCAAGATAGATAGTTGGCTCGAAGATGAATCTGCAAGCGCTCGTATCGCCCTCCCGCACCTTGCCATGCATACAGTTCAGGCTCCCTAACGCCGCCCGCCACCAAAGGGGAATCCTGGCTTACGATCTAGCCCTCGGCAGGAGCCTCCGAGATGCGCTTGGCGGCCGCGTCGTGACACTTCGAAGCGCAAGCTCATCAGGGAAGAGGCGTCCCGAGCTTCGCCGAAGCGGACGAGGACGGCCGCTTTCCCCCGAGTCGATGAAACAGTCCTCGGCCCAAGGTGCAATTCAGAGATCGCGACTACTATTTTGTGAGGCGAGCGAAACGCTGGAAACTCCTTTCAGTTACGTACCTCGAACCCAAGGCCGAAGAAAGGAGTGGGTCTACGATGTGCGACGTTTAACGTTAACGTGCTTGGGGATACGTACACGGAATACATGGACTGTCTGCTTTGGGCGGAGGCGTGGGAGTTTGGGGGATATGCAGGGTCCACAACGGTGCGAGGAAGCGGTGATCGAGCCAGTCACCGGGATTAAGCTTATTATTTACATGGGAGGGCGTGCTCTGGTTGGTCAGGTAATTTGCATTGGGGAGCTTTGCCTGCTCCGGTTTCCGGAAAACTTGTCACGAGACTGTAGAAATGATCGTGTTGGGAGATTTAACCTAGAAATATTGGGGGAGGTGTAGGGTTTAGAGAAAGGTTGTGGGAGAATTGAGAGCTTCTATAGAGTAGACGACCTCATACTTATGATGTTGGTGATACGGAAAGTCGATAGAACATGCATGCCAGCCTTGACTACGAAAAGTCTCGATTCGAACATGCCACCAGAAATTCTTACCTACGTTTATGCAAGTGAGCCTGTCGTCCCACCCCAGAAACACTGACAGCGGTCACTACAGACTAGTCTATCCTAATTTCTCCTCACTTATCAGTGATCATGCCTCCAAGATCCCTTGTGAGCTCTTGGAGTCTCGAACAGATTCGCACTCTGCCAAACTACAATTCGGAACGGCGGAGCGTGTCTCAACTATAGCGTGCTGGTTTCTGCTATAGCTGTGTTCTCCATATCAATTGCGTATCCAATAGAGCGAGGTTCGTCGAGTCCAGCAGGCTGCGTGTATTTTTGGGTTTTTACATCATGCACATGTGAACATGTACCGCAGGCTAATAGCGAATGTGAGCGCTGGACAGAGCGCCAATTAGCAAACCAAACAGGTAAGCCGGCTCCATGCTCCCCAGCATCCATCCAAAAGCGGTTAAACAGCCGAGCGCAAATCCGGGAAACCTAACGGTAAAGCTGCAATCTGCCGTCCGAGAGGTTGGACGTCAACGCCTCAGACAGCGGCTGGCGTTCGGAGGACGGGCCTTCCTGACAGAAGGTATGTTTGATTTTTGACATGTGGGAGGGTAAGGAACGAGACCAGAGTTCTCTGCATGTTTGAGAGGGACGGGAGCAGGGTGGGGGAATGTTGGGCGTGGATGACTGCACCTAAGACCATGTCGGCCTTAGAAGCATGGTGGTATGAGTGCCAAAAGTAATTATTGCAGCTCCAATCACCGGCGGCGGACGGTGGGTCCTGACGCTACCTGCAGCTGGCGATGTGCCTTGGGGGCAACATCGTGAAGGTGCTGATGCGGAAGCTAGATGGTTGATGATGGGCACGGCAAAAGGGATGGTTTTTGAGCCCGTATACTATGGCAGCGTTACGTTAGAATATCCAGCTGGCGGGCTGTCTTCGGCGGCGGCGGCTCTCCCAGAGTTGAGGGTAAATGGCACGCGCGCCACGTGGGAGGAACGATGGTAGAAGAAGTGGAACGGCCTTCTAGAAAGACATGTAACATGAGCGGGAGTCGCCATGTCTCTGCTGGGGCGTGCAGCAGCGAAATAAAAGGTACGAGCGCCGTCTTGGTCAAGGCGTGATACTTGAGAGACATTCACGACAGTCTTATGCATCGTAGGCCGTGGGCGCTCCTAGTACCGGAGCAGGGTGCGAGTGCACGCCGTGCTTCGGCTGGTCATGGCATAGGCAGTTTAATGGTAATAGCACAACGACATTACCCTTAAAGAGACATGTCGTCCTGAGCCTCCTGAGCGAGACATTCACTGCTCACCCAGCCCTCATCACTGCTACATCACTACCACTCGCTCAAAACCGATCGCCGACCGCCGTTCAAAGTTGCTTGCATCCTTACCATTCGTGTGACGCCGGTGAAGCCAAATCCACCAAGTAGCGCGACCCAGACGCCTGCAGCTGTGATTCGACACACCCGCCAGGGATCGCATCCAGTCGCCCGCTTCGAGTCCTAGTGAAATCGTCACCGCTCAACCCCAGCGACCATTTATCCCGCCTGCGTGCCCCGAGAGTTCACCCTTCTCTTCAATTATCTCTCTCGAACATCGTCCGCGAAGACCACATCTCATCCCCCATCCAGCAGTACTACTAAGCGTCGGGACGTCACCGCACAGTCATCCAAACCCGCAGTCGACGTCGCCAACCGCATTTCCACCGCGGACCACCCAAACCGTGAAGCTGGATTCACAGGAGACGCCGCCACCTCTCTACTACTCGCCCATCGCTAGCGACCGTGGGCGCGAATCGACCGCAGATACAACTCCAGTCAGCACTCCCGTCGAGCAGGCCGCATCTCCGCAGTTCGGGCGTCCGAAGAAGAACAAAGATCTCTACTTCTCGTGGCACCGCAAGCCGCACGAGCTTGGGTCGGGCCCCAGGAGTCTGCTGTCGGAAACCGATCTTCTTTTCGAAGACACGGGCGACTGCAGCTTCCCCTTGTTCCCAGAGAGCCCACCGCGGCACGGAAGGGTGCGAGACATGGCACAGGCAGCCTCGCCTATCGACATCACCACGCCCCCGCGTTTCAACTCGTCTTCCCCGCGAAACCAGACCTCGAATCTCACCTTTGCGCTCCAGGAAGCTGGTGCGAATAATGACTTGGGCTCAGCAGCACACCCGGCGAGCACCGGTGGCAACGAATTTCGCGACGGACGACTCAGCGTTGGGGGACGCCATGACTCGATAAGCAACGGACTCGGGTCCTCGTTCTACGGCAGCGGAGCGAGGCCCATCACGATGAAGGAAAGAGCGCGGAGGGAAAGCAATAACATGGGAAGCCTTGCAGCAGGCATGAGCAGCTGGGGCGCCATTTCGGTTGGGTCTTGGATTCGCGATGAGTAAGTATCACCAACCTTCAATTCGACAAAAGAGGCCTCTGTCAGCACCTGATCTTATTGAGCACACCGCTAATATTATGTGAATAGTATTATGATGACAGGAACCTCACCAGCATTTAATCAGTCTCCCTCTTACCACTCATCGTCATACCTCCCCAAGATGGAAGCGAACTTCATGAAGGACTTCACGTGCTGCGGCCTCACACTCGCTTCGTTACACGATCTACTTCAACATTTCGAAGAGACGCACGCAAATGCTCCAGCCTCGCGGGCGTCGCAGTCAACACAAGGAGGACTACCCCCAACAAGCGGTGGGTCAAGTGCTGGTGTGACCGCTGGGCAAACACAGACCCACGGCGAACCCGCAACGCACACACAGCATGGATTCCACCCTCGATCAGGCTCGATAGGAGGCTTCAGATCACAGAGATTGGGTTCAGATGGATTCAGCCGAACGAATTTGTCAACTGTTCAGGATATGGACTCATTGGAGGATATGGAGATGGATGACGTTACTGAAGGGCTACCGTCGATTGAAGAGCAGCCGTCGCAATTCTCGTCACAACAACAGCAGTTCAACCAGAACCAGACCCAGCTACCGCCACTGAATGTGAACCTGGCAAACACGATGCAGGCTCACCAGGGACTGCGAACATCAACACCGACAACGCCATCTGCTGCACATCAAGGTTTTGGTCTCCAGCACAATCCCACAGTTTCGTCTGTAAATACGCCAACACTCGGAACAGTACCTATGCAGCAGAATGCGCAGAGCCGGAGTTCACCCGAATCATCACATCCAGGCACTCCCGCAGAGCTGGATATGGACTTCTCGAATAATTTCAACCAGTCCATGATGGGACAGATGCAGGGAGCTAATATGAGTTTTAGTAATATGAATTTCGGAACTGACTTATCTGGATTCGATGGAACGATAGACCAGCCCGGAAAACGGCTGTTCAGCAAACAGGGATCCGGTCTCAACCAGCAACAGTTGCAGATGGCATTCAAGAACTACCAACTTGGCGGAGGTGACCAGGGCGAGTTGGCTAAGAGGATACGGGAACAACAGATATCGGCTGGCGCGAACATTCCTCAGATGCCATATCCCGAGGAGGTTAAGCCATTCAGGTGCCCGGTCATCGGCTGCGAGAAGGCTTACAAGAACCAGAACGGCCTCAAGTACCACAAGCAGGTGTGTATATCTAGACTCGTAGTTTTGGAGGAATATCCCTAACGAATATCAGCACGGACATCAGAACCAACAGCTCAAGGAAAACGAGGACGGCACGTTCTCGATAGTCGACCCTCTAACCTCTATCCCCTATCCCGGCACCATCGGAATGGAAAAGGAGAAGCCTTACCGCTGCGAAGTCTGTGGGAAACGCTACAAGAATCTCAATGGACTCAAGTACCACCGATCCCATGCCCCTCACTGCAATCCGGATTTGAAGCTTGGCCAACTCGGCATCCCGAATAACCTCCAGGGCATGAATGTCAATGTTGCTGGTGCGGGTATGACGGGCATGGACACTTCGATGTTTTGAGGAGCTCTAAGCAAACATACAGGCATCGTTGATTTCACTTCTTCAACCTGCACTAATACTGCGCATTCCCATGCACTCATCAACGGCGTTCTAATCATAATAGAGGTGGCTTGGCTGGTTCAAGTCTGGCTTCCCATCGGGCGTACTGGCAACACTTCGACATCAAAAGTTGTTATTACAGCATCATATCCCCGGTTTTTTTTTTTTTTTTGCGATTCCTGGTCTTCCATGGGAGAGAACCCAACCCCTGGTCCCTGGATATGATGTTAGCTACATACCCCAGTTGTTTTTATTCGCTTTCTTGTACATCTCTTTTTGTGCATCTCTTTTGACTAGCCTCGATGCTGGTATGACGATTGGATGTGCATAGAAGGGTGTTCTGAGCGGTTTTGCTTTCATCACGGGCGGTCTCAACGCAATTTCCGGTTTGTCTCTTGTGAATTTTTTTTTTTTTTTTTTTTGCGAGTGAGTTAGAATGTGGGATATGGACGGCGTTTAATAGGGACTGAAAAGTTCTGGAGGGAGGCTTATGAGCATCCCTGGGATGGATATACACCTTTTTTTTTGTTATTCTGCGAGCTTCTCATTCGTGAATAGAAAGGTTTCTTTCTGATGGAATGGAATGAATGGATGGGTCATCTCTTGTACCTGTGATACACTAGTTTCACCCCTCAAAATTAGACTGTTATATGGCTTCCTAACTACTATACGTGTTATCTACTCCTCTCTGAGATCAAAGGTTCGAATTCTACTTCAACACCTGTACCTTCTCAAATTCTTCCATCTTCTCAATACGCAGTACGTTGTACATAGCAGAAATTAAAATCACTACGGTATTCTCTGAGATCCCTCCAACTCAGCTCCTTGATCGTCCATGGCTGAACCTGATACACGTTCAGACTGCCCATCCCGCCTCTCAAGAACCTCTTCGTTCCTCCTCTCTAATCCATTCATCCCTTCATCCATACAGCTCCCCGTAAATCGGAAACAAACTAAGATCTCACACGAGCTTCATCATCGCATTCACATACTCACATAGGCATCTGCCTCCGTTCGGAACGCCAATCCAAGCGTTTACCCATCCCAAGGATCATCAGGATTTCGCCATCACCACCTCGCCGATCCACGTGTTTGACAGATCTCCACAGCAACAACCCTTTGTGCTACGGGCCCCATGCACCCGCCACCGTGTTTCAGCTTGCGAGGTTTTGCAGCAGGAACCAGTGATGGGGGGTTTTCTCGGGTGTGGCTCGGTTTGGGTTGGCCAATCAACTTCCATTAAGGCTTTGATAGCGCTCTGAAGAGCCGAGGAAGCTGAGAAGACGCGTCTTTGGGTTGCATCGGGAGATCGCTGCGCCCCATATGGTGCTTATTGTTTCGAGATGGAGTTTGCGGTGTTATTGGATGCGATTAAGATTTCGATGTTCGGCAACCAGGGATGCCGGTGAAGCCGCGTTTCTGGGATCGGCAATTGAGATAGTTGGATCCTGAAAGGCTGGATGATGGATCTGGGTTATGGATTATTTGGCTTGATTGGGAGGGTTTAGGTCCAGGGGTTTGGGAGAGGTACATTTGGGATATCATTTGGAGGGTGTCGGTGTTATGATATATTCCAGCCATTGTTACCTATATGCTGCTGCGCTCAATATCTGACCCCAGGTCTGAATACATACATCTAAACACTCGGTTGTGGCATTGCCTCCCATAGCTTCATGGAAACCTACAAAATACTCTTCTCGTTCGAATGCTCTCCATCGACACGATAGAGCATCGTCCTTGCACATGCATCCGAGGCATCGGATCGGGCAACTTCCCCTGGTTAAAACCATATCCACCTTTCAATTCTGAACTCAAGTTCCAATTCCACGACGAGTTCATCTACTATTCTATCCCCGAGACCTTGCTCTCCCAACATTTCGTGCAGCATTCTGCTTGGTTGGTGCATCGGGACATCCGACGCCACGCGCCACGACCCCCACATCTCACTCAACGTCAGCACTCCAATCCTCTCCAACTCACACTACCCGATTCCAGCAACCAACGCGATCAACATCGCCTCTCATCTCAATTTATCTTTCATTTCGTAACTAATCACTTATTGATTTGATTTTATTATGGCCGACACATCTAGGCCACAATATCCAGTGCCCCATGCACCTGCTCCCTGGAACACCAAATCTGAATGCTACTGGCTGTTTCTGGCTTTGAGTA
Organism: Zopfia rhizophila CBS 207.26; assembly: GCA_010093925.1. Taxonomy (NCBI): domain Eukaryota; kingdom Fungi; phylum Ascomycota; class Dothideomycetes; family Zopfiaceae; genus Zopfia; species Zopfia rhizophila. The sequence continues at coordinate 363,373 of ML994685.1, read as the reverse complement.
AGTTGCCCGAGGGACTGTATGATCCTCTAGAAGCGAGTTCGGAAGAGCTGGTCGATACCGGGAATGGTGGAGCAGGAGGCGAGTTTAGGGGCGGTTTGGGGGTCGTTATGATTGTTAGGTATCGGGATACTCCTGTTGGTAAGTCTTGGTAATTGATATTCTATTTTGGATGCCTTGCTCGTTTCCTGTCTCGCTTAGCTATTCCAGAGGCGTTTTGATTTGAAGTTATCCACACTCAAGAAATATTCTGTTTCCTTTAACCCTCTCAAATCGACGTGCTGCGCGTCCATATTCGTATAGAAATTACCTTAATCGGTATTTCGGTGGTGAGAGTTTTCAGCTGTTTCCACATCATGAAGAATACTATGTATCATGTGTTTCCTCTTCATCATCCTGTTCAACTCAGTGATATGCCCGTGTGTCTATTCGGATCCTCCAAAAGCGTCCTCCTATATCGAATGATCCCGTGGCTAATGTCTCCTTCATGACACTAACACCTGACTGCAGGTCCATACGACGAGCTCATTCTAATTCCTGGCAACTTCGCCGTCCCACAACCATCATCATCTCCGACTCCGCCCAAGATACCCAAGAAGGCACTTAGAATATCCCGCATATACGTCTCCCAACGCACAACCTGCTACAATGGCCGTTTAAATTGGAACATCCCTAAACATCTTGCTCGTTTCACTTTCTCTGCTCCCCCAACTTCCACAGGTAGCTCTCCGCCATTGGAACTAACAGCTAAGGTGTTTCCGCCGAGTAGTAAGGATGGGAATGGCACAGCGCCGTTCTTCGCCGTTACATTGAAGCCATGGAGATGGGTTCCAAGTATGCCAATCAGCTCGAGATGGTTGCCGCTGAGTACGGTTCATGCTCAGCCACCTCTGCCTGAGGCGGCTAGCTTTAAGAAAGATGCCAGCGAGGCGAGCGAAGGAAAGCAGATTGATCCATACGATATCGACCCAAGGTATGAAGAAGAGCTTCTAGCAGGTACTGATCGTTGGTGTATTTTCCCCGTTAATTCGTACGTGCCAAGGGCAAGAGGGTGCTGGGTCAGTATTCACGAGCCGGGTAAGGATGAAGAGACCGGAGATGCTGCAGTGAAAGAGGCTGCGAAGTACTGGCCAGTAGATGTCACACCTTGGAGTATTGGAGCTTGGATGGAAGATGCGGAGCTTGGTATCCCAGAACCATTGGAGTGGAAGCTGTAAACGGGGCTCGTGTGGTCGAGGGGCAGTGGTGATGATGGTGAGCGTTGGAACTTCACCGCAAAAGCCCACTGGTCATAGCTCCATGCTCTCTCTTTTCACTTTCAATTCAACGTCATTGTAGTCTGAGCACAATTACCTCCTCACTTGGAAGCCACTCAGTCCATATTTTCACGACATCATATCAAATCCGCAAACCAAGATGCCTCCGTCATGCTATGATATGGCTTGGACAACCAAGCTCATTGTCCCCGACTTGAAATCCCTTTACAGGAAAAGCAACAACTATATATCTAAGAAACTGAGACGGTTCCTGGGAACATCAAAGCCTGCTACAAAGAACCAGGCAGGTGACCTCACCACTTTGCCGTCCCGCGTCCTCGTCACCTCACCACCTCCAGCCGCCAATCCTGAGCCTAAATTGCGATACCTTGCCAAAGCGATCACTGCCTAGGACTTTAAATCAGGACACGGCCTCAGGCCATCTATTTCGACCGCCGAGACTAACTCGCCGCCAACCACTGCCGTTCCACGACCTAAAACTGGCACCACAACCAGGCCTTAAGTCACTGCCCCCGAATCTAACCCCTCGAACTCCGGTTCTTTTGACACTGTCCCGGAATTCGATACCTCCTACGCCTACATGCACTACAAGCTTGGGATGTGGTGGAAACAACGACCTACGGACCTGACACATGAAGAGAGGTGGAAGGTCAGAGGGATCAAGATTCTGCTTGGCTTGGCACTGGAGCTTTGCTCCTCATATCCTGCCTATGATATTCTAAGAGATGGGAACAAGGATAGGAATGAAGGCGCCTTCCTTATTGGACTGCTTAGTAGGCCATGTATAAGCACCCCATTTGGTCGCTGTTAACAGAGCTGTACAGAACTGGCCTTGAGGGGCGGAGCTGAAGGGATCCATATGACCGCAGACCAGAATAAGGTCAAAGTCAGCAGCGTGCCCAGTAAGATATATGGTAGCAAAAGGAATAGCTATCATGGCTGCCAGAACTCTTACCCACCTCAACCCTTCCGCTTCCTACATGCCTGCTTCCCCATATCAGTCGGGTGCAGTAAAGACGACTCTCCCGCCACGAACCCACCTCTGGGCTGCCCTCATCACCGCACTCACGGACAGGAGGAAGACCGCTCACATCCTTGAAGGCCTTCTGCAGCTCGTATCACTAGAGATGGACGTTCCAAAGTACCTGATCCAGATTGGAGACCCAGGCAAAGTGTTCGAGAAAGGCGAGGACGATATACTGCGCGCAAAACTGAGGACGACTCTTTTCCCAGAATACGACAAACTCTAGATGGTGTTTGGCACTTCACGATTGTACTGTTATTCCTCTTTCTCTGTTCTTGGCCACCTTTTGAGAACGATTTGTTATGAATGCATCACGGAGTTCGGATTATGTTTTTGTTCCGATATTTGGTCCATGTCCATGGGCTGAGCACTCCCGTCATCAGAATTTCTTTTCCTGCGTACACCGAACGCATCAGATTCGCTCAGCAGCCTGCATGTACTCGGAGTAGTTTTACATAAAGAATTCAATCGATCACAAGGACCATGCAAAATCCAGAACCACCCAAGACTTTTTCGTTCAATCATGGTTCATCGGGAGAGACCGATGCCGGCTTTCGGCATCATTTTACGAATTGCTAGACCGAATCGAGTAATCCCACACGGCACGACTGATAGTTTGTGGGGGCATATTTCAACCCCGCCATGCCCACCAACAATTGCGACTTCATTAGAGTCATAGATTTATGGCAGACTTATAGAAAGGCCTCAGGCACGCGAGGAGTTCGGCGTGGAAGTTTTCGTTCTCTTATCCTGTATCTCAATATCTTACGGTCTTCATCCAATCATTTATTGAGAAACATCAAGCTTCATCACAATATCTTTTGAAGTCAGAGAATTGCTTCTCACATGACACAGGAACTTAAAGGCAGCAAGCCAGGACCAATTCTCGAACGATCACAATTGACAAGGGTGAATACCATCCCCTCAGTTGAATTCTCCATCCCACCCTCAGATTCGCCTGAGCACAAAGTCTTTGCGAAATGCACTTCACACCAAACTCAAAGCGAAGGTGTCCAGGAAAAGCCGGGGGCGAATGAAGTACAGAATGGACAGCCTGCTGACGAAGAATCTCAATCGGTTGTAACTTACCCAGATGAGGTTTCCTACCCGGAAGGGGGAACACAAGGATGGCTCGTGGTGCTAGGCTCTTTCTTTGGGACAATTGTGGCTTTGGGGATGATGTATGTCTATATCTTGTGGCTTGCGAATGGGTTGCTAACATAAGAATTAGGAACACTGTCGGAATCTTTCAGTCCTATATCATCGAGCATCAGCTGAAAGGCTACAACGAAAGCACCATCGGATGGATCTTCGGAGTTTATATCTTCTTAGCCTTCTTCTGCGGAATCCAGATCGGACCTGTTTTCGATTCCAGAGGGCCGAAGATACTAATCCTAGCCGGTAGCATCTTGATGTGTACGAGCATGTTCCTCTTGGGAATCTGCACCCGTAAGTCCCATACCCCTCTTCTATTCCATATCACCGCAATAGGCATACTGACTTTGAGCAGAATACTGGCACTTCATGCTTGTCTTTAGCATAGTCGGCGGCCTTGGGACTTCTCTAATCTTCACTCCCGCCATCAGCGCCATCGGCCACTTCTTCCTAGTCAAACGCGGCAACGCAACAGGCATCGCAGCAGCGGGAGGCTCCCTTGGAGGCATCATCTTTCCAATTATGCTCCAACGCCTCTTCCCAGCCGTCGGCTTTGCCTGGGCGACCCGCATCATAGGCTTCATCTTCGTCTTCTGCTGCACCGTTGCCGTCGTCTTAATCCGATCTCGGCTCCCTCCGAAACCGGGACAGTCGGTGATGCCCGATCTCCGCATCTTCAGGGACCCAAGTTTCGCTTTGCTGACAGCGGGGACCTACTTCATGGAGTGGGGATTGTTTGTGCCGATCACGTACCTAACGTCCTTCGCCATCACATCCGGTGCCATCACGCCGGCGTTCTCGTACCAGCTCATGGCTATCTTCAATGCTGGATCCTGTCTGGGACGATGGGCACCAGGATATGTTGCAGATAAACTGGGACGCTTCAACAGTATGATCGCTGCACTTGCCTTTTGCACTGCCACCAGCGTGACTCTCTGGCTTCCGGCCTCGATTCTTGAGCCCTCGACATCGGCCGCAGCCACGACCATCAAAAGTCTCACAATAATCTACAGCATTCTCTTCGGTTTTGCGTCTGGCTCTAATATCTCACTCGTCCCCGTGTGTGTTGGACAGCTCTGTGACACGAACGAGTATGGTCGGTACTATGCGACGTGCTACACCTTGGTTTCGTTCGGAACGCTTACGGGGATTCCAATTGCTGGGTCTCTGGTTCAGGCAGCCGGAGGCCGGTTCTGGGGTCTGGTCATCTGGACGGGTTTGTGCTATATCGTCTCCCTGGGATGCCTCATTTGGGCCAGAGCATGCAAGGTTGGGTGGAAGCTTGGCATGAAATTTTAAGCATTAAAACTTTGGAAGCTTTTAGCAGTGCAAGGAGAAAGAAAGAAAGGTTGGAAATTGGCGGAGTAGATGGAACCAGGCTGTGCTAAGAATTGTTTGCGCAAGGCACAACGGGGATAATAAAGAGAAAAGGGGGGGAAGTTGACTATCGAAGAAATCGTGAAAGGATGAGGGAAAGCGTGAAGTGGAAAGGATATGGAACTCGGTAGATGTACTTTCATAAATGAAGCTTTATGTTCGCACTTATGTTTCTTCTCGTTTATACTTGGTCACCCCTGTATTCAATATTCTTCTCGAAAAGCCCACCGTGTGGTGCAGATTGCCCCAATGAAGCCACTCAGGGGCAATACAAGCTAGCACCATTTCACGTGACTTAGCGCTGAGATTGATCGCCCTCCACGGACCAGCCGTCTTTCGTCCTCCACCCCAACTTCCAACTTTATTCAGTCAATCTTCACCGCAACCATTCGAGAGGCAAAGTGACAGCTGTCAATTCCTCAGCCCCAACGTCAAGCTATCGAAAGATGCGCGCGCTACGCCTATTACCTTCCTGCGGCTGATACAAGAGTCAGGCCGTCATGCATCCTCTCGCCAACTATGGTACTTCCCAACGCCGAGAGGGCGCCACGGGAAATGCACGGCGACTTACTGGCCACTTTTGTCGACTTGGTCGCGAGAAGGGTTGGCGGGACGAAAATCGCCGCAGAAAAAGGAATGGTGTTGGAGATGGGTTGGCGATTTTGTAGAAAATGGTTCTTTGATCAAACCTTGGTTTGCCCGTGTCACTATTCTCCCAGTGCTACGTCTCTGTGTCTCCTCCCATTAATTGGCCTCTTTGACATGTTCATTCTCCTTCTTCTCCAAACTTTGCATTCCGTACATTCTTAATATCTTATTTAATTTATAATTTTGAGTCCCAATGAAGCGCTTTTTGTGCATGCCGAATGATTCTCCGAGACATCCCACTTCGCCGACTTCCCGGAATCACAACTCGATCGATACTGACAAAGATGATACCAAAACCACAACGATGGGTCACAAGGCTCCAAAGATGCAGACGATGATCGAGGTTTTGAGATGCGAGCTCGGAAGATCTCGAACAATCTCTTCGCAAAAGAATACCGGACCATCGAAGGCCTGGACACCACTTCAGCGTGCGGCGCATCGCAACCGTGAAGCCGCTCTTCTGCATTTCTTGCAATCAGGCCAATCCCCGGACGATGCGTCGGGTTCCGGAGAGAGTCCGTTATGTATAGCTACAGCTGCCGGACATGTTGGAATCGTTAAGATTCTCTGCGAGGCTGGAGCTGACCTCAAGGCGGCTACGCAACCGGAAGGCGAGACCGCACTGCACATAGCGATCAAGAATGGGCGAACCAATATCGTGGATAACCTTCTCTCATATGGAGCCTATCTTGAGACAAGGACGTTGTTGACGGGCGAAACACCTCTGCACTACGCTGCTAAGGTCGGGAGTCTCGCGACTGTCGTTTCGTTGCTCAAGAATGGAGCAAACTATGAGGCGCTCAATCGTGACGGGCATAGTCCGGCAGAGGTTGCGTTTGAAGCAAAGCATATCCATGTTGCAGTCGCTGTAATTGGCGCTGCTCGGGGGAATAGGAAACTAGCGAAGGAGAAAGAAATGCTGTTACGGCATGTTGAAAAGGCACAGAATCGGTTTTCTATGAACAACGAATTGATTGCGGATTTGTTTGAGGCAGGCTGTGATCCGGACTCGACTGTCCTAGTCGAAGCGATAAAGCGGAATGACGTAAGTTTGGCAGAGATGTTTCTTGAGAAGGGCGCCGATCCGAACAGGCCTACGGCGATTGGCATAAGGCCAATATTCGCGGCTCTGAACTGCTCGAGTGCTCAGATGGTCCGCTCGCTAGTGAAGCACAAGGCCGATGCCTCTATCAGAGACACGGACGGTCTTACTGTTCTTCAAGCTGCATTAGAAAGTCCATCGGTCCACGATAAAGACGCCATGACTGGGATCTTCGAGGCATTGCTTTCGAATGGCGCGGATCCACGCATCTCATACACGGATGGAAAGACTCTGCTTCATCATGCGGTAAAGCAAGAGCATGGTCTTGCGAAAGTAGCCCAACTACTCCTACAGCATGGCGTCAAAGCCAACGCGCAAGACAACGCCGGTTGTACAGCATTACATTATGCAACTCAGAGTAGAGCATGTGTCGAGGTTCTTCTGAAGCATGGGGCAAAGGCAAATCTAGCGAACTACGCAGGTCTGACACCTCTTCTTTACGCGGTGACATTCACCACCAAGGAAACTGAGTCCGATCTCGACCCGTTGATCAAGACTTCGAATCTGCGCTCATTAGACTCGGACCAGAAGACCGCCCTGCATATCGCTGCTCAAAGAGGACTCGAGCGAACAGTGCGATCACTGCTCAAACATCGTGCTGTCACCACGCTCATCGACTCCGAAAACTTGACCCCTCTTTTGCTGGCAGCAAAGAACCATCAGTGGCCGGTCGTCAGGCTCCTAGCTACGCAGCTTGGGGTCAATTCGTGGGATAAAGCCGGCCGTACTGCGCTTCATATCGTTGCTATGAGCAGTCCACAATCGCCAGCCACATGGGAGGACATCGCTCGCACAACCGGAAAATTCTGCGAACGAGGTGTGAGTAGGAGCATGAGAGATCGATCAGGCGCGACACCGTTGATTGAGGCTGTGAAGAGGCTTCCCGAAGACGGCTTATCGGTAATCGAAGTTCTCTTGAACGAGTTGGGAGCTGGTAGAGGCAACTGTGTCAGTCATGAGGACCATAAGCAGCGAAGTGCTCTATACTTTGCTGCTACTCTGGAGAAGCCTGCATTCGTTGCAGTACTGTTGAAGCACGGAGCTGCCTTCAATCTCCGTGACTGGACACCAAAGACTTTGTCGAACAAGCCTATCCTAAAGCTCTTCGCAGAGCATGAATGGACCCGCCGCGCCCGAATGATCCAACGACACTCCCTCTCCCAAAACTCTGCTCTTCCCAAGATCCTGCCCATCGAAGACCTACTCCAACTCCTGGACATGGGCCTTGATCCCAACGGGCTTCCCGAGACCGGCAAAGGTCCTGGATCACTCCTCTGGATCACGCTGAATCAAACCTTGTTGGCCACTCCACCACCACGAGACTACCTCTGCGAGGTACTCGTAATTCTTTTGGACGCAGGGGCGGATCCAAATGCCTGCACGTTCAGTGGCCTAGGCTCACCGCTTCATTTGCCTCGGGTGCCCCCGAAGTCCTCCATACACCCGCTAGCCTTCCTCATCGAGGAGAATCCCAAAATCGATATCGATATCCTGACACTCTTCTTGGACAAGGGTGCGAAGCTGGACATCAAGTCCTCCTTCTACGATGGTTGTTTCCCCCTACATTCCGCAGTCAAAGCAAATCGGATCGATGTTGTGGAAGAACTTCTTGCCCGGCGCGCTGAGGTCAATTCCGGAGACGAGAAATCTAGGACTGCGATTTTCATCGCTGCGAAGAAGGGATACTGGGAGATCGTTGATGTTTTGCTGGGGCGTGGTGTGGACATGGGAGTGAAGAGTAACGAGGGCGAAACACCACTGCATGCTGCGGCCGCCGGAGGTAGCGCGAAAATAGTGAGTGCTCTACTGAGAGCAGGTATGAAAGCTTTGGCGAAGAACAAGGCGGGTAAGACTGCTGCCGAACTGTTGCCGGAGGACGTACCGGAGAAAGAGAAGGAGAAGATGGAGAAATTGTTCAAGGCGGCGGAGATGAGGGAGAAGGAGGAGGAAGAACGTGGACACTGGCAGCGAGAGAAAGAAGCTATGTTGAATGAAAAAGAGAAGAGACAAAAGGAAAAGGAACTACAGCAGCAACAGGAGCGAGAGCCGGAAAGAGAACGAATGAGACTATCTCCCGGACCTCTCGACAAAGCCGTGTTTGCATCGCAGCTTTCCAGCATGAACAGTTCGCCTGACCGAGAACCTAAACTTGCGACGAAGGTCGAGATGTCGAAGCAGACAGCACAAGTTAAATATACACCTTCTTCGCCCAAGCCAAGCCTGAACATTTCGAACCCGCTGCCAAAGCCTAGGATCGACAGCGGATTTGGACGGGTGGATGTGGCGAACAAGCCGCTTCCGGTACTTAATAGGAACAAGGCGATGTTCCGCAACACCAACAATGAGTCGGAAGAGGATGCGAAGGAGCAGCCTGAGTTCGTTGGGTGGTTGGCTATGAGTAAGATGTTGGATAGGTTGTGAGAAATTACCACCACACACTCCTTACATTCCCTTTGTCGTTTGGGTATAGGGTTTCACGCACATATGACGCTAAGGTTATGTTGGAGCTTCATTTGGGTACTTTGTTTGGTTTCGAGATTGAATGTTGGATTTAGCAGGCGATCTAGGCGATATACAGAAGGTATTTTGGGCAATTGGGGATACATTTTGGGATGGGAAAGATGCACTCCTTACATGATTGATATTGAGCGTCTTTTATGTGCTTTTTGAGCTTCCTTTGCCACCTACACCGGCTCGTACGCTCCTTATCTTTCCTATTACACAAAAAAAGGGGGATTCGAGAATAGCTCACTCTCTCCTTAGATAGCCTAGATAAAGTTAAGTAATAATATAATAGACAGATCAACTCCTTCCATTTCAAGGACCTAGTCCAAGCGTGCGTGTTTGATAAAAACTGCCGTCAGTGGAGGTTTCTATAGGGGGCCGGGGTCCCGAATTTTTGCTACTTTTCCAGAAGTCGGTCGTTTGATTCACCGATGGTCAGCTTTTCTTCCTCCGTTTTTTTTTTTTCCGTATGCTAAATGTGTTATCAATGTGGGTGTGGATGAGATAGAGTGTGCCTTCCCGGTATATCCTCGCGCCTTTCTCTTTCATATCGACTCAGCCCCACCGCCGCAACCCACAATCTGCGCCAGTGCTCTTGTAACTTAGTATAATCATTTTACATACTGGTATAAATAACATATACTTTTCTAGGATCCCCTGTGAACAGCCCACTGTTCACAGATCTTGAGGAGAACCATGTATCCGTAGGGCTAGATCGTCGCAAATTTCGACTCGTCGAGAGTTTTATAGGGGCTGGTGCCCCTTAATTTTTGGTTTATATATATTATTTCGGTTGGGACTAGAGGTTTTTTAGCCGTACCTCTTCTTTTTTTCCCCTTTTTGTTTTTCCCCTCTTGGCAAATGTGGAGAGATGGGTGTGCCTTCTGGGACCGGTGTGTTCCTCCTGCATTTGGTACTACGATACTTTTGGCCATTGAAGCCAATATATTGAACATGATGCTAAATACGAACAGAAGTACGTATCCTTGATCCTCGTTCAATTCTTCAGTAATCCAATACTCGTCGGTTTGGGTCAATATAAATGAATAGTCGCAGGAGGCCGTGGAACATTTCATCGGACGACTATGTGAAGAGATACTTGCTCAAATTGCATTGGTCAGCCTTACGAACATGGTACTTTTAAATTATTACAGTATCTAATCAAGGTAATTTATGGCCATCGCAAACATCGACATACTTCTCTACCTCAGTATTGTTCTTCCAATTCAATTGGAGTCCAGCATCTGACCCGCCGAATTAGTAAATGGAAGCCAGACACTAGCAACCTTGGAGAAATACCACGAAAGACAGCACCTTACTCGATAATGCTGCTTTTACTGCCCGAGAAAGATTTGGAGAAGACACAGTCGCCGTCGACACTATATTGCCTCCCCTTGGCCCCTCTTCACTCTTGTCCTTCCGCCACTGTTCGATGGCCAGAATAATAAGATCTCCAGCATCTTTCCGGACCGCAATCGCTATACTGTCTAGATGATCGAGACCGCCCAAATTGTCGACTAACCAAGTCTATTGCCTCGAGCACATCGTTTGTGTCTTGAGGTTTCGATGGTCTGTGTGAATGCACAATCGGACTCTTAAAGATAATCCTTTATCTTTGCCGTCCTCGTGTACTGATTCGGCTGTCACTCTATTTAAGCGTATACTTGTTGGTAGTAAGAATCTGATCCCTTTTGCAACTGCTGCTAGTCTTGACGAAGGTACCCGAGAGGTTGTGAGGACAATTCAAGGATCTACGATCCCGGAAAGGTATGCATACTGTTGCCGTAAAAGCGACCTCCTGCTAGTCGGATATACAATCAGCCGGCTTGGCATTTCTCATCTGTATATAGCCTCTGCTCGCCCAGTCTTTTCTCGAGCACACAACGCAATCTTGTTCAGTCTCTCAATCTCTACAAGTTCCAATTACGGTAACACATACTCACCGTCTAGTGCCAACTCCTCGCTCGTCGATCTACCGGCGATGCTCTCGCCATACTTATAGTCTGTGGGCAGGTCTTAGTCATCAGCGATACGTTTGGGGATAGGCTTCCCCGAAGCCAAAGAAGCCCCGATATTATGAGTCCATGGTCTAGTTTGAAATGGAAGCTTCCATATTACCCACCTAGGTTTGGCTAGCTTTGCAGCGATTTGAGCATCACGCAGCGTGAGGACATGACGATAGAATCAGTCTCTTCGTTCGCGGGCTTGCCGGCGATTGCTTACTGTCATTGCGGGCCGGAGTCTACGATATGCTCGTGTGGAAAGCTTTCAAAATTTTGTTGCTGGGGAGCGGGAGGGGCTCCTGTCGGCCGACTCTCGTATTCTTCGCTACTGCCTTCCATCCAACCTCCTTTCCACCATTATTCACCAATCCACAAATCTCATCCCATTAGAAACCAAAACCCTTACTATATCCTTCTAAAACTATTCCTCTAATTTCCACTTTGCACTAGTTCTACCACTTCCAATTCCTGGCAGTCCTAGTAGCAAAGAAAGTATATCATTGACCTCATCAGACTCTCTAGAATTATCGCTATTCTCTTAACCTACTTTACAAGCATCTATTCCTCTTTTCTATACCCTTGTTCTATGTTCTCCTTTTAGATGCATAACCTTCCCCAACATATGAACAGTGAACACCGAACACCACGATTATTAAAATAGCACATTGAAAGATGCGGCGTTTACCGACCAAGCCAGCGCCTTTATATTTAAGCTCCAGCTAACCACTTAGGCTTCCTGACCTTACCTCCTGATGGGTGTCAATTTGACCTTTAACGGGTGCTTTTGCCAAAGCGTATACACCTCCTGATTCGTCCAATTGTCGCACTCTGGTAGCAGAGTCAAGTCAAAATGGAACAAAACCTTCGAAAGGATAATGCGCATTTCGTGATATGCCAAGCTAAAAGTCCAGAGTTAGCAAGCCCGAATCATGTCGGTTTTGAGTTAAGCAGAGATACTCACTTCTTCCCAAGACAATTTCGTGGCCCATAGGAGAATGGTTGCAGAGCAAATTTGTTGTCCGATGCGAAGCGTTCGTCACCAGTCCAGCGTTCAGGAATAAAAGCCTTGGGTTCCGAGAAGTTTTTCGCTGACTGGTACATCGCTAGTTGTTGGACAGATACTGTAGTCTGTATCAAGGGTAAGCAACAGTTTTGCATTCTGAAGTTGGCAGGAAAACTTACCCCTCCAGGGACCCAATCTCCGCAGATGGCCGCGCCCTGCGGCGGTACAAGTTGTGGCAGGCCAATCGGGACTGGTGGATACATGCGCAGGCCCTCCTCAAGACATGCACGCAGGTACCGGAGGCGCTGAAGTCCTTCGATAGTGATCTCAGAGTCGTCCGCAAAGGCACCACGGATTTCCTCAGTCAATTTCCGGAGTGTCTCTGGGTGCTTCAAAAGAAGGTACGTAACACCACTGAGCAAAGACGCGGTGGTCTCCGTTCCGGCAATCATAAAGACCGTGGTGTTTGCGTACATTTCTCCTCGAGATAAACCCCTCCCCTCTTTTGCGTTTATAACCAGATTCCAAATATCGGGCTGGTCCGACCCTTTCTCAATCCTGCGGTCTACGCGTTTGCATGAGTATTCAAAATGCGTCACCCGGTTTTTTTGGAAGGTGTTGCCCGTGAGCCACTTGGCGAATGCGTACAGATTTGGCCAGTATCGGATGATACCCACTTTCGAGCCGGTTCGGATAGACCTGAAAATATTGGCTACCCACGGTATGTAATCCGAATTGGTCAGCAAGGACAACGGCTCGCCAAAAGTCAAGTCGCTCATTATGTCGAAGGTAGTAAAGTTGTACATCCTGACCATATCAATGGAATGGTTTGGATCTTGCTCAAAAGAATCCCTCATTTTCTGGACGAGAAGATCGGCGTATTTGGCGAAGAGTGATTCTTGAAGTTTCAAAGCTTTGTCGGAAAAAGCGTTTGAGAAGATGCGTCGAGTCCGAGCATGGTCGATATCGTTGGCGGAGATGATTGAATGTACATCATTAATTGCCGGGACAAACCAATCAGGGTGCTTGATGATGTTTGGTTTCCCAGGTTTCTGATGCCCATGTACATCTTTCCATGCTTGCGAATCATTGTAACTCAGTTCGTTCGGAGAAATCCGCACTACATGGCCATATTTCTCATGGAGCTCACACATCATGTTGTGTTGATTGCCCCGGTATATGTTTACGACATTAGGAATTTGAGTTATGGCATGGAGTTTTGGGCCTGGAAAGTTCCTAAGTGGGTGGAAGTAGAGTCTGTAGATAGCATTTCCCACGAATCGGATAACAATCTAGCATGCTAAATCAAAATCGAGGACGGAACGATATAAGATGGTTACTGACAAACGCTACAACTCCAAGAACTGCCTTACTTAGCGTAAGGTTTTGTAGAATATGTGAGGGAAGAAGAATATCGACACTTTGGGTAGACATTGTAAAAGATTACCATGAATATTGATTTTGAATGAATGAGGGAATAAATAAATAATCTATGTAGAGTAGAGCAGCAGGACAAGATATTTTATAAACAAAACTGCTCTGAAGGTTGCGATTAAGTAGGTCCCCATCTATGCTAAGTTTGCTCGGACGGTATCCACAGGGCGAAGAGGCGCAGGGCCTCTACTATATTTAATAATCCCCGGAGTTGCATCCGTGCTCGATATTGATCTTGAAACGTGCTGTGTAAGCAGATGCTCCTTGTTTGATCGGGCAGATTTGCTTAACGTGTAGGCTTTTGAAGTTGGGATGTGTCCCACTTGAGAAAATCTAACATAGGTGTTCACCTCCATTCTGACAGCCTGAAACTCCGAGTCACAAAGATAGGGCCAGGCATGCAGTCCTCCCACGGGCAAATAACATATCGTAAGAACTTAACGTTAGTTCTTAATCTCCGTGCTACCCTTAAGGGCATATAGCTGATCTCAGCGTGCTTAGAGCCTCAGGCGAATCACTACGCCACTGGGCACTACCGGTTTTAAAACCGGGCGCACCCCTACCACTCATAATATTACTCCCGCCTCACCCAATCATCGGCATCCAGCCAACACCAAGCATATGAATAAGCTCCATGCATCAACGCCGTTGACCTGCTCTCCAAGACAAACACCATGAGTGAAGCATTGGAAAGCTGTCTGGCTACGGCACTGGAGAGATTGGCGGCACGCTTTGGTTTTCGCGGAACAGTAGCATTCGTTCAGGATCCGGACCCTAGGACATTGTACAAAGGAGATGGAGTCCGATCAAAGAAGAGTTCCTTCGCAAAGCTCGTTTGGAGTCAATCGAGGTTGAACCATCGCTGGAGAGCCGTCGATTCGTTTGGTACCACAAGTGGATAGATTCTGTCGAGGCTTGTTGGGTTGCCAAGACCCATCTGACTAATCTACTAATCACGTGCATCGAAGGATTCCTGTGTCACGGGCGGAGCCATGTCTGAGGTTCTAATGAAGTTAGCTTAGTTGCATAGTCTTAGCTAAGTATTAGACATATGAAGCATGAGCCTTTGCAGCTGTGCAATACCTTACCTTTTTCCTTCAAGAGTTGTGAGACTAAGAAAGCGAGTTCTTCATCGTAGGGAAAGAAACTAATTATGAACAGACAAGGTGATGCTTGCTCTTGATCAGGAAGACATTGGATGGCGAACATGTGAGCAGAGTACATGATTTGTATTTCGTCACACTGGAGCCTTGAGGTGGTAACAAAGTGTGCATCAATGTAGTTCTCATAACAAGTGACCATCCGTGAAATGAGCAGACGATGAGTAGAGAAATCACGAGGTTTTGAAGTTTAGAGATGTTTAATCGTTAACCATGATCTAGAAGTTGACCTAGATTTTGTTCAATCTGAACTGTACTAAGAGATATCTTCGTACATACATGAACATGAATGATGTTTCGTGTTGCTGATGTTCACTTGGGATATCAATGTCATGCTCTCATTCCCATGCCCACATTATGGCATAAAAGCCCTGCTCCATGCCAGCCAAAACTCCAAGGCAAATCCAAACCCGAGCTTCAGTCCCAAACCAGACTATCTATCTATCTCATGTCGCAGGCGGTGTCCTCACAGCGCTCAACTCCGCCATCTCTGGTATATACTGCATCTGCGACTGAGTTTGTGGCGGCCGATACGGGATATACTGCCCACCCTCCGTTACAATGCTCGTCGTCTCTGGAACCCCACCTGACATCGCTGGCACGCCGCCTCCACTCACACCATTTCCCCAATGCCCCTGGTTCATACCCGGACTGTAGCCAGGCGGTGCGCTTCCCCAAGAACTCTGCGGCGTATGACCCATCCCATTTCCTCCTCCCACCCCAACTAGATGCGGTGCATGCGGTACCGTGCCAGGCGCAAACCCAGCTCCACTGTCTAGCTCGGCATGTCCTTTTATTATGCTGATGGGGCGGCCGGGACCGACTGCCTGGGAGGCTAGTTCAGGGACCTCGATTTCGGATTTGTATGTTGTTGCTTGCGGTTTGTGCAATTTCGCACCGCCAGCGAACTCGGAACTGTTTGGGAACGGCTCTGGGGTTGAAGGACGATACGGATTTTGGTTGTTCTTGCGGCGACGGTATAGCATCCAAGCTATTATTCCAATTAGGGCGAGAGCGAGGGGTATACCGACGGCGCAGCCAACGATGACGCCAATCTTGGACTTTGATGAAGAGGATGATGAAGACTCTTCAGGGGAGGAGGTCGAGGAGGCTGCTGGGGCTATGACGGAGGTGATGATAATAGTTGAGACACCGGCCGTACCAGATGACATGGAGGTTTGGAGAGATGTCACTGGGGTGGGTTCACTGGAACTTTTGCCCACCGCTATTGAGGACGCATCACCTGTCGATGAAGGGGAATCAGTCGATTCTTTTGTGGCAGATGATGGTGGATCGGACGATTTCCCTCCACCGCCAGTGTTCTCCGCTTTTGCAGCACCTGATATAGTTGCAAGGGTGGGAGCTTCGGAGGGGGTCGATCCGCTGCCTATTGTCGCGTATGCTTTTCCGTCTTGCAGAGCGAAGAACGGCCTGTTGTTCCTTTTGCAACATTCGACGTTGACACGGTCGCCGTCGCAGCACCAATCATTGTTGTGACCAGAGCATTGCGATACGGCCTCAGCACCGAAAGCCTCGGGACCCATATCTGGGAATTGGTGAGCCAATGCAATTCCATTCACTTTTACTCATGAAAGCATTATAATAGGGAACGAATCTTACTGTATGTGCATAGATTCGAAGGACAGTGAGGACTCTTCCAACTCTTATCTGTGCAGCTATAGCGCCCATAGAAACCATCGGGTTTGTAATAGCATAGTCCGTTGTCCTAAAAACACTCAGTTTCCAGAACAGATACGTCCGAATCGATAACATACAAGACATTGCCACTTATGTGGACAGCATGCAGCACCTTCTTTCGTACTGCAAGGTTTTTCCGGTGCTTCGTTGCCTGTGGGATAATCTGTGATGATCAATTTCTCGTTCTTGAAGGAAAGTGAATTGTTGAAAAGCATACAGCATTTCTGGGCTTGTGTAGCTGCAATCCAACTCACAAAAACCACAACGCGCCAACGCGTGGGGAGTCGTCGAAGCATAATATCATAAACGTGGGACCATTGAGTGAAGATACAAGCTGAGAGGAAGTAGAACAGACGCAAGCAGTGTGCACAGCGTCGCGTTTGCAGCGCAGTATCACGAGGCTGGTGAACAAATTGCTTCGTGCAATAGTGACGCCATACACAAATGAAGATAGACAGGAGTGGTAACCTCAAGCTCCCGTCTTGCGTTGGGGCGGTTACACCAAACTGCAAGGCTTCGCCTCACGAAACGGTGGTAGAATGGCAGACGCCAAAGAATGCAGAGCCGTCTCAACGTAGAACTGGAGCGTGGAGATCAAGGTACGGGCCAACCATTATTTTGAGGGAATCGTCGATGGAAAACGTACAGGCGTTTGCGATGCTCACCATCCTATTCCAATCTACGTCGTGGACGGGAAACCGGCTTTCGCATTTCCGCATCCAACCTGCATCATCCCGTGCCCCTGTCCCAACTGCTCTTCACCATCATCAGCACGTCCAATTGCGATCAAGGCTCCTCGGACAATCCGCGTTCAAACTGTGCTGTCGGTGGTTTGTGCGGGTAGACGATCAGCTTCCTGTGCCGTCATTAGCATTATTTGGATCGCCATAATACTACCTCTCTTCGGGGTTTATCCATATGCGAGGGCGGGAATTCGATTCCCTAAGTTTCACGTGTGCGCAATATGTGTACGCCAGTTTGGGAAGGTCTGTCGCAGTGACGTCGAGTTGACTTGAAACAGACCATGAGGTTGGGATGGAAACAGTGGGGCGAATTGTGGGTGGTCCAGTAGGGTACGAAGAGCCCGTATTTAGTTGTGCCGTAACGAAACCAATGCGATGCAACCACCATCCAGAGCATCAGATTAAGGTAATAAAACAACGCGAATTTTTGTATACAGCTTATAAGGTTTATTAAGACTATAGTTATATATACAACAATTTACAGTAGCCTTTTGGTGTTGCAATTAGCGTTCAGCCTTCATGGAAATCGTTGTTTCCACTATGTTAGATGATCCTCCACACCACATCTAGGATACCTTCTATTAATAATTAATGACCTCTTAACGCAGTTGATCCCATTCAAACTCCTAATAAACTCGACACTGCTTCTCACATGTAGAAGAGCGAAAGTCTTTTGTAATATGGCGTCTAATCCATAGCCAGGCATGCCCCTTAGCATTAATATTAGGGAAGTGCCCTAGCTAGAAGCGCTTGTTAATGTGCGAAACTCGAAGAAAATCGTTTGCGATACGCGATTTTATGAGCTAGAGCTTTATCCTCAAACAGAATTAAATCTTTGCCCTCCTTCTAAAGGCTCTTGATCCATGAAACGAAGAGAGGTTTAAGCACCTTCTCTTAGTGACGGTATTCATCAACACCACCTCGTGATTAATTACCTCGTGTATAAGCAATATCCTTACGCCAGGGCTTTCTCTAGAAGTTGACTTCTAAATTGCCCATAGATCTCAAGGCTGTACGCGCGATAGGACGAGCTCCTCACGTTGCTTCTTGTTGGCCTCGCTCTCTTAGTTAAGCTTCTTCTAAGCCTCTGCCTTATCCCCATTAGTTTCCTTTCTGTAGATGTGGCAAAACCCTTTTAAATTGTAAATAGAAGCTCCGTAGAACTGTAGCGTACATGTAAGCCTAATTTTAGCCATCTTAAGGTTCTTATAATAGACTTTGTTAAGTTTACACGAAACTCTTTTTATGCCTTATTGATCCCAAGCAACAGCAGGGGTTTCGTTAGTGTACACAACTCAACGGAAGTTGAAACCTAGGTTATCGCCCACTCGCATTTATTATAGTTGTAGTCAAGAGCCCATTCGTAGTAATTCTATATTTAATTTTTGTTTAAAGTAGGTTTAAAACTAGAAGCTTTACACGCGTACCTGGCTTCATACTTAACATTTTCAAGCAGACTAATGCTTATAGATAAGATTTCAGGATAGTCTCCGTCTCTGATAGCCTGTCAGGGCTCCTTTTCGCAGTGCTCGCGATCCTAGGTAGTAATGCGTACAATGTAGTTCTTCTAATTCTAGGTTAACTCTTCAGCCTTTTACGACCTATCTCGTTCTCATAAAGATGCGGATTCCATAAAAGCAATTTAGAGGCTTTTAATCTCTCCTTCATACGTTTCACAAGCCTGGATAACCCTCCTTGGTCCACTTTGAGCAGTTTTGTAGTCGCATTCATTAATGTATTTCCCTGTGTTACTACCCCCACCACGAGCGCGTCTAACTAGGTCCATCTCTTTCCTGTCGGTCTTATTCTTTCAGAACTTCGACCCGTTGCACTTCTATGGTTTCCAACGATTAATTCGAGCCATATATCATGTAAATTGGTGGTGGTTTGGGTAAGTTATAAGGCCTCAAAGTTGATCTATCGTGTGCAAAAGTTGTTGGAAAACCTTGGCGACACCTCGAGATTCGCGTCGCGCGTCGATTTCCCCGCCAAAACATCAAATTTCGCGAATTCGACGGTGATGGCCCAGTTCGACCTAGGAAAAAATGTGAGGCTATTCAAATACGTGTATAGACCTATACTGACGCTCTGCTAGTAGATTTAGGAGCAGCATGGCCGGCACCTTGAGGCCCCTAAGGCCGCAGAGGGCGAAGAAGCCTACTGTACCATTCAAACCTCCTCTACCACCTCACAAGACATTGACGGCTAAAAGAAGGGCGGCGAGTACTAGGAAAGCTAGTAGTGAACATCGTAAAGCACCTGCGCGTAAGTTAGTACGTTTCTCTAAGCCGCTAGAGGTTAACAGGCACCCAGCTGCCGCGGAGGCTAGCGACGGAGATGAGGCTATTCTACCTACTTCTGCAACTCCTACTGCTGTCGTTGAAGACTTTAGGTCATCTCCACCAGTAGGCCCTCTGCTAGAGCGCCCGCTGTCGCCTATTGCGCCTACTTAATTGCCTCCTACCGTCAAAGGACTTGCGCCCTCTAGTGGCTCCTCTCCCGCCCAAGAACTTAATTACGATATCGTGATTTTGTACTGGTTGATTGTAAACGGCAAGCGCGTTGTTTTTGTAGAGCCAAAGACGACCCATTATGTGTTCTTTAGTATGAAGGATGTGGAGAAGCAGGTAGATGAGATACTAGAAGCGCTAGAGTTAATAATTAATAGGTGGCCACTTAGGATAGTTTGCCGAACGCTAGAGTATAAGCTAGTAAGGTCTAAAGCGATTTGGATCCTACTTACCCTAGCTGCTTTTGGCTTCTCAGAGGAGCGCTATGTGCTTGAGTTAATTAATAATCAGATTAATAGAGGCTCTGCCGTGAGCTAGGTGGACGTTAGGCTCAAAGTCAAGGTCTAGGTTAACGCCCTTAAGAAGGTGTTTAGACGCAATCAGGCATTTAATAAGCCATCGTTAGATCTAGGGGATCTGGCTATACTAACTGCAGGCACCTCTTGCTGGTAGACGTAGCTGTTGAATGAGGCGAGAGCTGCTCAGCGCGTCAAGCAGATCTCATTGCAAACTAACTAGAAGAGCCAGATCCATCAGATGTGGGAGTGTAGAAACAGCGAGTGTAGTAACTATCTAAATTAGTATTATATTAGTCCCTCTAGCGGCGAGCACTATAAGATTAGCCACGCAGATTCAAAGTCCTAGGCTCTGGCAATCCTTGATGGGGATAATAAGCTAGTTTCCGTGAACATGCCCCCACTCAATTTTATTGATTATTGGCGTAGTTCTCTTAGTGGAGGTGACTAGCTTCGGCGGGGTAAGAAGAAGAGTAGAAAGAAGCGCTAGAGTAGTAGCTTAGGCACCTCTACTAGCAACTTAGAGAGAGAGTACCGTCGCGAGAGGAGAAAGTATGAGAGGCGGCGGGAGAGAGAGGATGAGTAGTAGTAGAATGAGTAGCGTGAGGCCCTACGAGCTCAGCATGAGCAGCTCTAACTATAGTAAAGTATGAGTGCCTTTTAACAGCCTCCACTATCAGCAGTTCCGTATCCTGGGTTCTAAACATACGGCGGCTACTCTTATTTAGTGTATCTACTACTGCCGCAGTAAGACTTCTAGCAGAGCTATTTACTTTACCTGATAGCGCCCCAGCAGGCCCTGCGTCGCCTAATAACGCCTGGCGGGTCACTAGTTGTTCCTATTATAAGATTAAGCCTAGTAGCTAGAGAGGGGGATATGCGTAGTACTGTAAGGAAGTTTTTCAGCTGGCTTATTAGCTAGTAGCTGGAGGAAGATCAGGATGACTACCTACGCACATAGGAGGTGGCGATCGAGGAGAGGTGGATAATTAACGATTTAAGGGATATGTCGACTATAAGCAGTGACCTATACAAAGCTGCCGTTAGTAAGCTATATAAACTTAAGAATGGGATTATTCAGCACCTACGTGAGGACGTACGTAGATTTAAGCTCTACTATCGAGCAGTAGAAGACCTAACAGCGTTGAGTAGAGATAGAGAGATAGTAGAGTACAGTAATAGTAGAGGTAGCTAAGTTAGGTGAATAGGCGTTTACATGGCGACACTAGAGTTGTTAAGTAGACTTAATTTCTATGATATTATATAGTAATCTATAGTAACTCTACTAGAGCCGCCTTTACTACCTTTATATCTCTCGCCTTGCCTCTACTAGCTCCTCGCGCTCCATCCTGTACAACCCATCTGCAGCATACTTGAAGTGCTTCTGCGTAAACTGATCGCAGCGACTCTGCCGAATACATGCCTTTAAGAAGTCGCCAAAGTTAGTGTACTGCCTTCTTATGTATGGATAATTTCAACGGATTCATGCCTTAAGCACCCCAAAGGTGAGCTTGATCAGGTTGAAGTTGGGCGAGTACGGAGGCAGAAAATGTACAACATAACCAGCAGCCTCAATCGCTGCCACTACCTCCTAGTTTGTATAGATAGAGACGTTATCCAACACTACTACTATGGGCTTATAGCCGTAGACGGCGCGGAGCGTTGGTAGTAGCGTGTTTTGGATCCAATCATGGAGGTTATATTTGGCAGCATGAAGTTCTCATAAATATTGTCTTCAAAGGAATGATTGCATTCTTGATTAATTGAATTACCTGAAGCTGTAGAGACTGTGTTCATATGTGCATGTTCCCAATTACGTAACCCCTTGATGATTCGTTCTGGTGCATCCACATTCAGGCATCCACGTGTTTCTGACGTGGCGAGATTGCCGTGCCAACACTCCCTCTCAAGCTCGTTCATGTCACGATACTTGGCATGGTGTTTCAATTTAGATATTTCCTCAATCACCGCTCCTCTTGCTCCTTCTGCTTGGATCGAGTCTGCAGCAGTCGACTAGGCGGAGGTGAAGTTCAGGACTAAGCGCCTTGGTTAGACCATCTGCAATCATCCTAGCTGTTGGAAGGTAGGGCGTAGTAACTCGTCCGTTCTGTACCTGCTCTCGTACGTAGTGGTATTGAACGTCGATGTGTTTGCTGCGCTTATGGAATTCAGGGTTCTTGCCCAGAGCTATAGCGCTTTTGTTGTCTGCATGAATCTCGATAGATTCTTGATGAAGTCCTAATTCAGTAAGCAGTTGTCTAAGCCAGATGGCCTCTCTGATGGCTTGACACATAGCCATGTATTCCGCCTCTGTGGTTGACAATGCAACTGTTAGCTGACGTTTTGAAGACCAGCTGATAGGTCCTCCATTCAGGGTAAAGATGTAGGCTCCTGTTGAGCGTCTGGTTGCAGAATCTTCAGCAAAGCTGGTATCTGTATACCCAGCAATTTTGTCGTTGCTTTCTCCACCAAATGTGATACAGTAATCGATCGTACTGCGCAGGTAGAAGAAGATCCTTTTGAGTGCTTTCCAGTGCTCAGGTCCAGGGTTATTTGTGTGCTGTGCAAGAGATGAGACTGCGAATGCTATATCTGGCCGTGTGATAACCATGGCGTACATAATCGATTCTAGCTGGGCGGCGTATTCTTGTCTTGAAGCTTCAGTAGCGATGCCGTCAAATGGTTCAAGG
Organism: Zopfia rhizophila CBS 207.26; assembly: GCA_010093925.1. NCBI lineage: Eukaryota > Fungi > Ascomycota > Dothideomycetes > Zopfiaceae > Zopfia > Zopfia rhizophila. Next base: position 340,751 of record ML994685.1, on the reverse strand, counting down.
CGTTGACCTATTACCATTGGCGTCTTTACCCTACGTCCATGCTTGCTATACCCATATTTGTCAAGAATCTTTTCAATATATGCTCGCTGGCTGAGCGTAATTGTCTTTACACTACGGTCACGTTTGATTTCCATTCCAAGGTAGTGCTTAATGCCTCCTAGGTTGGTCGTCTTAAATTCCTTACTTAGCTGATTGAGTACCTGCTTTATGGCTGGCTTATTGCTGCTAATTAGCTTGACGTTGTCCACGTAGACTGTAATCGTGAGTCCCGTGTGAATGGTGCCTTTGATAAAGACGTTATTATCTGCCGTAAGTGGCCTGAATCCGATTTTAATGAGAAAGCTTGTAAGCCGTTTTGCCCACTTACGTGCCGATTGTTTCAGTCCGTACAGGCCTTTCTTGACTCTATAGACAAGATGTTCCTTGCCCTTTTGGACGTAACCAGGTGCTTGCTTGACGTAGATTTCTTTGTTAAGATCAGAATTGAGATATGCCGTCACGAAGTTGAGTTGTACAATGTCGTGGTCAAATAGTGCTGTAAGTGCGAATATCATTCGTACTAAAGATGCTCGTACGACTCCAGTATATATCTGGTCATAATTGATGCTAAATTGCTGCATAAATCCTTTTCCTACGAATCTAGCCTTGTACTTGGTAATTTGATTGTTGGCTCCTTTTTTGACTTTGAATACCTACTTTCCATCTAGTGCTGTGCGCCCTGCGGGTAATTTGACAAGTTTAAATGTCCCATTATCTTGATGCTGTTTCATCTCAACATCTGTTGCTTCTTTCTATTTTGTGCTATCTGGCTATTACATTGCTTCTGCAAAGGATTTCGGCTCTAGATCATTTAGACCTGGCTCCTTGTATGTGCCTGTGTTAGCTACGATTACAGCCTGCTCTAGGGCGTCGTCAAGGTATGAGTAGAAGCTTTAATAAGCATGGTTAATTTCATTAAGTATTACTGTATACAGCGTGTAGAAATGCTCGTTAGGGGCTCCGGTAAGTGCAATCGCCTTCCGTACGCTTGCTGCGGCTTCTGCTGTTACTGGCTTTATTGAGGTTGCATACCCATACTCGTTATGGAATTTTAGAGATGGTTGTCCTCTATTGTTGCGTGTTGATTACCGTGGTGGTTCCGTTAAAGAGAGTGGCTTCTAGATTAGTAATTCTGTCTCAGGGCTTGTTACAGCACCTTATTGTGCTTCTCTTTCAGCATTTTCGATTGTTCGCAGCAGTCTAACATAAATTATACTTTGCGTGTGTTCTCTGCTGTATTGAGCGTCTTCCTCTCCCTTTAATGGTGCAGGGCTCAGCTTATGCGGCCTGTCCAGCTCCCTCTCATGAGATGAGTTCTGCTCGATTGTTTTAACTGTAGATTCATGTACCTCTTGTCGTGTAGCCTCTTGGCTATTGGTTGCTAGTTTGGGATTAGGGCTGGATGGAGGATGCGACGATTGCCATGCTTTTTCTCCGAAGTTAAGGTCATCCTCATCATCCGTAAATTGATGCCCTTTGTACGGTTCATAGTTATCGTCAGGTTCGAAATTTCGTTCCTCTGTGACCTAGTGTGTCCCTTCTTTCTAGACTTTAATAATTAATCTATTAGATCTGTCTGTAAATCCTATAAATCTCCTTCTGATTCCGCGTAGTGTAACCTTCTCAGATTGAGCTTTTTGGCTGTTCTGATAGTATACAACTGTTCTAAATATTAGGATTTTGGAAAGATCCGGTTTGCATCCGTTGATGACTTCGTACGGCATTTTGCCATTAAGTTTTCGTGCTGGGCTTCTGTTTTTCAGTTCCACAGCGTATTTGATTGCTAGTGGCCAGAGAAACTTTGGAAGGTTCTAATCTGCCAGCATTAATGTTGCTTTCTCATGAAGGTAGAATTGGGTTATCTTAGTAAGTTTATTCTCTTGTGGAGTGTCGTGTACCGTTGGTCGGTAAGTAATCCCTTCTTCTTTCATCCATTCTTCAAAGTCTTGACTCATAAATACAGAATCTCGGTCTGAGAAAATGTACGCAATAGGGGGTTTTCCCTGTGCTTTTTGGTGAGCTTGTAGCTTTTTCACGTGATTTGAAGCTTCGTCCTTAGATCGAATAAGTCCTATTTCCGTGCCGGTAGTGTAATCGTCAGTTATAGAGATGTATCCACGCTTTTGATTATATCCTTCTAGTTTAATTAGTGGTATGAGGTCTAGATAGAGAATCTCTCCTTCTCGCTTTACGCGCTGTCGTTCGCCAAACGGTCGTTTCCAAAGCTTAGATTCTAGGCAGTATATACAAGTGCTATGGCAATAGCTCTTTAGCTTTAGTCTAGTAGTATTCTTCATAAGCTTCATAAGGTTGCTGTATTCTATATGTCCCATTATTTAATGGAGCTGCTCTGCTGACACCTTCTTGGTTAGTAATAGCTTTGTAGCCAGTACCATGTACGGGTCTGTTACTGTCTTTGCCGTACGAATAAGAATGATTCCATCTTCTTTATATGCTACAGCCACTTTGTTGCCTTTTCAATCTTTGATTCCTCTGTCTTTTTAATTAAGAGTATAACCCCCGCGTCTCATTCTCATGGCTGACAAGATGTTAATAGGGCTGTCTGGGTAATACTAAATATCTTTGATAGTGTAGAAGAAAGTTTTGCCGTTCCGAAGCTGACATGGAAGCTGTATCGTTCCTTTGCTTGAAATTCGTACGGTTTCTCTAGTTCCGCTTAGGGCTCCGCTGGCGGCATGTATCTCAGTAAACCAGGCGTAATTATTGCAGACATTGACTTTTGATGAAGTGTCGTACGTTGTCTTGCATTTGTCACTATAGGTAAAGAAGCTTGGAAAGGTATTAGTTAGGGTATTAGTCAGGGTAAGCCATGTTGCTTTGCTGTCTTTATTCTTTTAAAAATCCTTTTACTTCTTACGCCAGCCATCTGTAGCCTTTTCCGGGTGTTTAAACCAGTAGTCTTCTTCTTTCTTGCCTTCCCTTTTACACTATGGGCAGGTCTTTGACTTGTGTTCTTTGCCTATGCCAGGCAATTTGCTTTGACTTTGACTCTGCTTCTTGCTTCTTGTGTTTGTTGTAAGAGATGCAGCTTTGGATTGAGATTTGTTTGCGAGCTCTTCGTTATGGAGTTGACTTATAAGAGTATCATACGAAAGCGATTCGATGCCCGTGTCACGTTTTCGTTCTTGGAAAGAGGTAAAGTACGTTCTAAGATTATGGATCATTGCATGCTTGAGCATAAAGTCAATTGTAATCTTTTGCCGTGCAATGTCTTGGATAAGGATTCCGAATTTATTGGTGTAGTCTTCCATGTCTTTGCATGAAGCGTACGTCGTAGTCCAGATCCGTTCAACAACTAGATACTTCTGTAGTTCTGTGTTGATCTTGTAGTGCTTGATAAGGGTGTCAATGACCCATTGAGCTGCCAGGATTCTGTCGACTTTTCGTGCTGGTATGTCCTCGCAGTGGATAACGATGTTGTTGATTGCTTTACTATTGTCGGGATATAGTACCCAGTCGTTTTGGTCCTTCGTAAATTCCAGGCTAAAGTCGAATTTTTGGTAGTCGCTTGTGGCTCCAAATTTCGGCTTCTTTTCCGGATCAGTTTTTGTCTGTCTAGGTGAGGGTGTCTCTGTCTCAATTGTCTCTCTGACTGGTTCTTGTGATGAACTGTCAGGGGCAACGGACGTTCCACTGTCGCTCTGACGTGGGTTTGATGGAGACTTTTGCCGCGTACTTTGGTTGTACGGAACAAATTCAACTGCGTCCCATGTGCCTTTTGCTGTCATATACTTTTCAAGCCTGAACAGCCATATGGCAAGATTTGCAGCTCCTTTGAGCTTTGGTACTCCGGTGTCTTTAGTCATTTTGACAATTTTTGACAACCGTGAGGAATCAATTGATAGACAATTTGGATCAGGTCGTAGAAACGAGTGATATATGAGATTCGCAAGGCCGGGCTCATAACCTCATGGAGGTTATATTTGGCAGCATGAAGTTCTCATAAATATTGTCTTCAAAGGAATGATTGCATTCTTGATTAATTGAATTACCTGAAGCTGTAGAGACTGTGTTCATATGTGCATGTTCCCAATTACGTAACCCCTTGATGATTCGTTCTGGTGCATCCACATTCAGGCATCCACGTGTTTCTGACGTGGCGAGATTGCCGTGCCAACATCCAATCAAGGAAATCCTCATGGTTAAAGTAACCTTCTTTTAGGCCAGTACACGGGAGATAACCATTAACAGTGTATGCAGGTAGAATCGCCCAAGTGTTGCCACGCCTCACATCCTGAGCGTACTGATGTGGATGGCCAATTGGCATGTACGCGCGGTGCCTCCAGCCAGTCTTCTTGTTAAAAATCGACTCGTCGAGAAACACTATATCTGCTGCGCTGTAGAGCCTCATTGCGTTACGATACGACTCTCGCAGCTCCTCATTGCGATGGATAGAGTACGGCCTGAGTGCCTGCTTACTCCAGCCCTCCTTCTTAATCAGCCGACTAATCGTTGAACGGTGAACTTGTACGCCTCTCTCCATCCATAGCCAGTACACTATCTCGTCCTGATACATCTAGCTGCTGCAGAACAGCTCATCAAACAGCGCCCTCTTATCCTCCTCGCTCAGCTTTGGTGGGCGCCCGAGCCTCGCGCCGCTGCTAGGTCTCCGCGTGCTGCCATACTTCCTTAGGTTGCCGTCGATATAGTACACCTCCGACAGCGAGACGTCCTCCCGATCCGCGATCAACTGGTGCGACCAACCAAGCAAGAGAAATCGATATATATTAAGGCGCGTTCGAATTGGGAGGCCAGGATTGGTAGAGTAGAGCCCTTTAGGTATTGTAGGAGCGCGTCGAGCAGGGGGTCTCTGGCCGACTCCATGAGCGCGGCAGAGAGCTGCAGCAGCGCCGGCGGGCATCCTAAACCTACTACCAAAGCGTCAGTATAGGCCTATACACGTATTTGAATAGCCTCACATTTTTTCCTAGGTCGAACTGGGCCATCACCGTCGAATTCGCGAAATTTGACGTTTTGGCGGGGAAATCGACGCGCGACGCGAATCTCGAGGTGTCGCCAAGGTTTTCCAACAACTTTTGCACACGATAGATGAGATTATGGGTGTTGACATCTCATTGCGTGCCAAGTCGCCGGTTATTGACACCACTAAACACGGGGCTCTTTGTAATTGGAGGATGTGGCGGAAGTGGCGGTGACGGATTGGCCACCTAGACAGGAGATGTAAATCTGCAGGAAGAGGGAATAGGAAAAGAGTGATATATTTGGCTACGTATTTTGTTTGACCGAAGAATGGAATTATCATCACAAGCGATCCACCAATACCCTTACTGTATCCCAAATGAGTATCCCTTAGTTTCGAGGTGAGAAGCTCCCAGTTTCGCACTGAGCATTCGCTTGCGGTAATGACAGCAGTTTGACGGAGAGTCAAATTTTTAAAGTGATACAAACTAGTCTTGGGGTGTGCGCTTCATGCTCAGCACCTCCTCCTCCTTCGCCTCATTGGTCGAGTGAACTGATCTTGAAAACTGCCGAAAGGGCTGCTCATGGACTCTTTGCTGGAAGGCCACTGATCCTCCTTGGTATTGTCCATTTCGGAATGAAGGATCCTGATTTGATGCTTGATAACCCTCAACAAGATGTTAGATCCCAGATGCTCTGGGATCTCCACCGCTGGCATTACCATCTTTGACTTCTTCGATTCATCCTTCTCAGTGTCAAGTTTTGATTTCTCCGCCTGCTCCTTGATCTTGCCACACTTCTCGCACTTTTTGTCGCATTCACACTTATCACTCTCAACCTGGGCATTCCCATCGGGTTTGGAAGAGTCGACGAGTGCTTCGCTCACTCCATTGGCGGAGGCTTCTCCCTCAGGCGCCTCTAGATCCTCAGCCTCAACAAATTCGAAATCTTCTGCTTTAGCTCCTCGAGCTATGGTCAGCAACGTCATGACGAACAGCTCCTTCAAATAGGCAAAGCTGAAGCCTTCGGTCAATTTAGCAATGATATCGCATAGCACCGTGGGGAATTCGACGGTCGTATTCTTCAGTAATTTCTTCCTCCAGTACTCGGCGTAGGCACTGCGTTCCTCCTCGACTGGAAGCTTGAAATGATACTTGCGGTCGAATCGACTTGGGCGCTTCGCGATGGCAGGATCGAGTCTGTCGAGATGATTCGTGGAGCCGATCATGAGAATGCCGTCTATTCTGGTAAGTAACGTTGGAAGCACCAACTTCATACTCAAGCGCTTACCATTTGATTCGAGTCCATCTACCTCGTTAAGGAAGTAGCTACGAACCTCGTCTATAACAAGGCTGTCCAAATCCTCGAATATCAAGAGGCAAGGAGCGGACTTCCGAGCCTGGAGAAAGATCTGGCGAATGGCGTATTGCTCGCCCTGACACGTGTCGAAGGATTTAACGTATAATGAGGGAATTTGATCGGGACGAGAATTCAAAGAATTAATGATGGCTCGTATACTAACAGTTTTGCCGTTGCCAGGGACACCGTGAAAGATGATACCTCGCTTCCATGGGACAGCAAATTCCGTGTACAGATCGTGGCTGTTGAAGAAACCCTGGACATCTTCTTGGATGTTCCTCTTCATCTCCAGATCCAGAATGCAATCGTCCCACGAGGATCCTTGGACGGCCCTCCAGAGTTCTTTGCTCTTATCCCAGTGACCACCATCAAAGACGAAGATCTCTTCGTGGAGTTGAGAGGTCCATTTGCCTGCAGACAGGAGAAGTGTATCTGTATTAATGCAATGGCCGTCGATGACATTTCCATCGGATACGACGAAAAATACCTTATTCGGCGATTCGAGCATATCTTTCCACCTGACGAGGTACACCACGAACTCCTTGCCTTCCCAAATGTACTGGAAGCGAGCGAAACGGAAGTCGTCATCTAGCTTGCCAGGATGGAGCTTCTTCTCAATACGCTCGCCAACAGGCCTCCACCAACGAGTCGCGTTGAAGGCTTCACCCTCGACGTCAAGGATGGCGATGGCTTTGCCAGCCTCAGCATATTCGATCAAGGAAACTCGGGATTCATCGACTTCCGTAACATGGTAGTCTGGGTAGGCCTTGCGGATGATATTCAGAGAGGTCGTTCTAGTATCGACTCGAGTACCAAGGCAGTGTTGCTTGAAGTCTTCAAACACGGTCTTGCCACTTTCCTGAGTGGAAGATAGAATGTTCTTGGCAGCACCCATGTTTGATGGCTAATAAACGTAAGTAGCAGAGGGAAGTTTATAGAAGCAGATGAAGATCGATCAGGTGGGGGACAAAAAGCGGAGGTGGGGTTGTGAGAGTGAAATGTAGGAATGGGGAGATCTTGGAGCCTTATTTATACATCTCTCTGCTGCACTAGGTGTACTGGCCCAAGTTGGTTACTTGGCAAGCAACCTTACGGCGGAAGGAGCCATACCCTGAATTACGTAGCTAGGCAGCAAAACAGCTGACAACCCAATGACAATGTGGGCTTTACCGGTGTAGCTCTGCAATGTAAGATAAGGCCACTTGACATTCATCCCACAAGTTGATAGGCTGAAAACTCTGACCTTGCGGGGCAGATGAGGCTGAAGGTCCGATGGAGTCGTTCTCGTGGAGATGGTGCCGCATAGCAGCGCCGTATTCGTGCGGGATCTCTGAATTGATTCGCTACATGGATGGCTAAGCAACTGTACTCACTGGGCTAGATCTACCGACGATGCAATGCGGACAAGGGGTTATTGCAGGAGGAGAGCAGAAGGCGTAATCTCAGAAGGCTGGCTGACCTCCTCCCCACTTTCTGAAAAGGCTAGTCAATTACTCGAAAAGATCGCTTGTAGAGCACGATGCTTCTGCAATAGCAACGTCAACCTAATCTCGCGACAACAGTTCCTGTCCTGAAGGTTGCGTTCTAGCCGCGCTAATGTACCGTGCCTTATCGCGTGAGGGGTTTATGCGCGCTTATGTCCATGGAATCCTTCTGAAGCCTTGTAGTGGCCGGCCTCCAAGAGCCCCATGGAACACTCGCAATCGGACAAATGCTGATGCCTGAATTGAAAGGTATGAGAGAAGTCTTGTATACATAGGGCATACTGATGGAGTAGACTTGCTGTCGATAGGTATTCAGCCAAACGACGTTCACAATTGATGCCTTCAACCATCCGAGCAAAGTGGAACGCGCATTCCGTATGTCGGGTACGCGACATACTCCTTAGGCACAACGCTATGATCGGGGTATTTATATGGAATTCTGCTAGACGTCTGTGTGTGGATGAGCTGTCACACTGTGGAAATACGTGTTCGGACAGCACCCAGGATTGCGGGCAGATCCAAGGCGGAACGCTGCATCCCCTACGTGGCTAAAACTTAGTATCTCCATCTGTTTGTTTCCAATATCCAATGTCTTCATCACCTTATACGCGGCATTTCCTTCAGTTCGAACAAGGAATTTTTCTTCATCATATATCTCCTCACATCGTACTATTTCGGTAGGAAAACCATACTATTCTCATCCGATAAACTCTTTTCCTTCCAGCTTCCTAAAATCAATTTGAATTCTACACTTGATTCCAATTAAGAAGAAGCAACCCCAGCAGAGATTTGGACGAGGTACTGTTGAGCGCACCAGCCTTTACATAGAATTAACCAAATATCGCCGAAAGCGCTCAGTACGATATGCTGTGTAACGACCTACCCCACATGCCATGTTGATTCATGCAGCTTCGCGAGACAGCATACGGCTGCACTCAACACTTCTCTCACATCCCTACCATACTAGGAAGTTTTATCAAGTAGCTAGGCTCTGCGTAACTTGAAACTTTGATCTCATTCGTCAGTAGACGTCCTGCGGTCACTACTTGCGATGCCAAGGCCTCTCTCCCACCTAGTAATCATCATCACAACCTCCACCTCTTCCTCCTTCATTAGAGTGCTCGGCCCTCGTGTATCACAGAACCGCTAACCGGATCATACGCTCGACACGTCCGCCCAAACACCCGAAGCTGGTCCGGACACGCCTTACCGGCCCTCCAAAATATATATATATAAACCCCATCACCTCCCACCCCTACCCTCTTTTCTCACCCCCCCTTTGCTTTTTGGCTTAGGTCAAGTGTAAGTACTACCTCACCCGATGCACGGCCTTCTACCCTCTCTCCTTTTCCTTGCTCCTCCACCTCGACTTCACCTTCAACTTGAACCTTTACTGATATTATTGAAACAGGTATCCGCTGGAACGTTCCCACGGGAACACCTTTCTTCGATTATCTTATTTTTGATCACCATTCTCCTCTCCCTGGGCTTGCTCGTAGTTGAGGACACAATGTCGCTCGTATTGCACTACCTCGGGCTGACGCGAACTCTATCCTTTCTTTTCATTTATGCACTTGGCTTGTCTGGGTGCTCGAGGAAGAGACATATTCGCTTCATAGGTTCAAATACTGTATGCGCAGGCCTCGTGTTGAAATAAAGCGCGCTTCACTTGGTGGTTGTTTGTTGCTCTAAACAGCTTTGACGTGGACGTACGTCAAAACCCGGCCATATGCAATTAAAATCGCTCTTTCCCTTCACGTTCAAACACGCTTCCGGTTGTGCTTAAGGGCTGGAAGGAATAACAGCCATGTCTGCAGCATTAGCCCATTCAAGTTCCCATGTCACAAACCTTTAAGCCGGAAGTCGACAGCTTCATCAAGACGTAGCTCAACCTGAAGTTGATTCCGCTTCCATACCTTAGATTATGGAATATTAATGCGGACTCTGACAGGACGATGGACGTGAGCTAGCTCTTTTCTAGGATCGAGGCTGCGATTCGAGGTGTGGACTTTGCAAGCAGCCACCACCTGGGCTAAACCGCTCTAGTGGAAACCCCTCTTTCATTGTGCCCGATCAACGCTTACGTCAAGCCGTCCATAACTCCCACAGCACCTTCCCCTACAATCTCGATCCTTGCGGTCGACAGCCCACGTCCGCCTCCGCCCACCTCCGTCCACCAACAACCCTTTTGAAACCCGGAGCTTGAACTTGGAGAAGAAAGGTGGTGAGTAAGCAGACAATGCTCGTTCAAAGGAAGCGGACAAGAAGAAGTGGGACAGAAGAGGAAGCGAACTATATCTTCAGTTGACGTGATACCTAATAAGGGATGAAGTCAGATTGTTGTGGCATGGGATCTATGAAAACAAGTACTGGTGTACGTCTTTGATTCGCAAATGATTGAAGAACTCACTGGGTATGAAAGCATGGGATGGTTTGCTTGAAAGGTTATGGATATGGATTCTAGGGAGAGCTTTCTTTTCCTGGAATTTGACTATACAAAAGGAAAATCTTGAAACAAATCTATGTGCAATAAATGTCATGGCCTAGGACTCATTCTACATACTTCCCATATGCCCTTTATAAGCCCCACAAAAGCAGCCTAGCTAGAGAAAACAAAAATTGGAGAAAGTAGAAGACCTAATAGATTTCAAGCACATGTGCATACCTCAAATCCACGCCTTACATACCAACTATCTTGGCATAACCTTGTGTGGCCCATAGGACTTGACAGTGCCCGCCGTTTCGTCGTCGCTGCTTCTGCTGCGGCATGACCCCGGCGGATTGATGAAGATAAAGTAACAATATTCCTTTTCATAAACATATTCTAACTCCGTAAGGTTGAGTCACCGTCGATGATGAACCGAGGAAACTGCGGTAGAAATGGCAAGGGAGGCCGAACCGGTGATGGCGGCAAGGATCAGAAACCCCGTTCAAAGTGATTGGCGGTAGCTGTGGGCAGGCTTAGAAGCCCCCTCCCCAATACTCTCCAGACCGTCGCCTTCCGGAAATTCCCTTGCAGTGTGATTTCTTCTCTGCGTAGCCAGAAAAGGAATGTATAATGGACCCGAGAACAGATCAAAGAAGTGGACGCCGGAGTTTTGGGCCAGGTTCTTCAATTCTACCATCACTGTCAGGTATTTCCTCACAGCGAGTTCTCTAGGTTCCTGAAGGGCCGAAGAGGGGAAGTAGAAGATTTGATGGGACTCCCTCATTTCTGGACCAGGAGAAGCTAGAATTTGAGAACCAGCGATGGCTAAAAATGCTGATGATACTTCTGCAGGCAGCTCTGTATTTTGGGCGCCATGTGCAAGCAGTAAGACTAGTCTTATACCGATGATCTTGACGACCCCAAAGAACCTGAGATACGAAGGGCCATAGCAAAACGTGGGTGTTGCATCCTCATTGGTACCGAATTTGGTAATTGAGAGTCAACAGAATCTCTCTGAACTTGTTGTGGGCTTGTCAATGATGTGGTGGGGAGTTCAGACGTGGAACCTAAATTAGCATTATACTTCTCAAGCTGCGCATCTACTCCTTTATAGTGCCATTTCCCGCTTGTGCCAATATAGGGTGTATAGGGCACAACAATGTGCGCATATATTATTCTCTTGTTGAAGCAAATAACCCCTATAAAGACCAGGAGCCCAATTGCGGAATCTTGGACGATGATCCTTAGTGGTGGACTAAGTTCTCCTGCATTCTCATATATGCTGCATGTCCGTAGACACTGGAGATATTTCTGATAGGAAAAGCGGCATATCCTTGAAGACAGATCGTCCGGGCGATCCAGGTTTGGGTACCGGACAGCGGACTCATTGACCAGACAACCCGCACACTCGTAGCCAGCCATAATTCCAAAGCATATGCCGCAGAGGTATTCCTTGGCTTATCTGGATGGTCTATGTTGGTATTTGGCGTCTCGTATCGACCACAAATCTGCTAGCTTAAGCGTTCCTCTTACAGTAGACTGCTGTGTCCGGAACCAAGGAAATGCGGCTTCAGGACGATATAGTTTTCCTCTTGGTAAGGCATCCAGGAGCTGGCCATTAGTGACTGTTGTAGAAATCGATAGAATTCGCAATTCTCAGCGCTGGAATTGAGATCGCGTCCCATCCATCCCCATGTTGGTTTGCTGCCTCTGGAGGACTCTGGAAGGTCGACCATGCCCATTGAAAAGCTTAGATTCTTACTATCCCAATCGCCCCATCGAAGTGTATACGGCTCGCAGCATCGTGTCAGAGCATGGTACATTTGTCACAGAACCTGTATGGAAGCTTCAAGAGCCAAGTGTCCATGCTTGACGAAGATGGTATGATGAAAATGTTAGCTGAGAGAGAGAGATGATGGGCAGCACCACCTTTGCCCAGAACCTAGCTCGGGCAATGGCCGAGACCCTTTAGGGGCATTCCCCAGTGAGGAGTCGGGAGGTGAATACGATATTGTGTGGGCGAAAGTTTGGATGAAATGCACCTGGCCCGAGCGCCTGGAGCTTGGATCACATTCACTTTCCAAGCCCGAAGTTTCCCCATATTGATGCGACATCAACCTCGACATCTGCAACAACCACACCCTCTACCTCCCTTCCTTTCCTCTTTAATCTCATAACCCTCTGCAATGACTAGTATAGATGACCTCTTCAAACGCCCCAGCGCCCCTACGAAGCGCAAATTCGAGAACCCTTCCGAACTCGACCCAACCCAAGCATACAAATCCGCAAAGCTCTCCTCCAACGGTGATGTGAAGCGGCCTGCCCACACCTTCGTAGCCGACGAGCACGAAGATGATGAAGATGAAGCCGGGCCTTCGTTACCGCCAGATATCGAGGATGATGGGGGCGACGACGACGAGGGAAGGTTCTTCGGAGGAGGTCTGGATGAGAATGCGAAGGAGGCTATGGACTACCTAGACGCGAATGATGCCGAGGAGTCATTTGTGGAGGAGAAATTTGACACGGTCTGGCTACGTAAATTGGCCTCCGCCTTCGAGAGGAAAATATCGAAAAATGCGGAATTGAGAGCGAAGTACGAGGACAATCCATCCAAGTTCATGGCATCGGAGGGAGACTTAGATGAGGGGATCAAGGCTCTCAGTATACTATCGGAGCATCCAGAGCATTACGAAGAATTCGTCAAGGCGGGAGGCGCTGCAAGTCTGGTTTCGTTGCTGGCGCACGAGAACACGGATATCGCGATTGATGCGATTGAAATCATATCAGAGCTCACGGACGAAGACGTAGAAGCTGCTCAGGAACAATGGGACGCGCTCGTTACCGCGATGCTAGACGCAGATCTCCTAAGTCTACTAATCGACAACTTTTCCAGATTCGATGAGACTGTCGATGTAGATCGAAGCGGCGTTTACCACTCGCTCCAGGTCCTAGAAAACCTAGCCTCCCAACCGACCAACCTAGAACCTATCGGCAAAAAACCAGCTCTTCTTCCGTGGCTCCTCGCCCGCATACAGAAGAAAGAATCACCGATATCACAGAACAAACAATACGCCGCCGAAATCCTATCCATCCTCACACAATCCTCAACCTCCAATCGCCGCCGCGTCATCGAAGCTGATGGCATCGATATCCTTCTTCAATGCCTCGCCGCGTACCGTAGACGAGATCCTGAGAAGGAGAGCGAGGAGGAAGAATACATGGAGAACCTCTTCAACTGCCTAACATCACTGGTAGACGAAGCATCCGGAAAAGCCAAATTCGTCGAAGCCGAGGGCGTAGAATTGTGTCTCATCATGTTAAAGGAAGGCAAAACCTCCAAACCCCGTGCCCTAAAAGTCCTTGATCACGCCTGTGGATACGCCGAAGCACCAACCCTCGATGAGGCAAAACCCAACGGCACCCCATTATCAAAGTCAAAAGACAAAGGAAAGAGCAAGGAACAAGAAGACTCAAATCCCAATATTGCAGCCTCAGTCTGCGAAAAACTCATCGAAGCAGCCGGCCTAAAACCCCTCTTCTCAACATTCACGAAAACAAAATCCCACTCCCCCGAAACCACAGAACACATTCTAGGAATCCTCGCATCTCTCCTGCGTTCGCTGCCCGGAAACTCCGCACCCCGCTTCCGTCTCCTGGCCAAATTCGTGGAGAAAGATTTCGAGAAGATTAAAAATCTTGTCTCCTTACGCCGGGACTATGCAGCCCGTGTCGCGGCCTTCGACAAGAGATTGAAGGACTGGAAAAGGGGGTTGAGTAAGCAGGAGCAGGAGGAATTGGAGTTGGAGAATATAGCTACGAGGCTGGATGAGGGGTTGTATTGCTTGGAGAAGGTGGATGTGGTTTTAGCGTGGTTGGTTGCGGAGGATGATGGAGCAAAAAGGGCGATTGTTAAGGGGTTGGCGGAAAGAGATGAGGGGTTAAAGGATGTGAGGAGGACGTTGCAGGCGCAGTTAGATGGTGTTCTGAAGGTGGAGGAGAGTGAAAGGGACATGTTGGACGCATTGGTTGGATTTTTGAGTTGAGTGAGGGAAGGGAGATATGGCAGGGATTTGATGGCTTCAAAAATTGTATATTGTAGATGCTTTCTTGACCCTAGGTATAGGGTATGAAGCTTTTGAACTTCTGAAAAGGTGTTTATTTGAAAACACTTACCTAAGTACAGAAGCACGAGGTTTTTGCAAAGCATGCTGCGATGACATGCCAACTTAGCACGTGCCAGATTTGTTCTTCGCATAATTAGATTCACATGATGGCACAGGTAACTCAAACGCGCAAAATCTCAATCAAATCAAGTCGATTGAAAGTGTCCATATGATTGCCCTCGCATCCCAGCAGAGGAAAACAATCTACACCATGCATGTCCAGTCCTTCCAGACCTAAGCTGAGCAATCGAAGGAGTCCTCATTTCGACGCCTTCTCAAATCCTCTACCCCATGCAATGCCGTCATGAGATTCGTAAGAGAAGTTGCTTAGTGTGCGATCGTAGGACCCATCGTGATGTTTGTGTCGCCCTGGCGTTCTTTGTTCTACCATAGTAGTTAGCAGAATGTTAACTGAGGGATGATGGAGGTTGGGAAAGTGTGAGAGGGAAAGTACCTCCGTCTCCTGCACCGTCCCCTTCTCCAATATGATCTTCACAACGTCCTCCTCCTTGTGCGTTCCGAACTCCGAGTCCAGCGATCCGTTGCTCGCGGCGTCGAGGATGCCTTGTGTGCCTTGCCTAAACGTATAATTGTTAGTGGAAGACCCAACAAAACTCAATGCCGCGTAGATGTGATTGCTGCCTAACGGACAGGACAGAACCCAGGAGATTGGAGAAGAGGGAAAACATACTTGTGTGTGACGAAGACCTTCCATCCGCTCACCACCTGCGCCAACGGAATCGAGCTGTCCTTCTTCCAGTCCTGCACCGCCTGAGCACTGTCGACGAAGATGACATAGTCGTCCTCGCTGCCCTTGTAGTGGACCTTTGTCTGGGCGTCGTTTCCGCGAGGCATGATGGAGGTTGTAGTAGTAGTTCGTGTATTGGTTCGGAGAGGTTGTTTCAATTGAGTGTGGTATCGAGTGAGGTTAAAGTTGAAGTCGTGGGTAGTGGTGTGATACTGCCTTGCATGGACTGTCAGGGCAGCTTTTGTAGCTCGTGTGGGCTTGCCCGAACCCCTCTGTACGTCATGCCAAGCCCTGCCTTCTCCCACCTTCCACCACTACCTTCACGGGCCTGGCCCCCTCACACCGCCCGAGCCTCAAACTGCCCAAGGTCGGAACAGTGACATGCCAAGTCTCTTCACATTCTGCAAATGATATGACGCTATCCGGGTGAATTGTCAGTCACTATCCAATACACTCTCGTCCTCAGCTCGTCCGTACTCAGTGCAGCAATGACGTAATGCCAGGGTATTCACAGGCAAACAAAACCAAAGGTGGCACGGGTGTACCTTGCAGCGGAGCCCTATGATCTGCATACGCCTTTCACTCCCCAAGCCGAAAATGCCGTGCCCGGAGGTATCATACTTCGTCCAACAATAGTATCCGTCCACTCACCTACACAATTCATGAGGGAACCGCCAAGAAGTGACGGTTACCCAAACTTCTCCTCATAACAGAACCAAAAGTGCTGGCAATCCAACCTCTCAACCCCATTCACATCCAGAACTTAAAGATCCTACTCTTGTTCTTGAGATACGTCTTCGCTAGTGGTGTGCCCCCAGATGGCATCCTCGGTGTGCACCCTTCCCTTGCCTCCTTACCCTTCTGCTTTTCGTTCTTACGTTTCTTCTCTGCGTCCACAGCTGCCTCAGGCATGTGTAGCATTGTCGTATTCGATCCACCCGACGCCGTCCTAGTCCCGAGGGACTGGGTCTGTTCTGCACTCGGGAGACTGATTATATGCGTTGAAAGACGTCGGGTTCGCTTAGGCTTCACAGGTGTGGCCTCCTCACTCGAGCCCTCTGTTCCAGCTGCACGATTTGCAAGCCGCTGGCGGCGACTGGAGGTTCGATTACCTTGGATTTCGAAATCCGTTGGAAGGAACGCTGCGGGTGCGTTGTCAAAGTCTACAACGGTTGGGCCTGGACGGCGATCTTCTGCTGCTGAACGCGCCCGAACATTCCCCTGAGATATCTTATGGACTCTGCTACTAAATGACTCCTCCGATCGAGTATGGCTCAAATTCGAGAAGCTGGGTGAGCGACGTGAGAAGTTGCTTGCGATACTAGCCATAGAGAGCTTCCGCATGACCGAATTGGCTGACGCCCTGATAGGGTTCTCCACTCTTCGGCATCCCATCCCTGGAAATGGTAAGGTATCCTTTGTCCAAACATCTTCCACAGCTGTCTCTAGTCGAATCCTCTCAGCCCTTCTTGGAGCTAATGTGGGAACATGATTGGTTGACATATGTGACTGCGACCGTGTAACCGAATTTGGAGCAAAAGCAGGCGGCGGCTCTGGAGACTTCTGTGCTTGCGTATTCTTGATGATAACCTGGGTCATATGTGACTTTGAGCTAAGCGTGGCAGCACGGTGAACGGACATTCGCCGCACCAAGCTATCCGGATGCCCAAAGACAGGTCCGAAAGATTTGATATCCAAGGATAAGGATGAGAACATGTCTTGCATAGTAGACTGGTCCTCGACAAAATCATGCGTTTCGCATACAATACGTTCGCGCAATTGCTTTTTCCAGACCT
Organism: Zopfia rhizophila CBS 207.26; assembly: GCA_010093925.1. Taxonomy (NCBI): domain Eukaryota; kingdom Fungi; phylum Ascomycota; class Dothideomycetes; family Zopfiaceae; genus Zopfia; species Zopfia rhizophila. Next base: position 323,793 of record ML994685.1, on the reverse strand, counting down.
CCTCTTCCTGGGAGGAGCAGGCACTAAAGATGACTTCATGTAATCGATGGCCGTGTTCGAATACCAGTTTCCAAGTGTAAGGAGAAGTATGACATTGTAGGCCTGAACAAAATCAGCGGTGACCTGTTTCTCGAGGATTCAAAACTCACCTCGTCCATTGTCCGGTCCTTCAATACTTCCATTTGCGAGTGCGATGGAAGCAACTACGTTGTATGGCATAAACTGACGGTTCGTCGTTGCAAGAATGAGACAGGATTTATAGAGCACACAAATCATGTACTGCCCTTTGACTCGATCTTGGCCATGGTACGCGACGTGGAGTACGCCACATAAGATAACATGACCAAGTAATCGGAAGACAAGAGCGTGGGATAAGGTCTAGTGTGCAATCAGTTGACGAATTACCCTGCGCCTACGGTAATATTACCTGCTCCTGGAATGCCAGCCGGTCCTGGAGATGCCAGGATATTTCAATCAACCTTCTCGTTTTCGGATCATCTTTCGCCTTGTTGACCTCCCGAATGGCTTCTTGAAGTCGAAAGAGCGCTTTCTCTAGCTCCCCGTGTGCCTCAGGGTCATCATAGACCGGTGTATGGCGACAAAGGTCATCGAAGAGAAGTGGGTACTTGCACACTCGTTGGATAGGCTAGAAGATGTTAGCCTTAGCAACAGTGGCGGGAGATAGGATAAAGTACGTACTTTGATGAGCAGATCCGAGAAACTTAAGGCTTTTCTACTGCTCGATTCTCGATTGTTTTCGGAAGCGACAACTTTCGACAACGCCTCTACTCCTCTTTCATACTCGTGCCAGCCTTGCAATCCTTTACATAATGCAGTCAGGTCCTGTGACATTGTCGTCCAATGTGCTCCATATTCTTCATAAGCAAAGAATCTTTTCATCTAAAACATGTGTTAGTAGCACGAATGGAGTCTGCTCTGGTTTACTCACATATTTATTAAATATCTTCGCTACGTTACCAACCGTTTTGGTGTCAGCCACTAAAGCTCGTGGTCGGCGATCCGGTGATCTGCCAATTTCTAAAGAATGCCTGAGTCTACGGGTTACTCTGCGCTCTATGAAGCGTCCATGCATCATGTCTGCACTGTGGAAGCGGATATGTTTAGCTTTCGTTACGGGATATGTATCTTCTTGGGCGTTCTGCGTAATGTCTACATGGGGTACAGCCTGGTGAAGCTCGGAGAGGAGGTCCTGGTGCAACTGTAGTATTTGCGAAATATTTTGTCGGATGGATGCTCGCGTTTGACTTGGAAGCGTGGGAATGGAGGTTAATAACATGAAGTAGTCCTACAAAGGATTACGAGTTAGCTGAGCGCGAACGAAAACATCGAGGTCCCTTACGTTAATCAAAACTTTCAAATCTCCAATGTAACTTTCCTCTGATGAGATAAGTTCTTCGATGATCTTGCGGCGCTGGACCGATCGCAACCAAGCATTTTCATCAATGACTGGACCTAGAGCGGCCATGTTGCTGTCTGTTGACTTTCGAGCTTCAGAAAAACTTCTGTTTCTGGTCTCCACTTGCAGTCTGCTCTGAACGCCACCTCCATCAGAGCGGTGAGCGATGCTCGTGCTTGCCAGGGTTATCGAAGCAGATTTCATCGCGATGACGCACCCTAAAGAGGAGGTCATGGACTCCGATTTTCCGCACAGTGATTCTGGTACATGCGCAAGCGGCGACAATATCGAAGTACCCTTATCGACGGCATCAATTGACCATCTTAGTGTTTCTGAAATAGGTGCTTTCCGGCGCTGAATGTGTCGTCTTCGCAGGGTGCTCATCCATCGGCGGAAGGGCGGAGGGCTGATTTCAATGGCTATTGGAGCTTGTTCGGGCTCATCCATTGGTTCATCGCCAGTGCTGTCTGAGAAACGACCTTCGGGTAATGGAATATGAATGGCCCCGTAGAGTTCAAAGAAGTCACTGTCTTGGTCACCGACGACATCCATAGGTTCTGCTATGCGCTCCTCGCAGAACTGCATCTTGTTCGTGGTCTGCTTCTTGACATCCACGATACCCGCATCGTTCGAGGATGGTTCGGCTTGTGCTTGGACATGGGAGAAGGAGGACGGCGGTCTATTGATTCCGCAGCTTCTTTTGCGAGGAACATTGTTGATTGACCTGGTATCAGCACCTCTTCCGTCTTTTTCATGACCAAGATCTAGCAGTGAGCGAGGCGTGAGTGACGGTGGAGTATTCTCTGCTCCACGAAGCCATTGGCCTGCTCTATTCAGGGAATTGAGAGAAGCGGCAGAAACATTGCGAAGGGAGATGTCTCGGAGGGTGTCGATGGGGCCATCGTTCCTCAGAGGTGAGTATGAACGGAGGTATGGGTTATCGCTGAAGGAGCGCTTTAGTGGACTTTGCGGACGGAGAGACAGCACGTAGGCCATTGCGAGTCGAATTGGCCCTAGGCACTAATGCATAGGTCGGGTATGGGAGTACTGGGCGGCATGGAAGATAAATATTATTACTGGGCACAAAGGCAACGAGTTAAGGAGAGACAGGCCACGAGTGGAAAGGCCTAAGCTGGCTAAAAAGTATGAAAGCTGTCAGGAGGAAGAATTCTTAAGGTTAAGGAAAGCGCAAGTAGATCTGTTGACCGGAACTGAGCTGGCCACTTGCAGGTAAGGGCCGCTCATTGACCTGAGCATAGGCAGGCGAGGCGTTGAGTTCTACAGAAGCCTGGGAAAGTAGTGAATTTCGCAAAAGACATGGGCAGTGACGAGCTGGCGGGATTTCCTAGTCTTCAAGTAACAAGCTTTAAGGTAAGTGGAGCTATTAAGAACACAAAGAGTGTGTCATAGATCAGACACAGCCTGGTGAGTCAATCCAGTGACGTCTATGTGTGGAAAGCAAAGGAGAGAAGAGATGAGGACTTGCAGCTTTCGAAAATATGAGAGCACGGACCAGGTGGAATGCTTTCACTCGCTCACGCAGAGCACAAAAAAGTGGCACATCAAAAACTGGACCTAGGACATTACCCTTCTAGATCTTGCGTGGCGCGCAATATTGCCCACATCATACTTAATAGGGCTCAAAGAGCGTATATTGCCAGAGAGATTTTGACTACAAGGGGACGGTGTACAATAACGTGAAGGTCTATTGCCATTTGGTTGCTCTCTGGTGCAAGTAAAATGGCCGCGGCTAGCTACCTCCGCTAAACCCCACAATTTGCCTTAAGTAATCATCTCACTGTTTACTCCAACACCCATTCAATACCACCTCTGACCCCACCTCATGGGATTACATATGGACGACATCCACGCGCCGACTGTGGCTTCAGGGCCGACATCCTCTGATTATTCAAATGGTATCCCAAAAGAACAACTATCGCTCATGGAGCTCATTTTGGAGAAGGATAGGGTAGAAGCAGAGCTCAAAGCTCTGGGATCGGTGCTAGATTCTGTGAGATTCCCTCCCCTGGATAGTGCTGAATGCTAATATTTTGATGGTAGCACGGTGTCAATATGAACACTACACTCACTACATTTGACGGCTTCCCTCGAAGTGACATCGATGTCGCTCAAAGTACGAATGCCCCACCTCCCTCTCGCAAACTACGATTCTGACACAGCGGGACAGTTAGAACGACGAGAGCGCGGATAATACGGTTGAAGAATGACTACAAGGATCTGATGAGCAAGATAGAAGTTGGTCTTCATGAGCATCATGCGAGACAGACAGAGACTGCGCAGAACAACTCCGCCACTGCAAGCTCTGGTACGGTGACGGGCGGTTCTGCGGCAGCATTAGAAGCGCCCTTTGCGAAGGTCAACAGCATCGCACCGGATAGCCCAGCAGAAACTGCTGGTTTGAAAGTCGGAGACAACATAACGAAATTTGGCTGGGTAGACTGGACGAATCACGACAAGCTGAGCAGAGTGGCAGAAGCAGTCTCGCAGAATGAGGGAGTGAGTTGTCCCCACCCTCGACTTCGGTTGTCTTGCATCGAATGTTCAGGAAGACACTATGCTGCACAACATTTTGCAGCAACCCGGAAAGGCCTTTTCCTAAATAGTCGCTAACAACGTCATAGTTGCCGATAACAGTGAAAGCGCTACGGCCAAGTGCCTCAGATGGTCCGTTGGAATCCGTGCAGATGCAGCTCACGCCAAGGCGCAATTGGGGAGGCAGAGGCTTGCTAGGCTGCCATTTGCTTCCACTGTAGTGTTTTGGGTCGGGATTGTTAATGGATGGCGGCGGTTTGCTGCGTGGCATGCATGGAATGGAGCAATATTTTTGGGTCGACAATGGCATGATATCCCGGCGTACAAACTTGCATGATCATGTAGAAGAAATGAGGCACACAATTCATTTGATTTATAAGAATGCTCCTGCGACCGTTGATAATGTGTTAGTAGCCTCTGCCTGGGTCGCTGCCTGTGTTGCTGCCTGTGAATAATTTTTGTTTAAGTCACGTGACGCTTACATATAAGACTGGGCGGTGAGCTGGGATCAACAACTCAAAATCGCACGGCAACCGTTCTTTTTGCCCCACGACAGATCACCAAACGACATCCTCTCTTTACCTCCACCACCCATAAAGGTACGCCCTCTCCTCTGCAGCTGCATTTCTTGAACTCTATCTCACAATACCGTGCTAACACCCAGACAACACAGTTATTTGCGCAGACACCCACCTCATATCTCCACTCCGCAACAACATACCACAATCATGGCGGAAGGCGCAGCTGCTCAGCCAACCGTAACCACTTTCAAGCTCGTTCTCGTTGGAGATGGTGGTACCGGAAAGGTAAGCAATGTTTCGATATTGTTTGGTCGACAGGGCTCAAGCCTTGGCCACGATAAACAATACGGCTGAACCCAATTACTGCCAGAGCACTTTACTAACTCTATTCTTTTTTTTTTAGACAACCTTCGTGAAGCGTCATCTTACAGGTGAATTCGAGAAGAAGTACATCGCGACACTGGGTGTCGAGGTCCACCCTCTTGGCTTCACAACAGTACTATAACCCCATTCGTATCCGCGAACGAAAGATTTTGCGCTAATATCTGCAGAACTTGGGACCCATTCAATTCGATGTCTGGGATACCGCTGGTCAGGAGAAGTTCGGTGGTCTTCGTGACGGATACTATATCAACGGCCAATGCGGTATCATCATGTTCGACGTGACGTCCCGTATCACATACAAGAACGTGCCCAATTGGCACCGTATGTCTCACAACCTCCACATGTCGCAGCTGTTTGCTAATCTAAAGTTTTAGGCGACCTAGTTCGTGTCTGCGAGAATATCCCGATCGTCCTCACGGGCAACAAGGTCGATGTCAAGGAGCGAAAAGTGAAGGCTAAGTCCATCACTTTCCACCGCAAGAAGAACCTTCAATACTACGATATTTCAGCCAAATCGAACTACAACTTCGAGAAGCCCTTCCTCTGGCTTGCCCGGAAACTCGTTGGAAACCAGACTTTGGTATGAAGGCCCAGCTATCTCGTGCAACCATTTGCGATAAGCTAACAGATCGATTTTGGTAGGAATTCGTCGCTGCCCCAGCCTTGGCTCCTCCGGAAGTCCAAGTCGATCAGGCCGTTCTCGAGCAGTACCAGAAGGAAATGCAGGACGCGGCCCAGATGCCTCTGCCCGACGAGGAGGACGCCGACTTGTAGATAGGGTCTTCTGTTCCCTCTCGCAGTCATGCGCAGCTGTGAGAGGTTATAATGGTACGACATGATTATGGGAATTGGCATTTCGGGTAGAATGAGTGTCACGGGTTTGGTGACTCAGGGAAGGACGGGAAGACGATGGGGGAACCATTAGTGATCTTGCTGTGAAGGCGCCGGACTAGCTGGTGATTTCTGAATAGCTTTAGACGGTCATATGGTTGCTTTGGTACACCATACGATTGACTCCTTCCCTGGCGGTACATTTTTCAATGGAATGAAGTTGCGTGACATCCTGACTTTCGCAAAGCTATGTGAGACGAAACCTGAGGCTGTCAGAGACTATAAGGCTATCCAACTTCCCACACTTCGCAGTGAAAGAAAATTCTTTTTGACTGGTCTTAGTTTGACGTCATTGCTTGAAAAGTGGAGTACTTATTCCGGAGTTGTGCCGCAATCATGGGCAACCAAAATTACATAAGACCAATTCTATTCATAGAAATATCACCCTTTCTATTCTAAAGTTCCTACATTTATGCCATCATTACAAAGGTATCAAAACTTCGTCATCAAAAGCACGCGAGGCCTCAAGCGCCTAGAAGAAAAGGGCATCCTAAAAGTGAGACTTGGTCATAAAGATCCCCCTACATAGATATACATCCTAGATACTCGAAAATAAAGTAAGAGGAGATCGATCATTATCGTCACTCATTTTCCAAAAAAGCTTGCCAAAAATAGGGGAGAAAAAAAAATTTAGGAATGAGAATTGAGAATGAGAATGAGGGTTGAATCAAGATTTTAGCATACTGGCGAGTATCGTTAGCTCATGAAAAGAGAGAAAGGGGAGGAGAGTTAGGGAGAGCGGAACACGTACGGTGCAATAAACTGGCTGTAATTCTCCAAAGGCTCAGCACTCCCTTCCTCGATGACGCCTCTTATAACATCGTCCTGCGCAATACTGCTCCAAAGATGGATACTCATGGCTTTCTTGCTGTTGAACAGTGTGTGTGCTACACCTCGCACTTGCCCCAGCACTACACTCGCGATAGGCCAGGTACCGCTATATGATTGAAGACACCCGACGTCTAGTCGAATAGATTGTTTGATCACGTCGTCTTGGCCGTCGGGCACGAGGAACGACCAGTAGCTGAGATGCACGACGGATGCCATGACTACGACGCAGGTGAAGAAGGGAGAGTGGTGGAGCAACGGACCAGGGAGCTTTATAAGAGAAGAGATATTTTCGGCGCTAGTGAGACATTTCGCCGTATGTATCTCTCTCGTCTGAGTCGGCAACAACACTTGCCCGGGCTGCACACAAATGTTCACATTCTCGACTCTCCCAAAGCCCAAATTACTTCGTGGCCGATGCAGCATAATTGTGCTCCCTGCATTCACCATGTGGGCTTCGAAAAGCAGTTCGTCAATGTGCCCGCCGTTGTTCATGATTTCCCGTTTTGAGGTTGGGAGGTGCAGAGACCAGTTTACGAGGTAGGCGTCTACGACGTCGACGATGTGGTATTCGAATGTGCTGTCGAGACGCGAGACTTCGAAGACTTTGCCTAGGATTCGGATTGCGTCGATTAGGTAGGTGAAGGAGGAGAAGATGATTTCTTCGGGGGCGAAGGCTGAGTCATCGTATTCTTGGAGGGTACGGGAGAAGGGGATTTGCTGGGGGGTTGTTAGTGGACAGATGTGAGATAGTAGGTGATGAGAGGTACGAAGAGCAAGTGAGGTAATTTTATGTTATGATAGAGTCAAAAACGATGGTATATGAGAAATATTTGATAAAGAGATGGGATCAGAAGGAGAGATAGTGGTGAAAAGTGAAGGGAATAATGGTCATGGAAGGTGCTCAAGAAGGTGCTTACCCCTGAAAAGTACTCGTCATTTTCGCAAGGTAGCGGCACATCTGTGGAAACGTCTTTGAGGCGGAACTGGACGTTGGGGTTCACAGCAGCCATCATCCCGTTCACAACATACATTGACCACCATGTCCGTCTCCAACTTTCTTCGAGGACGCGATCATTATCCCCATGGAGTAGTGCGAAGTCAACTCGATGCAAGCCTATCTCGACAGTCATATTCATAGCCATGGCAAATACCTGACCGGCTCTCCCAGGGTCGTTGTTTGCATGCAGTCCAATGGCAAAAAGCATTAGCGCTTGGACAGTGTAGCCGTCTTTAGGAATGTTTTGGTTTGCAAGCATCCGGTTCAAAGCGTCTTTGTATATATCTGTAGGGACATCTGGTATGAAGCATGATCCTATGTACTGAACGGCAAGTTCTAATAGAGGAACTCTCCTTTCTTTCAGAAGCTCCATAAGCCTCGGTCGAGGCAGGCAAAACGGATGAGATCCATAAAAGTAGGCAAAGAAAGCACCTATAGGACTAGGGCGGGCTGTAGCGCCATACTGATTGACTCTCGGGGTGCCATTCAAGTTGAACTGATTGAGCGGCGCCGCAGCAGGGAGGAGACCAAGGCTGCTTGGAGCGCTGCTAAGGGGATCAACAAGGGAAAGCTCATTGCCGAAGTCGTATCCTGGAGATGGCAGTTGGAGAGTCCCGGTAGCCAGCGCAGTGTCTACTGACCCTTGAAGAAGCGCCGCATTATCTTGCCCTACTACAAGATTAGATTATTCAATTCTTGCATAAATGTACATGTCAAGGGCATATACCAGGAATTGGAACAGCGGGGGTATTTTCTCCCACTTTGTTCTTTCTTTTTCCCTTCCAACCTCGACGGGATTTGATGTACGAGCACTCTACTCCATCAGCTTTACATCTAGAACATCGAACACCGCCGTCGCATTTAAGATGCCTGCTTCTGCAGGGGACACACGCGACTGCGACCGAGGTCCTGGCCGGAGGGGTGGTTGTCGCGTTGTCAGACTTTGGAGTCTGCGCAGGTGGTGTAGGAGTAGTGCTCTCCTGGGTGGAAGAACTCCCGCTTGGGGAGAGGTGCAGGGCCAAATTGGGTGAGTCCGATAGGTCTTGAGTCCAAAATGTGGGATCTGCGGCAGCCGAGACAGGGAGATTTGACGCTGAGGAGCCTTGCGACGCCATGAAGACAACCCCAATCCGTTGCGAATGCGACACACTTTATTCTCCGAGTCCTATACGGGGTCAACAGTCGGCTGCTTATAGCGATGCGAGGAGGTTGAGGTCTGAGGCATGAGTACAAATCAAGCTGAAAGAGACAGGCTTATCACGTGCGAGCGGAAACTAGCCAATCAGTCTAAACCCAAAGCGCTCGAGTTACCGAAGATCAAGAACCCAATACGAAAACAGCTCCTCTTACATGAACCACACAGAACCTTACCGCTTGCCTTGTCGCACTCGTTTCTCCTGCAAACCTCATTTTCTGCGCAGAAATTTTGGACGTCATATATTGTGAAAAGCTTTTGGAAGTTCAGCCAGCAGTTACCATAAAAAAGGCCCCTGGACAGAGGACGCGGAAAGGATCGTATTTTATAGGGATGGTGACTCGTATACGTCGTATGGTATATACACGTATAATATACCGTATATACGATCGATTTTGAAGCTATACAATCGTATAGAATTAATAATCGTCTCAGTAAGCAGCCAGCCGAGCACCCATACATCTGGATTTTGCCCTGTTTTCAGCCTGGTAATCACCCTCAATCCATCCTCTATATATCACTTTTGAAGCCATATTTTGGTGTTGTTCTTGCCTATCCAGAGATGCCTCGACTCAGTAGTAGTTCACAAACGTTCGGATTCGGGACTCGATAGATAGTCAGGGTGCTGCGTACTTTGACGACGATGAGGTTGAGGAGCAGGAGGATGAGATGGATGGCGACGACGAGGTTGATATTACTCCAATTCTTGAGGGCCTACAGGTGGCCAGAGAGGTTGACGAGCTTGCCAATCCTCTGGTAATGGAGCTTACAAATCGATATTTATAATCAATCCTTATACCATACAGTATCCAATGCACCGCCGGAATCTGCCCCCCAGGGGGCACCTGAGGTAGGCCAATAGGAGGCTGCTGATATAAGGAGGTTCTTGGCACTTCGAACACCAACATTTTCTACGTGTATGAGGTAGTTCATTAACATAATTAATTCACAACCCCCCCATGGCTCCGCGTAGGAGAATTGACGACGATCTTGTTAATAAGGTTAATAAGCCTCCAAAATTAAAAAGAGGAAAAAAACCTAGCCTTCCTGACGCTGGCGCGGCGCCTGATTGGAAGCCACTACCCATTAAGAACCTGAACGACCGTGGTATCCCAAACTTACCGGAAGAAGTGGATAGAGAGAGCCCTATCCAACTATTTCAGCTGTTTTTCCCTGACGAGCTAGTTGATAGGCTCTGTGTGTACACCAATCATAATACAGAGCTAATACGCGCTGGGAAGCCGCCCCAGGAGACCGACAGCAATTAGCGGGATTCGAAACACAAGCAGAGACCCTAGAAGCCCGTATGCAAAGAAGAGCTACACGCTTATTTTACTACACTCATACACATAGGGATACACAAAGAAGCTAGGATAGAAGATTACTGGAGAAATAAGCGTAGTTTTAGAGTGAAACACTACGTTGGGGACTATATCTCAAGAATTCAATTTGAACAAATAGATCGCTATTTCTACTGTACAAGCCCAAAAGAGGAAGGCCAGGAACCGTTTAAAACCACATTTAAAAGAGTTTAGGAGCTTTCTAAACACCTAAGGGCTTGTTCTCAGCAATACTAGCAGCCAGGAAAGTACCTAGCTGTTGATGAGTCCATGCAGAGATTTACAGGCCGTTCTAAAGAAATTACTACAATTCCCTATAAGGCCAATGCAGTAGGATATAAGAACTAGATGTTAGGTGATAGTGGCTATATATACGATTGGCTCTTCCACAGTAAAGGTACGGTAAAAGGAGAGAGTCCCTATCGATTAGATCCTTCTTAAGTGGCTGAAGGCTTTACATCTACTAAATCTATAGTGTTACACCTTACTCAGTCACTTAAACGTAGTAAACATGTTCTATTACTTAATAATCTGTTTACTACTATCAAGCTGTTAGAGAAGCTTAGGGAGGAGGGAATAGGAGCTGCAGGGACTATTCAGACTATAAAGATGTCTTAAGAAGAAAAGGAAGAAAAGCAGGTACAAAAAGAAGCAACTTCTCAAGAAAACACCCAAAATTCAACTTCAGACGAGAACTCTTAGGGAGAATCTCAGGATTATACCCCAGAGTCAGCTCTAAAAGGCAAGAACACTAAGAATAAAAAAAAAGCCTATATATAAGGGTTTTAATGAAGAGCTCATTAATGGACGACTATATAATGTGAACAAGATTAAATGGGGTACGATCTTCTTTAAAGTCTCTAAAAAGAAGACTGTTAGCTAATTTGCATGGCGTGATAACAATGTAGTTCTATTTACAACTACCGTTGGCGATAGTAAGTTAATATACTCTCCTTAGGTTAATCTACTAACTAATTAGTGGGTAAAACCGTAGTACGTACGAGGAAGTGCCTATCTAAGAGTAGAACTGGGGCAATACAGACCCGAAAGGCCTTTGGAGATCTCATTAAAAAAGAGCTGTCTATCCCTGAGCTTATCGACTTGTATAATCGCTTTATGAATGCCGTTGACAGATTCGACCAGTTAAAATCTTACTACGGGACCCTTCGAGCTCATAGGAAGACTTGGAAGAGTCTCTTCCACTTACTACTAGATATTGCATTAGTAAATAGCTTCAAGCTATCACTATATGCAAAGAAGACGAAGGACTCTGGCCACCGGGAATACCTATTGAAGCTAGTCTTCCAGCTTCAGAAGAGATCAGCGAAGGCTGCCAACCTTAATCCTAGCAGGCCCCATGCGACAGAGATAGATTGCCAGCCAACTACTAATCATGTTTTGGTGAAGCTCTATCCTCGAGGGAAAGCAAAAACGTGTGTATCTTGTGCAACTAAGGGACGGCGTACCCAGGGTAGGAAAAGGACTGCACTCGGAGAACTGACGGATAGCGACCTCAATAGGCAGCTGAAGAGACTAAATAGGACATTATACGGCTGTTTGATCTGCCAGCAAGCCTTCTGCAACCTCCCACAGCCGTGCTGGCAGGAGCACTTGCAGACTGTACAGCTCTTGGTGAATTAGATGGATGTAGGTTCACTACAACACCAAGAAATCAGCATATACAGAGTTCTACACACATTCCAATAGCTTCATGTATGAAATCGAGCTCTCAGGGGGCATTTTTGTCGCTGGTTTTACTAGTTATCTCTCATACAAAACCTGCAACTTTGGTGTTCGAAGTGCCAAGAACCTCCTTACATCAGCAGCCTCCTATTGGCCTACCTCAGGTGCCCCCCGGGGGGCAGATTCCGGCGATGCATGGGATACAATTTATACGGTATATATACGGTATACGGTATATACAGAGGTTTGGGAATATCTACCGTAGATTTTCATCCCTAGTATTTACTTCTTCTTCATTAGAAGTCTTCTGGTTAGTGTGCACGGCCGGTTAGCGTGCACGCTTAGTCATCCACATCACCACCTCAAAAATTGAGGTTATTCGCAATCAAAGAATCGTCAAAATCGCTTCAATTATGGTGTAATAGGAAATCGAGATCGGCGAGTTAGCCTATCTCAATTATATCGTCTCTAAAGTGAGCAGGAAGCTTCTTCACGCGGCCTGGGCAAGATAAAGGGAGATCTATCTTTAGGGGACTATCTTTCTCACCCACATCCAAAAGAAATTCTGTAATAGTAGTAATTGCGGTAGATTTCTTCTTCCCCTTACCCTGCATCGATTTCAGGTCGTTTTTAAGTTGCTTTTTAGCTTCTTTAGCGTATAGAGCTTTCTTGCGTATAAGCCTTTTCTTCTCCTGTTCTACTTTATGCTAGATCTCCTTTTAGATCTTTATAGCCTTACGTTCTCGCTTCCTCTGCTTAATAGCAAGTCTCTCTTACTCCTTAGCTATCGCCTTGAGTTGTTTTTCTTTTTTCTTTCTTATCTGTTCCTGAAGAACAGCTTGTTCCCTCTTAGTTTAAAGGTCACATGCAAAGAACACTTTTTGGAGGCTGAAGAAAAGGCAATTACTTTTATCTACTACTTAAAGCTTTTTAAATAAGCCCTTCTTACGTGCATGCTTCTTCTTTTCACTTTTTAGAGCAAGCTTAGGCCCTTCTACTTTATTTCTTAGTAAGTTCTTTACATTCGCTAGTTTCTATATTATTAATTAGAGCTGCTTCCCTTTCTACCTAGTCCTTAAGATTATAGCATTAAGTAGCTTCTGGATCTTCTTTATATCTCTTACTAATAAAGGCATAATTGGTTCTTACTGTAGAGGAGGTATAGAGATCTGTTTTGTGCACTTTCTTAGCTAAGAGTTAAGAATTACTTTAGAAGTAAAGAAATATAAGCTAGTTCTCTACTATCTACTAAATACATTATCTTTTATAAAGGCCTTATTAAAGGCAACCTAAAAGAACTTAAAGAAGTTCTGTTTAGTAATATTAATAAGTCCTTGCGTCCAATGTACGTACTACGTTACTTTTTAGGTATAATAATCTAATAGTAGCTAAAATAGCCCTACATCAAGTAGCTAAAGCATATAAGTCAAGTAAAAAGGGAAAATAAGAATTATAATATAATAGGCAATTGCCTAATTAATAAATTGTATGTTAACATAAGATTTATAGCTGTTAATAATTAGTAAGCACTAGTCTCTTTTATTTCTTGTCTTTAGCTTTAAGTAATAATTAAACACCTTTATTAGCTACTCAAATCCTAGGTTGTTGTTCGTTTAGCTAGTAGAAGATACAGTAAAGAAGACCTCTTAGAATAAAGATATTACAGACGGTAACAATAAGGCAGCTGCACTTAAAGAGCTAAGGGAACTAGCAGCAACAGCCAATAAAGCTCTGGAATAGAAACGTATGTTCGAACTAGAAAGAAAGAACTATAAACAGGCACAGGATGTATTGGCACAGGCTAAGGTACAGGCTAAGAAGCGAGGACAGAGATACGGAACTATGCCACAAGATTAGGAGCAGTCACGCACGTGATTAGGCCAAGGCTTGGCAGATAGAAGAGATAGAGAAGCTAGAGGCTTCAGACATTTCTATTTCTTCAGACAGTATCTAATATACTGCCAACAAGGATACAATGTACGCACAAGGGATTTTCTATAAATATAAGGCATAAACTGGCTCCGAGATATTTTAGATTCTTTATAGTTACTCTAAAATCGAGATCTTCTCTCTAAGTTGAGACTTGAATTCAAGTGAAATAGTTTAACACTATCTTGTTAAATCTATTGTACACTCTCTTCCTATCTTGTGATAAAGATCAAACTCTATTCTGTTAAACCTAGAGCTATCTGCTCCAGATACGGAAAGGGCTGAGAACTTATTAAGTAATCAGTTAGGGCAGAGTTGCTAACATAAAACGTACCGTTAAGTTAAGATAACTCGTAACATTGTAACTACCCTTTCAAAGTGTAGGAGAGGACGTTGGATTGATTCTAACAACGAATTTCTGATTACGGTCTATGACGACTTACTATAAGGATGAACAAAAACTTTACTCATCAAGCGACAGTAGCAGCGAAGAAGAAGTTATGGTAGGACCTTTATCTATTACTAGAAGTACATCAGGAGGAACCAAGAGCGCATAATAGATCATCCAGGAACAAGAAGCAGCTATTATGGAGTTACGCAATGCCATGATTAGCATGCAGCAACAAGTCGAAATAGTAAAAACCAAGAGAGGAGGAACTGTAAAGATCTAACCACCCTCTAAATTCGACGGAAATTGGGATGACCTCAAGACGTTTATGGCCGCAATAGACTTATACTGTTAGTTCAATCAATCCTCATTCATGACTAACCAAGATCGGATCCTGGCAGCCGGTATGAATATGATAGGAAGAGCCATGAAATGGTTTGAACCACTCGCAAAGAACTATTTGGCTAAAGGAGACTCTAACCTAGGATCGGCGGGACTTGCGAACTGCAACGACGATGTCAAAAGAACTTTTGAGAACTATAAAACGTTCAAGAAAGAGTTGATTGTAGTCTTCAGCGAAATCAATAAAGAAACAGAGGCAATCTAGAAGCTTTAAAGACTCAAGCAATAAACATCGGCAGCTAACTACACAGCAGAGTTCAAGCAAATCTAATCACGACTTGATTGGGCAGACCAACTATTGGTAATGATGTACTATACAGGACTGAAGGATAGGATCAAGGATGAGATTTCACGAGGAAAGCGACCTAGCACACTTCTGGGAATCATCGAACAAGCGGTGACTATTGACAACTATTAATACTAGAGAGAATAAGAAAAGAAGAACAACGCTAGGCTGGTAATCCATGCACCACGAAGGAATGGGAAGGATACTTGAATCTATAATACAATAGAGATTAATCACGTATCAGTTAAGAACGCATGGATTAATAAAAGAAAATAAGATAAATGTACTAAGGAACGAATGGACTGATATGCGCGCAAGGCATGCCTCAGATACAGGAAGTAAGAACACTTTATCAAAGAATATAAACAACAAACAGTAGACGTTAAAAAAGCTTATGTCTAGACTAAGGCACTAACAGAGATTAAGATTGCTATGGTCCGAATGGAACCAGCTAAGGACCAAATAACGATAGAAACCATAATACAATGAATCTAGAAAGAACGATGCTGGATTTGTGGGAGCTATATACATCTTAGATAAGAATACAAACTACTATATTAGCAGGTTAAGAATTATCTAGCAACGCCAGCTAGCGACATGATTGCTACTATATAAGGAGTTACTATTAAACAACACTAAGCCAGCTTCATGAAAGAAGTTAATTAATTCTATGAGATAATTTAGTAAAAGAGAGGACCCTTTAAGGCAGAGGACTAGAAATTCAGACAGTAATAGAATCTAGAGACTATAAAAGGCAAGGAATTAATGTCTACCATGATCTGACAGCGAGTAAGCTGGAGATATTACTGAATCTATAAATCAGAACATTACATGAGGGAATATTGTGTTACTAAACACTAGGAGGTTACTTTAGGAGATGGGATGTATAAGTACTAATAAGTATTACAAGCAGCTGGTAATAAGCAATATGGAGGACTTAGTAGACAGAAGTTAACTATATAGATGAATAAGATTTATAGATAAGAACTAACACTACTTATAAATTATGTGACCTATTATCACCCCGTAGGATACCCTGAATTAAGATGGGATTAGAATAAGAAATCTAATAAGGAACTTACTCTACTGATATTATAGGTACAGGACAATAATACCGCTGAAAGATCTATATAAAAGAAGTGCTAGATATGTGAGGAAAAAACGTATACTAGATAAAACTACAGATAGATAGCTTACACTATAAGGGTCGAAGAACTAAAGATAAAATAAGTATTAAAATAGATAGCATAGAAGCAGGAGCTTAATACGGAATAAGAGCTAATCTATATAGATTCTAAAAAAGAGCTTCAAGACCCAAAGACAGAGAAACACAAATAATTAGACTAGGATAAGTGCTAACTAGGATACTGATATCACTAAGCTAAACACCGCTAAGATAAATAGTTAGCCACAGAGTTACATGCCAAATTAATAACAAAAGAATATTTCTTAAGATAGAAGTGCTGAGATTATGAAGAAGAAGCTAGAAAGAAATACAATTTATTACTAAAGGAAGAATACTAACTCTAGTAATGCTCTATCCATAGACTTAAGAAAGAAACACTAAGGAAGTAATTGATAATTAGAATTACACTATAGATAAAAAACTAGAAGGCCAGTGAGTAATGATCATGCTGCTAAAGGGCTAATTTAAGGTCAAAACACAAGAGTTAGCACTTAACTATACACGACTTAAACAGAAACACGAAAATAAGCTATATATAGACGTATGTATTAATAGCTTTTGGACGCAAGCACTCGTAGACAGTAGGGCTAGTAAAACACTTATATTAAACAAGTAGATACAGAGATACCATACCTTAACTAGAGTTCTAGAAGAACCTGTAAGAGTAGTATGCATAGACGATAGTCCGGTAATATTCAGAGAAGGTCTAATTAATCTCGAAACAGAGAATGTAACTATTAGAGTAGCAGGTTACACGGATAACCGCTGTATTAAGATTATGAATCTAGGTAGTAAGGATCTCATACTAGGATGGGACTGGCTAGTATAATGGAACTTACTAATTAATTAGAGAACGAAGTCTGTAGGAATTAGAAAGGACTACCACAGATAAATGAAAGCTATAATATAGATGAAGAAAATGACTCTTTATGATACCACGTTTATTATGCCAAACGAATACCAGAAGGAATTTAGGAAATAGTTTATAGAAGAACAAGAAAACTAGATACCAGAACACAAGGATTGGGATTGCAAAATTATACTTAAGGAAGAAGAGAAACTAAAACCGGCACTATTATATTAAATATCTATTAAATAATAAAAGGAGCTACGACAGTATTTGAATAATAATATTAAGAAGGGATATTTGTGAGAAAGCAAAAGCAAAGTTACATTACTAGTACTATTTATACTAAAGAAAAACAGAAAACTACGACTCTGCATGGACTACTGATAATTAAATGAGATAATAGTTAAGAATCACTATCTAATACCCCTAATATCGGAACTCATGTATAAACTTAGAGGAGTTAAATGGTTTAGTCTGTTTAATATTAAGAATAGATACTATCGAATATGAATGGCTGAAGGGCACGAATGGCTAATAGCTTTTAAAATAAGCTATAAATTATATAAATACATAGTTATGCCTATGGGACTTACTAACGCACCAGTAATATTCCAAGCTATTATTAATCATGTTCTAAGGGAATATCTAGACGTTTTTGTACTAGTATATTTTAATAATGTCTTAGTATACACGAACGGGACGCTAGACGAATATATTGAGTATACTAAGAAAATATTATAGAAGCTTAAGGAGCACAACTTATACATTCAGACAGGGAAATATATATTCTATAGGAAGGAAGTTAAGTTCCTAGGATATATAGTGTCTAGGAATAGGATAGTAGTTAACTTAGATAAAGCTAAGGATGTTCTATCATGGCCAACACCAACAAACACAAAAGAAGTTTATTTTTTCCTTAGATTTACGGGATTCTGTAGGTAATTTATTAAGAGCTATTTAAGAATTACGGCACCCTTAACAGAATTACTTAAGAAAGATTAATAATTTAAGTGGACAGAAAAAGAAGACGAAGCTTTTAGGAAGTTAAAAAGGAAATTTAAGAAGCTACTAATATTAAAGATATTTAATTTAGGACTTTAAATAGAGATATATATAGACGTATTAAACGGAGCTATAAAAGCCATCCTCTTGTAAATACAGGACAATAGATAAAAACACCCAGTAGATTTTTTATCTTATAAACTTACGACTGCTAAGTTGAACTATGATATTTATAATAAGAAATTATTAGCAATAGTTTAAGCATTTAAGAAATAGAAACATTATTTAGAAGGAGCTAAGTAATAGATTATTGTATATTCAAATCATAAGAATCTAACGGCATTTATAACAATAAAGAAGTTGAATTAACGACAAGTCAGATGGTAGGAGATACTATTAACTTTCGATTTTCGAATACTTTATAAATTAGGAAAAGAAAATACTGCGGCTGACGCACTTAGTTAATGAGTAGACCATATAAAGAACATACTAGAAATACATAACACGATACTTAAGTAAAGACAAGACGGATCCCTGGGAAGCTTATAAATAGATATTAAATCAATAGTCATTATTAAAAACACCTGGGAAAAACGAATAAGGAAATTCAATAATAGACGACTACTTTAGAATTTAGACTAAGAAACGATTTATATACTAGATGAATTATAGACGGAGTTAATTAAAGACTAACATTCAGCTAAAATGCATAGATATTAGGGAGTTGAGAAGACTATAGAATGAATTAACAGACACTTCTAGATTCCAGGAATTTAGAGTAAGGTTAGGAATATTCTTTTAGAATGCATTAAATGTAAAAAGAATAAAGTATTAAGGTATAAGGAGTACGGACTCATGCAACTAATATCTTCACTAAACGGACTATAGGAATTAGTTATAATAGACTTTATTATGGGAATACTAATAATTACTATCTTAACAGGTTAATAGTACGACATGATACTGGTTATTATTAATAGACTAATAAAGTACGCTTACTTTGAACTAACCTATATGGAAATAAAAACAGATAAACTGGCGTTATTACTGATTAAAATACTAATTACATAATACGGAATGCTATGAGAATTTATCACAGACTAAGACAAGTTATTCACGTTAATATTCTAGAAAATGTTTATAGGACGGCTAGGGGCTGAGCACTGTTTTTTAATAGTATTTTACCCACAGACAGATAGACAAACAGAACGGACGAATTAAATATTAGAATAATACCTACAAATATATGTTAATGAATTATAGGACAATTGGATTGACCTACTACTGATGGCTAAGTTTGTATACAACTCTGTAAAGTCATTAATAACAGGAAAATCACTATTCTATGTGAACTATGGTTATGAGCCTACGGCTTATCAAGAACTATAAATATTAGATAAAGTGTTAGAGTTTGTAAGAAGAAAAGTTAAAGACTTATAGATGCTGTATAAAGAAATCGCACAGAAAATCACCTATAAAGGTAATCTTAGTAAGTAAGTTAAAGATAAATCTAAGGTTAAGAGACTAACCTTTAGGGAGGGGGATAAGGTTTTCTTAAAAAAGGAAAATTTAGAAATAAAATAACTATCATGAAAATTGGATCACGTTAAACTGGGACCATTTAAGGTTAAATAATAAACAGGACCTGTGAATTACGAACTATAATTATCTAAGGACACGAGAATTTATCTAGTTTTTTATGTCTTTAAACTAGAACTAGCACTACGGGATGCTAGGTTGTAAATAAGACTTAAACTTAAGAAAAATACTACTAAGTATGAGGTCTAGGAAGTTTTGGACTACTAACAGTTTAGGCGTTAGTGGAAGTACTTGGTTAGATGAAAAGAGTACGGACCTGAAGACGATACGTGGGAACTAATTAGGAACTTAAGAAACAGTTTAGAGCTGATTAACTAGTATTACTAGAGAAAGTAGTAAAGGCTTGTTTTAAGACTGGGTCCAAAGCATAAGGAGAATGCAGGACGTTTTATTTGAAACTAGAGAAGAAAGGCGAAGCGGCGCCAGACACTGCAGGTTATAGTGTGCGAAGTTCTTAACCTCAAAAATAGGCTTCTTCCTCTTTAAGAGCTTGGATCTTATGGATTAAGGCTATCTCTTAATTAAACATCTCTTTCTCTTTGGAATTGATTTGTGTAAGCTTACGGCGGAGATGGCGCTCTTAGGCCTAAGCCTCTTAATTAGCTAGAAGTAGACGGCGACGGGTCTTAATGGTCTCGTCCTGGGCTTTTTTAAGCTAGCGACGAAGTTTTTCCTTATCGCGATTAATATGATCTCACTCCGGTTGCAAAACAACTAGATCGTATTTTATATTACGATTATTATAAGCTGAATAATGGCTGGAACTTAAATTCACTAGGCAGTCATCGCCTTGGCGGGAACAGTTTGAGCAAGGTGTTAACATGTAACAGAGTACGGCACAGATCTAAAAAGCTAAACAGCAAGAACGTATTAGAGATAACTCAGGACGTGTCATCATTAGGGAGCTAGGTAGGAAGAAAAGGAAGTTAAGGGTCTTATAGTTTAGAACACTAAGCAGAAGACCTGCTGCCTTTATACTGCTTATAGAAGAGAGAAACTATCTTCCGGGACAAAGACTTAGAAGAGGGGGATAGTGTTATGGACGGTAACAACAAGGCAGCTGTACCTAAAGAGCTAAGGGAACTGGCAGCAATAGCCAATAAAGCTCTAGAATAGAAACGTATGTTCAAACTAGAAAGAAAGAACTATAAACGGGCACGGGATGCATTAGCATAGGCTAAGGTACAGGCCAAGAAGTAAGGACAGAGATACGGAACCATGCTACAAGATTGGGAGCAGTCACGCACGTGACCAGGCTAAGGCTTGGCAGATAGAAGAGATAGAGAAGCTAGAGGCTTCGGACATTTCTATCTCTTCAGATAGTATCCAACATACTGCCAACAAGGATACAATGTACGCACAAGGGATTTCCTATAAATATGAGGCATGAACTGGCTCTGAGATATTTTGGATTCTTTGTAGTTACTCTAAAATCAAGATCTTCTCTCTAAGTTGAGACTTGAATTCGAGTGAAATAGTTTAATACTATCTTATTAAATCTATTATACACTCTCTTCCTACCTTGCGATAAAGATTAAACTCTATTCTGTTAAACCTAGGGCTATCTGCTCCAGATACGGAAAGGGCTAAGAACTTGTTAAGTAATCAGTCAGGGCAGAGTTGCTAATGTAAAACGTACCGTTAAGTTAAGGCAACTCATAACAAAAGGTTTATAATTCTAGAGCTATAAGTTCTGTACATCTCCTAATTGGCCCTTATAAATAAGTACTAGTGGAAGGTAAAACCTATCTGCATAAATTAAGGCTAATATTGTAATCTAATTCCTATTCCTATCTTACTCAGCACCCCTAAGCTTTCCTAACTTGTAATTTGACTTATAGTAAATTCTTTTTAGCTTATTTAGTACTCTAATAAGAAAGCCTTTCTTATCTATATTGTACATATTATGTGGCTGGATGTCGTATTTAGCAATCTTTTTCTTTATAAAATTAAAGTATTGACTGTATAGAAAGTTATTGTCAGCTTTTGTACACTGTAAGTTGATTGGCGTGAGATAGGAAGACCCCAAGACATCTGAGTGTTTCTTCCACCAATCAGTAACAAAATCCTTGTGAACCCAATGTCCTGCAAGGTTGTGGATGAAGTTCGCCACCATTGTATTCGTCGGTGGAAGGCTCATCGCTGTCAGCTTCTGTATGTAAGAGATGAGATTGTTTTCTTGCTCCTTGGTAAGAATACTAATGGATTTAATATAGGCCTCACGGGAGACGGTAACACCTCGGTGGCGGCGCGACAGCGTAGATCGATCGACATTGTACTTTTTTGCAGTTGCAGAATAATTTGGATAATCTTGCAATTCTAAATCAGCAAGCGCGGCCTCAATAGCGTTCATTTTGGTGGCAGGAGGTTGATTTGAAGATAGACGAATTTTGATGTTTTGTGTGCACGCTGGCGGGCCGTGCACGCTAACCAGAAGACTTCTAAACCCTTATTTCCAATTCAACAGATTTCTACAAAGAACTGAGGGGTATCGCTATGGGTTTTAATCTTATTGAACTTGTTCTCATTGGAGGGTTGTGGCAGTGACATCCTCATTTGTATCAACCACACAACCCTCGTAGCATCATTCCCGTCTTATCCCATTTCTCAACCTGTTCCCGCAGTCTTATCGCTCACTCTCGTCTCTTTGATCGAAACACCTGCGTTCTCGGTCATGGGCAAGCTTTATGCGAGGCTTTCGATAGCTTTGTCCTGTACTACACGGCAAAGAGGAGGTAGAGTCTTATGACTGACAAGCTTTCCTGGGCCGAAGCCCACCCTCGTTCCAATCCGGTATCTGGTTTTTGCCAATGGGGCCAACTTCATGCACTGATCATACTCTAATTTTATCATAGGTCACCTGTCGTCAACTGCCTCCACGTGGAGTGTCAAAGAGTACTCTCATAAAAGTTCAATCCAGCCGAGCACTCGCAAGCCTTGGCCTACACAACCAGCCATCCTTATCTATTTATTATCACGGGCTGACGAATTTCATGCCGCGTATGCCTTCCACGCGACCATAGCCGCCTGAAGTCACAGCCAAACTCCCGTATCATTAGCTCTCCTACATATCAATGCTTCGAGGTCTTCTCTGCCTTCTCTCCGCTAGAGGGACGTGTGATTGAGCACTATTCTATGCCTGAGGGGGACCAAGTAGCACTCTAATGACCTTTGCTCATGTTTCCAAATGCAGATATCGGATAAGGTACTTGCAGATGGCGGGTATTTCTTCATGCACCGCAATCACTAGAGCACCACAAATTTCCATCCTATACCCGAACTGACTTCTGAGCCAAGCTGGCCAGTATGCCAAACTTGCTTGGGATTTCTTTTTTCATCTATTCAGACTATTTCCCCGCAACATTCCTAGGATGACTTCAATAGCGCACGAAACGCTAGCAGAGAAGAGAGGTGCGTGACTTGGCTAGGACCAAAATGCAAGGATCTCCTGTGTCAAGTGGGTCATCGTTGCTCTAAACGGTGCTCTCCCTACCTCAGATATGCCCTGATTGGATGTGGGTGTGGTCCGATCGGCCTCCTCATTGTTTGCCTCCTCGTGGGGCAAATATAGGCAATTGCCTTAAAAAGCGAGAGCTTCCTCAGCGCGAAGCTATCACATATCTCCGCTCCCATGACTCTGTACTCCACCGCGATATCTCAAAGCCCGGTAATTGGGAAGCAAGGTGTTCTCGGTCCGTCATGTCGATGCATGAATGGACTCAAATTAATTTCGGACCATTCATGGAAAGAAATGATTAATTACAATTGTATCGGGCCTGGCAATACGCTGAAGATAACGGTCTATATATTCAGGCTAGAAGATGCGATTTTCCACCTGGAGTATCAAAAAAAGAAACTTGGAACACCAAAACGCCAATGCGAAAGATGATCAGTATCGCCGGGTCTGTGCAACGGTTCTGAAATGTGGAAACCTGCTCACCGAAATCCCTCTTACCTTACTTTTTGATCCGTTATCTTCCACACTAGCATATCATCTCATCGGAAATCTGTGGTTCACAGCGGCCCTTAGTGAAGTTCCATACATCTACAGAGCAGTCTGCAAGCGACTTCTCTGCCCTCCAGTCGAGCTCGGATTCTGCTCTCCGAACTTCAGCTACACAGAAGCCAACGTCTCCTGCCCTCCTTCCGACTTCTTTGACGGGTATCCTCCGGCGCGAGGTCTCTTCAAGACTTTGAAGGACTTCGCGCACGGTGTGTCCTCTTCCGGTACCTACACTACATTAGCGACCGAATTTATGAAGAATAGGGCCTTAGTTGGTGGAAAACTTCAGCAATCTAGAGTGGAATCAAACTTACCAAGATTGTAGGCCCGGAACGGCGTCTTGATCTTCCTAGCTGCCGATGCTGCTAGCGCGGCGATGTGGCCCCGAGCTAGGTCTACAACATGGATGAAGTCTCGAACAGCTGTTCCATCTGGTGTACTCCAATCCGTACCGAAGATCTCCAAGACTGGCTTCGTGCCAGTGAGGACGGTGGTGATTACTGGGATTAGGTTGCTTGGTTTCTGTCGAGGATCTTCGCCAAGGATTCCGGATTCGTGGCATCCAACCTCGTTCGTCAAAGTCAGTCAAAATCAACTTCGAAAGTCATCGAAACTTACAGGATTGAAGTATCGTAAGGCTGTGATGGACCAGGATGGATCTGACCGGGCGATATCGGCAAGGATGGATTCGCACATGAACTTCGATCTTCCGTACGGTGAGGTGAGCCCTAGTACACCTGGCAGCACCTGTCGCTCCAGCCCTGCATCGTCGTAGAAAGTTTCTGGATGATGTACGCAAAGCTCCTCGCGAAGTGGAACTCCGCAATTAGCACCTTCGCCGTAGACGGTGGCGGATGAGGAGAAGACAAAGTTCTTGATCCCAAACTCCTCGAGTAGACTAAGGAAGTCTACCAAACCGCAAACATTATTGCTATAGTACTTCAGAGGCATGCGGATACTCTCTTCGACCGACTTGTACGCCGCAAAGTGAATCACACCTGAAATCCTTGATTCGCGTCTGAGTATAGTTTCCTGCGCGTCGTCGGTCTCCATATCAATACCAGAGTCGGTTCGCTGAAGTGCCGAAAATGGAAAGCCGCTAGGAACCGCCCTGGTAATCTCAGTGATCGGTGTTGATGCCTTCCTGCCGATAGAGTAGGATGAATAACTGGCCAGGATCGATCTCATGCACGGGCTTCGATAGTCAAGTTGTCGAAAATGCAAGGCGGGCATCGGCCTATCTTGTGCGGCAAAATGTTCCGTCGCCAAAGCTTTGATCCGATGGAGCACACTCTCATACGAGTTGCTCAGGTCGTCGATAACCAGTACATTGTAGTTCTCCTTAAGCAACTCGAGGACGGTGTGGGAACCAATATAACCAAGTCCGCCCACTACCATAATGAAACGAGAGTTGCCGCCAGTAATATCAAGAGGGTCCTCAGCAACGTCGTCGTCGAAAAGAAGAGACCTCTGAGTATCCGGGGTACTGATGGCTTCGAGGGAGCCAGAGGCCGACAACGAGAAGGTTGAAGGAGACGGTGAGGCGGTACCAGAATTTGAAAGGTCCTCCATGATGAATACGAGATGTGAACAAACAGTAAGCAACGTGACTGCTTGATAACCCCAGAGAGGTACGTGGAAAATGTCTTATATATGTCCAAGCGTTGGAAGCTTTGCACAGTTGAACCCCAATTAGGCAGAACAAATTCGATGCAAGTTTTTCCCCCGTACTACTCAATATCGTTTATGATGGGCCACCCTTGGCGTGCTCCGGGCATTTGACCCCGATTTATTTTGGTCGGAAAGTTGGACCTCTGGTCTAGCACTTTCAAATATACTCCTTAATCGGTTGATCCCTGCACAATTTGTCTGGAAACACGCTCTGCGATGTACACTTCTGGACCCGGATGGCGCGGCCTCTAGAGCCTTCCAACGCCTTTATGAAGGATGCAAGCTGACCATTTTCTACAGCTTACCACCACATTTTCGCCGCCTGGATACCCGGATTTCGCATCTTGTCTATTGCCGTCTGAACTGTCCGTTGCTAGGGCATCTCTAATGGGAATTTTCTGGCCAATCATTCTTTACAAACCGCGAGCTTTCGTTGGATGCTTCCCAAAACATTTTCCTTTCTGATCTTACTGGCAATATCAAATTCACTTGTCGCTCGCTGTCGCTGTCGCCGAGACAAGAAAGTTATGGACGCGTCCGTCCTTCTCCCGCTCTACGTTTACCCCTCCACGGGCGCGTGGGAACCCGTGTATGGCATGTATGGATGTCCCTTTCAAGTTTCCGGTACCTTTTTGGTTGCGCATTAGACTCTGATCATCGCAGGGCATCATCTTACCCACGCGTGAGCTTCACGGCAATCGTCAACCCCCACAGCGGGCCGGGTGAAGGCTCGCTCCCAAACGAGAACTATACGCAAGCTATTCAAACTTTAAATTCGCTGGAGAATCTCCGTACTATCGGGTATGTGGCTACCACGTGGTGCACGAAGAATGTGAGCTCGGTACTCGACGAAGTCGCAGTTTACGCTGGATGGAGCTCCCACGACCCTTCATTGGCTATGAGTGGTATTTTCTTCGACGAGACTCCGTGGCAGCATACTTCTGAATACGTCACGTATTTACAAACCATTTCGCAGGCCGTCCACGGCAATCCCGGCTTAAGGGAGGGCTATGTTGGTAAGAAAACCTCTTTCATTTCGGTATTGGGCGTACTGGAGCGCTTCAGCAAAGCCCGAAATCGGTGGGTCCCGATATATGCCGCCCCTCACTATATCATTTGCACCTTCTTCCAGAGTACTGAGCTTTCGTCGATGACGATTCTAGAAACTGGGGCACCTGATATCGGCAGTTGCAGGCGTCAAGGCTGATGGTGCGTTGCAGTCCACAATCCGGGCGCTCTGCTTGAAGCACAGTATTTTGGTGACCCAAACTTTGTTGGGACCGCCAACCTCACCGTCGTATTCGAGGATACTTACGCCAACTGGACGATACGCGGGGACGATCTCACCACGCGCACACTTCCGTACGACCACGAGAGCCTCGCATGCATGGTTCATTCAGTACCAACTCTGAGTAATCGTGACACCGAAGCAACACTTCAAAAGATGCTTGCAGTCGGACGAAGCGTTTACCTCACTGGGGCCAACAACTACACCAGCTTCGACTCGTACTTCCCCGTGTTTGTTGATTGCTTAGACGGGCTGCTTAGCTAGATGGGTTTCCCGTTTGGGGCACGATATATACACAAGAAAGTGTGTTCCGGTACTGCGGACGTCATACATGGATATAATATGCATGATTATTAACTCACTGGCATCTTTAATGCTAAGGTGACGTGGGTCACGCCAGGCCACAGCGTAGCAAACGAGATGTACGCATCTATGTAGATTTCTATTGTTGTAGCTTCATGATTCGATACAACCGAGGCGGACTTCACATCCCTGACAGTCACTGCCCGCTTCCTTCATGGGCAGCCACGGTGGGACAATCTAAGCATAGGATGATGCAAGAAAGCCGCGGAATAAACGCTTCATCGTGGGGCACCTGGGTCTTCAGAAAGCTGCGATCGGGGCCTGAGTGAAATGAGAATACATGGAAACGGCTGACGAGAGATGAGTGGTGAGGCGCTATCCCCATCAAATATTCGGACCGTGAGTCCGCCGGAAGAATCTGTCAAGCAAAGCCCAGGAACCGCCTTGGTTGGCGAGTGAGCTTGAGGTGAGGTGAAACAAGCAACGATCGCCATGGACCCTGTTACCCTGCCTTTTGCCCCGCGAAGACGAAGAGGCTGTTATACCCAGTCGTTCGCAGTCTGACGGTGCAGAATGCTCGCCGCTTTTAGCCATCGAGATGGTGAGTGGTAAGGGGATTGGGTGTTGCGCTTTCCCCAATTCGGCGCGCTAAATTCGCGTGATCACTTTATTTCAACCCTACTTCTTCATTTGTTTGCGCCACTACTGCTGTATCACCTTTTCACCTCCGTCAACGGACCTCATTTTCCATATATCTGCTTTGCGGTGTCGAGGTTGTTCAATATGTCCCCACAATCGAACCCAGGTCCAGCGTCTAGCCTTGCTCTGGTTGGCGTGGTGTCTACTACCGGAGCGGCTCTGCGTCCCCGTGGGCTGTTACGGTGCACACCAGCTCACTTACTTCGTTACATCATTGATCATCCCTCCTTCGGTGTCTTTTTTGCCGCATTGTCTTGGATTCGCATGTTTGTGTGGTTCCTCATAGCAGGTCATTTCCGCTGCAGATTGGCAGCGAGGAGCGAAGCTTGAGCGTTGCTGGGACGAGTACCCCAGGCCTTTGGAGATCTTCCCCCCTGGTCTTCCTTTCCATTAAATTGTCAATTGCAAGTGCTCTCAATGAGATGTACGATTGTGGAGCGCAATATTTGCCTGCGGTGTCCGTTCCGAGCTATTCTGCACATGTCTTTTAACCCACATCGCCTAGAAGGCCCAGATCAGAAGGACAACGTATCAGAAGGCACTTCTTCTCGCCACTGCTACGAAAATGGCAAATTGATTTCTGCAATCGCTGAATTCAGCACCTGAGCTGCAAGGGGCCACTGCTCGGCTCGCCGTTCTCCCGGTGCGAACTACGGCCCCACCATGAAACAGACACAGGAAAAGCTTGAAGTTCTGCGTATCTTGGTTGTATGAAACCGCAGACCAGCCTCTCTGTTAATGATCGATCTTGATAATGCGCTAAAGTTGCATTTTTCACAATGGCTTTACCATGTCTACCGAGCATACCTCTATCAAATTTTCATTAGTCATTTTCGCTTCTTTTTGCTTCAACTCTGTTTGAATGGAAGCTCCCGTATTGGGTGTGTTGGACGTATAGAGCTGTAGTCATGACATCGTATGACTGCAGTGTCACTCTCTTGCATATGTAAATATTTCTTTTTATGGTGATCCCATGTTCGCCTCCGGCATAACAGAAGCAGCTGCGGCTGCTTTCAGCGTGCCGATTTCAAATTACATATCCCAAGCTTTATTCAGCTACGGACTTGGTTAAAGCTGCATACGAGTCTCCCGATGACCAACGCTCGTTGCAGCCGAGCAGGTCTCAGAAGGTAACCCTGGAATGCGACATGCGCCGATAATTCAAGTACGAACATGCCTAACTCATCATGTATCGCACCATGTTGGGCCTAATTGCGCCAGCTTCGGTGCGTGTGCAGCTACGCTCTGGACTCTTGTATCACGTTGCAGCAAGTGTAAAGGTTAGTTGTTTCATGGAACTGAGGAATCACAACATAGTGGACCATAGAATGATGCTGACGAAGCAGTCATTTCAGAGTGGTCCATGACCTGAATGACTTTTCCTGGTTCGTCTGTCCTGTTCCACACGTCTGCAGGCTGTAAAGAGCACCCATACGGCTGGGCCGCGCCACCAGCGTGTTTCTATTATGGCCCGGGCCTTTCCAACCAAGTTCAAAGTACTACGATTTCATACCAGGTGCGCTCATCGTTCTGCTCCCGGAGTCTCATCGGTCGGAGATTAGGTTAAATGCGAATGATGACTTAGCATCGACCTGAGCTCCAGAATGTAGTTGCCCTAGCCATATTCGTCTTCATGGGAGTATATGCGTGAGTTCACTTTCTCGACTTGGCTGCTGGTTCGGTTTGCGCCTGCTTAATGTCTAAAATAGCTTCAAACCGCATCAAGCCTTGAGCGTTCAAGAGTTCAGCAGTCCCCAACTCAGCTTCTGTACACACCTTTGAAAAGTGTATAACCTTAATAAGCAACTAAGCGCTTTAACGTCTCGCTCCGTTCCGAATCCGGTAGAATGATGATCGACCGCTAGTTGGAGTGAGCTTAACTATGAAACTTCCCCTGCTGTCGGCTTCTTGAATTAGGGACGCGTAGTCCCTGTTTCTTGATTTTGGGTCGGGACCGGCAGAGCAAAAATCAGCCTCGCTGTTCGGCATAACATTGTCTCCCAACGGCAAAGGGCTCCATCCTCGCAAGCGCCCCAGACAGATCTCGCTACTGCGAGATCTCGAAGGATTGATCCGCATTCAACCGTTTGGCAAACTCTTGGCTCCCCTGGCACTTTTACATGGGTCTACGGCTAATATGCACAATAGACCTATACTACGTGTCGAAAATTTTACTCAATTCGGTATCATCGAAGATCAATGTCCATCACTGACGCTACTCACGTCAGTCAGGCCTCGTTGCACCTCAACATTCTGGAAATGTTAATGCAAGGCTTCCCTAGATTCGCTTGTCCGGCTGTTCTCGAAAGTCAGTCAATAACATTAACAAGGCTGCCTTGATCCAAGGGCTTCTTGTGCGACAAGCACCCTTCTACGGGCCTGCGGTCGCGCGGAAGTTGGGCTTCGGTACAGCGGCTTTAACGCCAGTGTCGTCATAGAACCACAAAATGAGCGCTTCATCGGTGACCACCATGAATGCTTATCAAGCCACGATCTGAGATCTAGAGAAGCCTCTGGCTCGCGGCACATTCGCCATATCTTAAAGACCTTTACTTTGGCCGAGGAATTCCTAAAAGCTTCCTGTTGACGCTGACTATATTTTCCGGTTTTCACTCGAGAGAATTTTCATTCAAGGCATTTAGACTTTTGCTTAATTGAGCTGACGAAGCTCTTCCAAGTACTTGGAAAAACAAGCATGCACCCCGCAAAATGCACCCCACAGTCTGGAGAAAAGAGCCTCGGCAGTGAAGCTTTCTCTAGATGTTCTGGATGCTTGCGGAGCTTCCTGGACTATATCGATGGAAAGTAAAATTTCTGTTCATTTGGGTCATTGGGTGGTTGCGTTGCGAGGCGGCCACATGATTTCGACTGGAACTTTTTTTACCGATTCGTCCGTAGGACATTGGAATTTTTGTGGTTCTCTGAGAATGCGAAAGAGATGCTGCACCTCCGTGTTCTCTTCTCCATTCTCTTCACCTTTCTGATTTAGTGTTGATCGTCTCCGTTATGGCAATGCTCCTATCACAATACTGCACCCATCCATCTAGGTCCATCTTTTTCAACACAGTACTGAAATCCTCTGATCCCTTCGCGTCTCCCGAATCGTCGCAATAATGGTTTATCATACTCAATTTTAGGTCTGACCCTGCGCCATCCGGGTACTCGATGTGAAAGACTGGCTTCCCAGCATTAATGAAAGCGTGGAACCTCTCGCATTCAGACTCTTTCACGCACTCCTCATTCACAGAGAAATGGACGATTGGTAGCACCTGGCGGATGATGTCTCCTGCGTTCTTCAGACCGAGCGACAGATTCAGGGGAGTGGTAAGACTAGAGAGGTAAGACATGAAGGAAATGGAATCGTCAGCGGTAAGGTTGAGTCCGTTCTCGTTTTGCTGTCATTCCGTTAGCCAGGTTAGCTGTTCCTGGTCTTACTTTCTCTCGACTATTTCGCGAATGCTTAGATTTCTCAGAGCTTCGGAGCCAATCCACTTCAGGTTTCCCTTTACCAAATCCGTCAAACGGTACATGTTCAAACCCGTGTCCCATAATCTCAACCTTATCGTGTAGCAGTCTCGCTATGCTTTCATCTTCGAGCTCGACCATCTTCCTCAAATTTAGAGCACAGCTGCCATTTCCCAGCCTCTCCCACACTTTAAGAAAGAGAAATTTGGTACTCACATAACCATCAACATTATCAGGATCAACACCATCACACCCTTTCCTACTCGCCTCCTCCACCCTCCCCTTCATAATCCTTCTCACATTCTCACTCCCTAACCTCAACCACCTCTCTCCAGGCCAGCCTTCTAGATCCTTCCCCATATCCTCCTCCTTAAACTGATCGCTGTCCGGACGATTCGGCTCATAACTTCCTCCGCTGAAATAACATATTACTTTCTTCCCCAACCGATGCAAGGTATCAATGGTAGTTTTGGGAGTGTTGAACAAATCAATGTCGTAAATACTGACATCGGGAGAAACCGCTGTAGCATTCTGGTCCAATTCAATACGGTTGAGTAGTATGATCTGCCAGGTGTCCTTTACTTTGGGCGTCCAGGGGAGAGTTCCTGTGGGTGTTGGGAGTGGGGCACCAGTAGGTGTTGTTTCCGAACCGGAGTCATCATCGTCGTCGCCCTTCCTGCCAATCGTGAGACCTAACCCGAGACCGAGGGCTAATCCAATGACGATGATAGCTACCAGTACCCCGAGAATTATCTTCCGTCGGAGGGACCATGAGGACCTTGGGGGTGCGGATTTGTCCGCCATTTTGTATTGAGATCAGATGACGTGATATTTGCTTCGGACTGCGGAGGGCGGAGGTTAGGAAAATTTGAACAGTGCGGAAGGAAAGCTAAATACGGAAATGATAGTCCCCAATTTACGCGATCAGAAGTTCGAAGTGGGCATGATAGTTGAGGTAATATAACGATTCTGGATCGAAGAGAGGCGGAAGTATTAAAATAAACTTGCTCGTGAGGCTCCGCTGAAAGTTGCCAGATGACATGCAATCGAGAAAATGTTTCAAACGGGATGCGGAGGGAAATGTGATGTGCGGAGAGCATGAAAAGGGAAGCACAACCGCTGAAACTAATCTTTTCGTAGGGCTAAATGATTGAAAAGGGAAAAGTGTGAATTGGGGATAGATTGATTTCGTGTGGATTTGTGGCGCAGGCGATCGCCAAAACGTAATTGAGAGAGGCTAATGTATCGGAAAACTTTTATAGGCTGTGGTGTGTAAAGTGGTTTGGTAGACTTGAGCTTGCGAAAAGGGCTGAGTGCGAAAGGGCTGCATGAAGGTTGTGTGCAATGTTGATGTCAGACCAAGACGGAAATCGGAGTGAATAGTGGTGGGAAGGCTGACGTTCTTCGCGCATCTCGTGAAAGGCGGACAGAAGAAAAAGATTTTGAGATCGATCGAGACGGAAGGCAACTCCAGACAAAATAAATGAATTCTCCTTGTTGCCTGCATTAAGAGCCACCAATAGCACCCCTGATGTCTTCAATTTCAGACTTCGTTATAAATTGTGGCAATGCGAGTGGCTCAAAACGGACAATCCCGTCCCGCCTCCCTTGTTCTCTTTGAGACCGACCGTCCAAATAAGCTCTTCCCGTGACAAAGAGGCGTAGCAAAAAGGAATATTGGTGATTTGCAGATACGAGATCCTAAGTCGCATGAAAAATACGGGCGATCCTGTCTCTCGCGTTGATTAAAAGTCTGAAGATAAGCGCTTACTGCACGCTTAGCTCACCACGTTATTTAATAACGCCTATAAAGTGTATTACAGTTGAATTTTCGAGTAGAATTAATTGTATAAGATCTCAGTACTTAGTTGCAGCTCCCTCCTGTCGAATTACTTCGTGGAGGCGCGCGGGATAGCTATCTACAGACTTATTAATCTTATCAGCCTTCATCTCTGCCCATATTTTGTAAAACCTCTGCACGCCTGTATAAGCTGTTGCGCAGTGCCTTTGGTAGAACTTCTGGCGTAGAGGCTTAACCCAGGTCTCCATTACTAATAGATCAGGAGACTTAGGAGGGCCCTTGATATGATCCATGCCGTGGTGATCCATTCAATTCAACACCGACTTTGAGAGGTGAGTAGAGTCACGATCTTAATACAAGACGAGGTCTAGGCCAAGTATTTCCTTTTGTAGCTTTAGCAGTATAGTAGGAAAAGTCCTAGCGTTCATCTTGCTATTGGCATTACCTGCGTCGTACGGAATTGCCCAGGCAAAGTTATAGCCAAGTACGCAGAAGATGTGGAACTTCCGCTGCTGCCCTAGATCAGGTTGCTTATTAAGCTGAACGTTCTTCTTTTTAAAACGCTCTCCAGGCCTTCTTTTAATATTTTTTAGAGTATCTAGGCGCAGTACTCCAATAAATCTCGTCATACCAGATGACTCTCCTCCAGTGTACGCCGTGAGAGCGTAATTCAAGCTGAAGCTCGCACCAGATGACTCTCTCCTCACGCCTTTTAGGCGGATGATCTTCCTTAACAGCTGCTTTATGGGTTTCTATACCAGAGACCACTTGTACGTGTTTTAATATTGTCTGCCGACAGTAATTCTTCTTCCCTTCTGGTGGATTAACACCAGCTCTGTGCGCAAGCTCTGGCCAAGGCAGGCATTTCTCCTCAAACTCGCACTGATCGATATAGCTCGCGATCGCGTTGGCGCCAGAATTTGTGAGTTGACGAGGCCTCCCACGAGTGTCAGGTTCGTCTGAGTTATGGAGACGCCGCGCGCGTTTACTGTGAACGATCTGCGAGACCTCTGCTTCAGATAAGCCAAAGGTCTGTGCTACTTTGAGCATAGGGCAGTATTGATCTTGTATGTGGGCGTAGTACAGCACCGCGAGTACTGCAGAACGTTGTGGGGTTTCAATAGGGTCGCGATGACCTCTTTCGGGCGGTGCGACGACTGGCGGTGGCGTAGAAAAGACCTGTAGCTTTCTTTTACGGCGTTCTGGCATTTTAGCAATAGGAGGAGTAGATTGCGCGCGAAAAAGTAGTGTATAATACACCCAGATGGTGGTTAAGGTGTTATTTACTTGTGGTGGCACGAGCGTGTAGTAAGCGCTTATCTTCATACTTTTAATTAACGCAAGAGCCTGTTCACCTCCAACACGCTAGGATCTTGTTCGGTGGGTCTCTCGGCGTGGAGTTGGTAGGCGGGCCGAGGCGGAGACATGGGGGGTTCTGCGGGGGCCTTGCTAGGGCTGGGCTACCAAATCGGGGATGAAGGTTGGAGAAACAAGAAGCTTGGTCAAAAACGTGGTGGAGGTGAATACGGTCCGTTGTGTGCCATTGTAACCATAATTCGGTTCCGTGAAGCAACATGTGATATTCGATGCGATTTGGGATATATTTGGAATATCCGATGCTACGAAGGCGCGTAACTCAAAGCTGCTGCGAGAAGCAATACCACCTTTGTTGCATCTCAAATGAAGTATTGACAACTTCCTTCTTACCGGCACACACTGCGGTCAGGAAGCGCATTAGACTCATATTGCAATGTTCAATGGTTTCTAAAGTACCCAGCGACGCTACTATCGTATGATGACAATTATTTACGTGAAGAGCCTTTGATCCATCTATAAGCGCACAGACCATGAAGAGAAATAAATACAATGAACAAAAAGAATCTGACGGCTCTAGTGCTTTGGAACCGTCCCATGCTCTAGCAACGAGACAGTGGTGCAACTGTAATCATACCACACCCAATATAATTTAGTAAAGGGGACTAGAATGCCTTTTGGGATCAACAGTCTTCAAAATCAGCCGCCTTTTTGCACCTTCGTTCTGTTGGAACAAGCTTATCTCATGCGTTCTCTAGCGATCGATGCTGAAAAACAGTCGTGACACATATGTACATAGGTTACATTTAAAGAGGAATTGCCTTGGAAAATGTGTAGGTTCGGCTTGAACCGCTCATTGTGACCCACAAGGTCAGTGGGTCTGTGCCAAGTTGCTCCTTGGTTGCGCCAGTAGTGGACGAGACCGCGCTCGGAACGGTGATAGGAATGGTCGTGCCGCATTTGTTGCCACCAGCCGTGTAGGCCGTGACACTTTCGATGCTCTTCCCATCTTTGGAGACGTTGTAGGTCATGCTCGGCCTGCACTGGTCTCTGGTTTGCCGGTTGAGGAACGCTTGCGCAAGATCATCATGTTTCAGGGTCTTGAATGGCCAAGTTGTGCTGTGATCTAGTCAAATATGTTCTGAGAATAGGAATTGCAGACATACAGTCGCATCATTTCCGTCGCGACCACTTCCACCCACGTCATGAGAAGTGAGTATTGTCCCTTCTTACCATTCACTGTCGTTTGTGGAACGTCATTAACTCTCATATTCGCCTGATGGAACATGTACCTGTCAAGATTAGCGAGAACAACAAGCCTTGTTGGAGGTCAAGCTTACGCATCCCAATGTAAGCCGAGAAAATTCCGCATGGCAGTATTCTTAGCATCGTTCATGAGGTCATTGAATGTCCCCTTTCCACCGGAGGTATCGATCCATTCTTGCAGAGTACAAGCTGGAAGATCACAGTTGTAATAAATTACTGTGGCCCATCGCGGCACGATATTGATTCCAGCCCACCCATTATCTTCTGCAGTGGTGTTGAGTGGCCAGAATTTGTTTTGCTGGTTCGCCAGACGAGGTCGAGTGTTGTCGCCAACAACGTTAACGATACCATTTTCTAACCATGCCTTGATAGCATCGCCATTGAATAGACCCGTAATGGCAGGTGGAATGATACCCTTGGGGCTAAAACGTTGGGCGGCGTCGAGGCCAACTTGCTTCAGCCAGGCTTGGTTGAATGAAATTTCCCTAGCAGCATCCGCATACGTAGCATTTGTTAAATCCTCATGAGTGCTGTAAAATGTCAGAGAGGTATGGAGAAAGCGTAAGACAACGTACAAGGTGTGGGAGACGTGAGCAAATGAATCGCGATTGGACTCGTCCGCAAACCAATTTTGAAGCTCATCTATCTCTGCGCACGCAAGGCTCCAAGAATACTTAGTAGGTGTGGCGGGCCAGAGGTCTGTACCAGTGCCCATTTCTTTCCTGTAGTCCGGAGGCCCATCAGTCTGGTCGGGATACTCAATACCGGATGCTGGAGAGCAGGTGCGAGACCCTTCACTGGTATCAGTAGCAGCTTCAATATCTCCATTTCCATTATGGCCAATCTCGATGAAGTATTCCGAGCCCTTCGGCATCTTCGCATTCATCTGAGTTTGCCAATCGACGTGCAGGGATAGATCGTCCGGCTTGCATCGGTACGATTGACCTTGGGGTCTGTATAGAGGTGTTTCCAAGAACATATCATCGACCTGAGTATTGAAGTAAATTCTGCGGAATCCAACATACAGACCCCTGGTGAGCCAGTGGATCCATGAGTGCTGCAAGTAGTTGGCAGTTCCAGACCAGTCGAGAGCGAATGGCATGAACCAGGCCATCTGCTGGCGTGCTCCGATTTGGTGGATTACAGCAGCACTTCCAACATTTCCAAACCTCGCTACTTCCCATGTCATGGACGAATTGACGATTTTCGCCGGAGTGTGCCAGACGTTCGCAATGCTCACGTTTGCGTTCCTGCTGAGCCTATTAGTCATCCGGTTCATATAAAGATATTGACTGCACTGCAAATGGGCAGGGTCTTTGTGGAAGGCAAAAAGAATATTTAACCAGATTGTAAAAGAAATGCGGCAACGCACGTTTTCAAGTTTGCAGTGGGAAATCCAGTCGTGTTTGTAAAGCTGACCGGTTCATCTTTCGCATTGCCACCTAAATTGGAGACACCAGAGTCACTTGTCGGAAAGACATCCAAACGGACCATGCGGACTCCGAATTGAGTCTGGTAGTCCCAAAGTGTGTTCCATTGCCTTCTTGTGAGAGCACTGTAGTATGAACCGTTGTAGTCATAGCTGACGTCGCTCACGACAACAATGCCTCCATAATTCCCATGAGTTGCCGAGGAGTTGAGGACCGGTAGACTAGAAATTCCGCTCTGAGGGACGGTGATGACTTCATAAGGGATTCCGTAGCCTTGCAAGCCGGAAAAGGCGCTGTTCTGCGCAGATGTTTGATCACGCGCAAGGATGAGAATGGTGCTGGAAATAGCTGCACCGCCAACGGCTTGAACTGCAGCGTCAGCTGAGAGAACACCTTGAGAGAAAGCGACGAGAGCTGTGAGGGCATATGCCCGAATTGACGAAAAGAAAGAAAGAGCCATTGTAAAGAAGAGGTAGTTGGACAACTGAGTGAAAGTCACAAAAGGTTTGGGAACCAGGACTTATTAATAAAAAAGTTCTCGGCAATAGTACTACGTTGACTATTGGGCGAGATATTGTTCCAGACACAAAAGTTATACGATAGCCGACCAACTATCGATTTTACTATTTACGCTTTGTTTCCCAAAAGAGACAGATGCAAGCACATATCAGGGTCGGATTCGAACTATGACGCGGCGCACATTTGTTTGGACGCCTCTGGCAGTGAACACTGCAACCTTGGCTTTTGCAATTGATGATGTTCCACGAGCTAGGTGAGATTCAAGTGACGTCGGGGGAATTGGGTGAACAGGGGTCTTGGCAGAAATCCATCTGAATGGGGGAGAGGGGAAGGAAAAACCTGCGCCACGTGTGGACAATGTAGCATTCAGTTAGAATGAAAACGTGACTAGGGCTTTTCGAGTCCGGGACATGCAGGCCGT
This sequence comes from Zopfia rhizophila CBS 207.26, assembly GCA_010093925.1. NCBI lineage: Eukaryota > Fungi > Ascomycota > Dothideomycetes > Zopfiaceae > Zopfia > Zopfia rhizophila. The sequence goes on along the minus strand of ML994685.1, from coordinate 286,159 downwards.
AGATGCTTGCGTCAGAGCAATCCAGGTACTGCCTGACATCTGGGGAAGTCTCATCGAGCCTCTCGGTTCTCCAGGTCGGGGACGGGAGCACTCTGATGTTCCATTGCGGCTACGAAGCCGTCCAAACAATCTTTGACGGGTTCTATGAGGATATTGAAGTCGACGCGTCCCATGGCCAGATGGAAATTTCTAGCCAGCTTCCACGCAAGCTCGACTCCACTCGTACTGTTTGACAAATGAAGGTCATATAGGGCCCTGGACTTCATCTGCAGGCTATGTGTAACGATACTCGGTGAACGGAAAGAGGTGCTGTATGTGATGCCAGGGTGATGAAGGTCTGATATTAAAGACGTGATGTGGAGGAAGCTAGGCTAAAAACGAGCAGCGTCGGGAATATGCTCATCCATGCCTGTTAAAACGGCAAGGCGCACGGACATCCATCGGCGGGCCCTAGCGCCAATTTCAGCCTCCTTTCTCCAACGTCGCTCCACCCTTCCTCCACCACTCTCGACGCCCGCCAGCCGCCAGCCCTAACGTCACACCGCACGCCCATATGTATATGGCACAGGCCCCTGCCACTCCGCATACTGTGTCCGCTGCCGGCGATAGATTATCGCAGCTCTCACACCAATTGCGTGCCTGTGCAACGATGCGCTTATAGGGCACGCCAATGCCCGGTCGAAAGGCGTCTGCCATCAGCGCCTTCGACCAGGCATCACTGGCCGTCTCTCATTGCCGTTCCAGGGCGCCCTAGGTCATTCGAGCCATGTTCTCGAAGGATGGCTGTGATGCCGTCGTCACTAGTGCCCACATAGAGTGGAGCTTGTTCTTCCGGTTGCTGTGCGATTTGCTAACGCGGCCATCGGATCGACTGCAGACACATGACAATCTTATACACACAGGATGTCTGTGAGCTTGTCCGGATTATGGACTAGCCAATCTCTGTGCCGGCAGTTCCTTTCCATACTGTCTAAAATCCCTTATAGTATCAAAATTTCCTAGATGTTTTTGTTTGATGTGTCCTTCGGTGCAATAGGCCACCTCAGTAATTCACTATGAGCATCGTGCCCTTGTTTCGTCTCTCGTTTTTTCACCTTTCATTTAGTTAATAACTCTGCTATCACAACGGTTCCCCACTTTCGTGAGCCCCGAGCTCTGAGGTTTCCACGGTCGACACTTCAAAAATCAAATATCCCACCCACTCCACCCGTAAGGGCCTGTGACACCATGGCCAATATCCTGGGTATCAGCGCTTTCAACTCTGAAGCTCTGCTGAGGCAGTGGTGGGAATGGACTCTTGTGGCAATCATCAGTGCCAGCGGGTTGATCGGTGTCATCGCTTTTCTTTGGGGCTCCTACCTGTCTATCCGCAAGTTACTTAGCGTAAGGACTGCTGCAAAAGCCCACGATCTCAAGCTTCGCAGCTTACAAGAAAATATATAGATAAATGTGGACCAGCCTTCATTGCCACGTTCTGTTCAAGAAAGGATACATCTGTTATCTAGAAGCGCCTCCACCGTTCGCTCAAACCAAAGCCTTCCCTCGAAACCCGCATCATTCGGCGTATTTCTCGGCCCATTAAACATACCTGTGACAGAAGAGGAGGAGCACGTTCTATCTCAATGGGAGGCGCTGGTATTAGATGCATCCCAACCGGGGATATTTGAGGCGTTGAATGATACGAGTCTGTCTCTAGGGCCACACATTATTGCCCGGCTAGATCTTCACCAAAAGCTTAATTTTCCGGCAATAGACAATGAAATTGATATGCTTCGAGCCGTGTACATCATCTCGAAGACTATCAAGGAAACTTTAAGGCAACCAAATTGCCACAGGTACTTTACCGGAGTCCTGGTTGCTGGATGGCGAGAACGACTCTCCACGCCACTTTTGAACGGGATTGCTAGACTTTGCTCCGCTCATGGATTAGATGTGTTCCTGGAAATAGGGCCTCCGGACTTCTTGGACAATATCCACAAGCTCAGCCTCAGGCTTTTTGCCGGGGTTATCGTAAGAAATGGTACAATACTTCGAAACGGAGAGCGCCGGGACTACTTTGCCATGGATAAGATGAAAAGTACGACGAAGGCATTTGTGTCACAATCCTGCCTGAGGCCGTTCATCGTGATGATGTGGGACACTGTGGACGATGATACCAAATTATCGCATGCCGTGGCAAGGAGAGCGCATATGTGGTGCAGTTATCATGGTGCGATACCATACTTCGCTTGGGAAGCAGCAATTACGGATGTTTCGGAGGTTCGCTCCTGTGAGGAACCACTCGCAGCCTTTCACTGGCTGAAGGACCGCAAAGTCATGGCCGTCCATGAGAAGTTCCGTACAACGCGCATCGTAAGCTCGCACCCTCACCTATCAACCTTCCGGTTATATGCTAATCACGTATTATGAACAGCTGTCTCCCGACTTTACGAGTATCATTGACGATTATATTCCGCTCTTAGATATATTTCCAGTACTCAACGATATCCTTGCGGACCTCGATGGCTATGAATCGGAATCAGGCTCAGACTCGGCCTCTCGTTCCAGCGCATCTACCCTTACTGTACAGTATCCTGAGATAGATGAAAACGGAGCTTTGCTATCCCAACCTCCACTCTCGCCCCTCTCTCCCGGCTTGGATTGGAGCTCGTGTGTAGAGAAGCGAGCTGCAAATCCCCTCTCATGCTCTTTCTCCGGAGCATTTTATGGACCCCTAGGGTGCTTTCCGATTGGCCTCAGCGCCTGCCAAGATGACTTCGATCGTGTGTTGAGATCACAGCAGCGATTACGAGATCTAAAACTTCTCAGCAGAATGCCCTCAAAGCAATTGCATGCCGCTGCAACAATCCTCAGCAACTATGGAAATTCTGACAATCGTCTGCCAGACATTGTTCCCAATTCACGGCAGGCGATTTCTGAACTTGCCAATGCTCTAGCTAGGACAAATGATGAGGCCGACGACCCCTACCAAATTCAAGTGTACACTGGGCTTGACTCCGGATTCCATACTCCTTCCGGAACCCAATTTTGGGCTGTGTATGAAGTCGATCCACGAACGTCAGCTCTGATTATATATATCTCTAAATCAGTCCAGGATGTTACTGGATTATTACTTCATACGTACATGAGCAAGTGTAGTTTCTCGAGATACCAGTGTTTCTTGATAGAGTATGGTTTCAATGAATTCCAAACTCAATCAGGCGTCCTCGAGCGGTTACCTCAGCGGTTGGAGCAAGATCTCAACCTTTTGTCGTCTTCGGATCTCTTGCTCTATTTGCAACATCTCCAACACTCGGAGTGGGATGAGGGTTGTCCATTGGTCTCTTCTATACGTTCTACATGCGAAGAGCTCCTGATCGACGTTCCCACGTATCGACAACTCAAGAAGCTGAGTAACGTGGAATATCTTAGCGGGACAATTACCGACGAATATCTTGTCAAGGAGCGTGTCAAGTGGTATCGCCTTAACCATCTCACAAGTATCGACAAGCACGAGGGCCTTGGGCTTTTCCGCCATATCGATGAGGTCTTTCGAACCATTTTATGGAATCGGGACTACCAGAGGCTAGACACAATCACGTCGGCCCTAGAAAAGCTTGTTAGCCGAGATAGTATTGACTCGGTGTCGGACTTCGTTCTGTTCTGTATCTTTTGTGCAGCCAGGAAAGCAGGCTTCGAAGAGGTCTACATTGAAGTGTCGGATCGGAATCCACTGTTCAATCAATATTCTGATCAAAGCGCAGCTTTCGCTGAGCTCTTTGCACTCGGCTCTCGTTGCGAGGCTTACTTCGATATCACTCCTAGTGATATCGGAGCTCTTCTCTCCAAAACACACCGAAAATACTACAACCAGGCGGAGCATCAGCCGCCTATGTGGATCTTTAATGCCCCCTCGTTCGCTTCTGCCTACGCTGCTGCGCAAACAGATATCGATCCTGATCAAAAACCGTCAGTAATGCCAGGATATCGCCGCTTCACTTTTCTCAGTGTCTTTGCTATTCCTGCACTCGTCGGTAGGTTCTAAAATATTTCCTTGACATTGACATAGACTAAAAACGTTCTTGTAGACATTATGCTATTGACGACAACCGGCCATGGTCTCTACCTCAGTGCGTTCATGACTTTTGCGGAACAGAAGTATGCAACCTTGGCTTTGATGACCTCATTGCTGCTCTCAGGCGCCATTGGAACGTGGATATCTATTGGAGGCACCTACTACCTCATCTCAATGGCCTTTTCAGCTGCCAACATGTTCGTTCTCACACGCTTAATCGGGGGTCTCGCTTTCACCGTCGCTGCGGGCCTCGTCGGCTTCATTGTCATCACGCCAGTAAGCGGGGTTCAGGCTGGTGCCATATTCTTCTTCTACCTGCTCGCGTTGACGTCGTATCTGTCTGTTTTGGCCGTTCTTTCGACCTACCAGATTCCCGGGTCAGCTTTCCTCAATGGTCGAAGGGTCATTATCATACTGATCCCGACCCTTATCATCTCCCCCATCATCACCATGTGGATTGAGGGCTACGACATTATTGTGTACCCGGCGGTACTCTATATCTTCGTGATCTTGCTACTACTTGGGACTCGATACGTTGGCACTCAATGGGTCACCTGGTATCACAACATCAGAACGCTCAATGACGCAGACGTTAAGGATTGGTATATTCGAACCAACATTAAACACGGGCCTCTTCGCACGACTGTTCACCCCCAAGGCAAAAGGTTGAGCAAGGGACTCAGAGTTTCTATCGCTCCATCTTCCTCGCTTGCTCCATCATCTCAGATGTCTCCTGTTGAACCGGATTTATTCTACGGCCTCAGTGAGCCTGCTATATTGGCACTTTGTCGAAAGGAATTGTACAATGCTGTCATGAAGGAGAAGAACCGTCACTTCTGGCAAAAACCGACCGAAGATTCCTTTGTGAAAGAATTGGCAGCGTGCTGGGACTCCACAATTTTTCTGCTAGATTGGTACTGCCGACTCACAGATGTAAGACGACCAATTCCCTACAGCTCTACCTGGAATCTGGAAACACAAGTTGCCCTTGAAAGTATGCAACAATCGCAGAAGGGTATTCGATTGCACAACTCGTTCATCCACTGGCGCAATGCTGGTGATGAGGTTGGGTGTGGAATCTTGTACTTCCTCACTGCATTGATGGACCGCTGGCTTGATCTTGTTCATGGAGGCCACTTAGTCGGCTTATCCGCGGCGCTGAATAAGACCTTTCGCCTTTCTGTGGGCTTTGGATTGGCGTATTACTTGGTCGGAGCCGTATTGCTGGACTATAAGGCTCAGCATCTTCACACTCTCTCTGAGCAGTCATCGCCAGTCTCCATTGAGTCGATTCCTCATATCCGCAGGGCTAAAGCGAACGACAAGAAGTTCCGACGTCATCTTTATTGGAATACACTATGTCGCTTCATTGGAGTCCACGTCTGGGCTTTGTCTTTGAGTGCTGCACTGGTCTGGATCTTCAATGGTTCCTCACAAGCAATGATCATGTTCCTAGCCTACGTCGGGGCGTACAGTGGCCTGCTTCTCTATCAGTACAACAAAATCTTCTCCGGACCTCACGCTCTTATGCCGCTTCTCTTGGCAGTAATGTTTGGGTTTATCCTGGGGAACGTCCTGAAGAAGGCACAGCCACATTTCGAGTATGACAATGTCATTGCTTTGAGTGTATCTACTTGGACTGCGGCTTTACTTTCCTTCCGTACTGCCAAACTAGGATTACCAGAAGCGTTTGAAATAAGGAGTTGGGTATCTGAAACTCTGGCAAGATTCAAGCGCCCCAAGAAGCCATACGACTCTACCGATTCGGTAAACATCAAAGGCCTACCATCCCAGTACAGGATACATTGGTCTGCGATGGAGAAGTTTCATGCGTACAATGGAGCTGGACCTGACCAGGAATGGAGCCAGAGTGAGCTGCAGGCCTTCTTTGACAAGCTACGGTCTGGACCAAAAGAGAACCGCTTCCGAGTGTCACCGTTTGGCCATCCTGGCGACCAGATCACGGCTCTCCTACTTTCATGCACTCACGAGTCATTGTCCAGACTGGCCCTACAAGCATTTCCAGCAATGCCATATCTTGTACAAAGGATAGTCTTGGCTTGGCAGAATGGCCTGATTAAGATCTTCATTGTGCCTATGCAGTCGGTGGTGGACGCTGAGGCAGACATCCGGGCAATTTCTCACTACTCCGACGGTCGTTTGACTCTGTTCGTCGCTTCCGACTCCAAAGGCTCTGCCTCTGCTCAAATGAACATCAGTAGCAATTGTCGGGCGATTGTGGAGACATTGATTCACGCTTGCTCGGAGACCATGTTTGGCATGCAACACCATCAAGCAGACGTTGCCGAGTCCATATTAGTATGCCGAGCTGCTGGTGACGAACTTTATCCAGTCTCAGAATGCAACAAACGATCAATGCCCTTCGGAGCTTCAGATCCCCATGCCCATACCTTTGAGAATATGTGCCGGAAGGATTTGCTGCGTTTCCTCTGCCTAGGATATGACTGTGACACACAATGGGATAACCTCCCATTGGAAATTCGACGTCTCTTCTTGAGGAGATGCCTTGGAGCCCGAGGCCCGTACACCAACACTGAAATGGCATGGATCAATTCAAACGTAGCAGCGGAAGACACTTGCACTATACTGTCTCGTATGGCGCGCTATGACCTCGGCGCCTATATTGTGGTCAACAAGTACAACTACTTCAAGAACCGGGGCGATTTATCGGTCAATGAAAAAGAGTATCGCCAAAACACAGCCGACATTCAACGCTCCCATCACCCTGTCCTCAACCGTTCGGCGACCTCGATACTGGGCAACTTTACAAATTATATTCGGATTCCCATCGCTTATACCTATCACACCACGGGGACATGGATCAAGTTCTTTGTTCTCGCAGCAATGGCGGATCCTGAATACCAGAGGGAATTGAACTGTGCTCTTGGTAGCACCCCACGATTTTTGGTCAAGCCAGCAACTTTCATGCTCACCCGGCTATGGATCTATTCACGAGCGGCAATGTCTATCGCTCTTCCCTTTTTCTTGTACTATGACCGTAAAGATATCGCTGCGCTTTCCAATACTGTAAAAGGGAGTATCATTGCGCAGAAAAAGAATCGTCTCGTCATCCGAAACTGCGGAGACACAGAGACAGCCTTTGTCCATACTACAGAAGATGGCGGATTCAAATTAGTTTTCTACCCAGGAGACTTGAAAGTAGAACCGCAATGGGGTCACACTCGGATCATGATATATGGAAAAGATATGCGGGCCGCTTCACGCGTCGAGTACAAGAATGGGGAGGTTGCCAACGAGTTCGTTTACGATTATCCAGCTCAAAGAACCCAACGAGTTAGGAAAATCACCAAATTCCAGAACTGCAAGATCCCGTTGGCTAGACACTGCGTCCGTGGGGATGATGAGGGTGCCAAGGTCCAATACAACTACAAGGGCCATATCGAGTCCGGCAGCTACATCCAGCATGGGAACTTAGTGCGATTCAAGTATCACTACCGCAAGAACGCCAAATACGACGATGAACTTTTGAGAGCCGAATTCGTGCTCCCGCACATGTCGACTAACGTCAGCTGGTGCGCTCCACCAATTCGTCATGCCGAGAAGATGGAACGATGGATTCCAACTCCTCGTGTCCACGAAGCTACTTTTGTCCAAGGCGCTGATGTGTATGAATGCACATGGCTGTATGACCACAAATTTCACCCAACGATCTCCACCAAACTCAATGGCGAATCTGTGGATACACCGGACATGATCCGCTACGATTGGTTGGGAGTATTGAAGAAGCCTACTCACTGCAACTTCACCGACGAAAATCCTCTCCTTAACTTCAAATCTGTAACCTCAAGCTTCATGAGCAGATTGTTTCGCAATAATATCAAAAGGCAAGAAGTGTCAACCTCAAGAGCAAGATCCCAGCTCTGGAAAGCCTGGAAGAAGCGTCTTGATCTCGATGGCGTGGTCATTCGTTGGGTTGACGAAGAGCTTCTTCGCAAGGAAGCTCTTTTGCGTCCATACTGGCGCCGAAGGGACCGTGGAAGTCTCCTCAAGGCTGAAGATTATATTGCATTGCACGCTGATGCAATCATGGCGAGCTCAGACCTTACAAGTGACATCAGTGCCTGGACTCCACTAGCGGTTCGAATGAGTGATCTGTTCAGTTTCGGTCAGGGCGGTGATGCAGTCATATACACCAGAACAAAGACTCTTCAACGCGACACAGATCGATCCCTTCATGTGGTTGCAGTTGACACAGGAACCTGGCCGAACGAAGGCGGCGGTGTGTCGGCGTGTAGACGAGACCTGATCAACAACCTACGCACAATCAAATGGCACATGGTGGTTGAGTCAGCGAATGACTTTGGTTTGCCCAAGCATCAAACCGAGGAGAATGTGGAATCGCTGAAAATCATTCCTCTTTGGGGACTTGACTTTCTCCACCCGTGTCACGGAATGTTCACAAACAAGCTGGACAGTGAGGTCGACCACTTGGTCAAGGAAGCCACGATCACTGATATCAAAGTGAACTTCATCCCTACCTTGACTGCACTTGTTCGCGGCGCCCGAGCTCTCACTATGACTCAGGCAGATGTGAAACAAGCAACTCGAGCCCTTGTTAATCTGAACACGTACTTCCAGGATTCCCGTCACTGGAAGGAGGTTTGGACGAGTGACATCGTGAAAGACACCTGGAGAAAGCTTTGGCTTACGGACGATATGCCGAATGCTCAACGCCCATCAGAATGGTTCCGGACTGAATTGCCAACTTTGGGGCACCTTGACACTGCATTGGAACTGTGGTTTAGATGTAAGTGGATTATATTATACTGTCTTGAAATATATTGACAAACGCCTCAGACCTCTTCATCTTTTCCATTCCCATTCCAGAGAAAATCCCTAATGTTTTCCAAGCCTCGCATCACAGCGTTTCAGCATCGTATGGCATTGTCTGCAAGCTGAAGCGTAACTGTACACTCCAGATCTGGGACCACGCCATTTCATGGCGAGAGACGAATCTCTATCTGTCCTCCGCGATGTGCACACTTCCCCCTTTCATCCGGAATGCGCTCCTAGGATTAATGAAGCTGACGTCAACGCTTATTTTGCACCACGCGGACCAGATTCTTCCTTGTGCAGGTAAGGCTTCGTTTGGAATGAACGCTAACGAACAATCTAACATCATGTCCCAGACTTCTTTAATCCCGGTTGGGAAGTCGAAATCGGTAGCTCAAAAGGGGAACTCACTCATCGCAATGCCTTCCGGCGGAAAGTAGATCCAATCGTCAACGGTATCACCGATATGCAAAAGTTTGCACCAGTCTCCGAGATCAAGACAAAGACGCCAACAGTAACTATGCTTTCCCATGTCTGGTTCGCCAAAGACATCAAGACCGCGTTGTTGGCCGCAGATATTATCTCCAATGAGTGGGGCTTCAAAGACTACAAACTAGACATCTACGGTGCTCTGAATAAGGCGCCAATCTACTCTTCTGAGTGTCAGGAAATTCTTGCTACTAAGGGCCTTGGTCAGAGCGTAACTCTTCGAGGAACTGCGGACCCAGCCATGGTGCTTTCAAACACCTGGCTCTTCCTCAACTCCTCCGTCTCAGAGGGCCTCCCTCTCGCCCTCGGGGAGGCTGCGCTAACCGGTGCTCCCGTCGTCTGTACTGACGTCGGCGCTTCCCTGCGTGTCCTTACGGACCCCGACGATGGCAAGCGTTACAGTGAAGTCGTCGCTCCAAACGATGCGCATGGTCTCGCCCGTGCCCAAATCAACCTTCTCGCTATGTTAGACGAGTGGGCACAATACGCCGAAGACGACCCAGACAAACCAGCCCCTGTTCTTCCTCACAAACCTACACCCACGGACGTCGAAATCATCACGCGTCGCATGTACGAAAAGAGCGAACAACGTCGCAAACTCGGCATGATGGCGCGCACTATTGTCCAGAAGTCTTTCGGTGGCGAGCGCTACCTTCGCGAACACGAGCAAATGCTCTGGGTCGGTAAGGCCCAATATGAGATGCTTGGCCTTGAGCGCCGCGTACCTCCGCCGAAACATCCGGGCCGTATGCTGTCGCTCAGGCTACGCCGATCACAGCAGCAGCAGCACCAAGTGTCGGATACAGCGTCGAGTGGAATTATCGACCATCAACTGGAGAAGATGCAGCACCCTAGACCACCGCTTGCCAAGCACAAGTCTGCCCAAACATCCTTCTCATCTATGAACATGGATGAATCAGGCCCTTCGACAAACGTTTATGACTGGGGACCAGTTACACCGGACTCTTCTGTCATGTATCCACATTCTGACCTTGAGGAAGGATATTTCGTGCCTATTTCGCGACCTCCCAGAGCACAACCCAGGACTACAGACTCGGGATCCACTTTGGCTGGATCAACTGTCGCGATAGGGAAGAGGCCAGTCCACAGCAACGGACAGGCCAATAGGATGAAAGGCGGACGTATTCCGAGAATGGATCGGCGGCAGAGCGTTCTGGTGAGACAGTCTCTTCGGCCCAGGAGCACTCGGAGCAGTGTACGAACACTCAGCCAACTCAACGTGATGGAGGCAGCCGAGTACGGAAACGTTGATGGGCGCTTGTAAGCTAGGCTTAGGCTTAGATTTACGATGTTATGAGGAGGAGGAGGATTATGATGACGAGTCATGATGTATTTGTATCATGATGAGGATGAATCATATGTGGTCATGATCGTGATGTGTTGAGGTGAAAGATTGAAAGATTGATGAGTATCGTACGATCTTGATGATCATTTTGCGCTTCTTGTACTATTGTATGTGGCATCTATACCAGTTGCTTTCGTTAGATGCATTGGGGGGTATATAAAATGCAAAGTTGGAGTTCAGGGTCTGAATATTCACTCGCTTGAGCATCAGCATCAATACACGGCCTTTAGATATCCAGCAGTGCGAGTTCAGTTTAGATTCACTCTATCTAAATCATGGGCACATATAATCAAGCAATTGACAAGCGTGCACTTTTGACTTTCTTATACCCAAATCACTAGAAATAGACTAGGAGGTACGCCATGACGCTAGGATCAAGACCTTTATTAATAGCCTAACCCGCACCGCAGATATGAAGTAAATAAACGCAGAAGAACAGGCTTCTGAGAACTTGGAGTGGCTTGACTCTCTGTGTATAGCGCAAGCCATTGCTCCATCGGATCTTCACTAGTCTTCATTCCAGCGACATAAGCCCTTGTTCTCCGCTTAATGCTAACATCTGGCTCCAGTTGAACCCTAAGAAAACCTTCGTTTCGAATTCGGTTAAACGGCATGTTCAAGCAGACCAGCATCTGAGTATATTCATCCATTACAGTCTCATCGTCCACCAGATCTTCTCGAGTCATTTTGCAGCCAGGGTTGACACCACACGAAGCTGTGGGAGGGCTAGCGCGATATCAAGAACTGCGTGGGTTGTGCTTCGTCGCCAACGTTTGATAATGGCCTGGTACGCAGTTCTTGACTTGAAGTAGGTGAAGGAGGAAGCATGCTAGGGCCATGTACTAGCCTTAACAGAATAGTACGACTCCAGCCAGTCAATGGGAAGACGACCTCTGGGTATTCTCTACTCATTTTGTTATCTGATTCCGCGAAGTATTGGTTTAAACAATACGGAAGATTCGCCCTTCCGATAGCATTTCGTGTTAAGACTCTGTGTTCAATCCTTACGTGGTGTCAAGCAACCCAACATCCGAATCAATCAACTCTATTATTCCTAAGCACATAGTTTCAGGTGCTGGGAAGGAGAGATTGAAAAATCCTGATAAGAATAATATAATATCGTGAAAAATTCTAGTGAATGCGGTTGTGATAAATGTAAACGGACTTGAAAATGAAGGATAGTTGAGGTTAACATTGATGTGCAAAGGCTGGGACTCATTTAAGTTTAGTGTACTCCACGGAACGGAAAACCTATTCCTCCATTGAATTTTTGAGCTTCAAGCCATTCAACCCCACCACCTTTGTGCACACTTTTGAGCCTCGCATTCTACCCTCAAGAACTCCAAAATGTCGTCAATGCGAAACGCCGTCCAACGACGCAACCACAAAGAGAGAGCCCAACCTCTCGAGCGTGAAAAATGGGGTCTTCTCGAAAAGCGAAAGGTTCACTCTACCATATCCCATATCTGAATCTACAATACTAACGATCTTCCCAGGACTACAAACTGCGCGCCGCTGACCACAAAGAAAAGCAAAAGCGCCTCAAAATCCTCAAGCAAAAAGCCGCCGACCGCAATCCCGATGAATTCTCCTTCGCGATGATGTCCTCCAAGGTAGACTCTGCAGGTCGCAAGGTTGCTGACAGGGGAAATAAAGCCCTTAGTATGGATGTTGTGAAGTTGTTGAAGACGCAGGATGCGGGGTATATTAGGACGATGTTGCAGATGGTGAGGAAGGAGCGGAAACAGCTTGAGGAGGAGATGGTGTTTGAGGAAGAAGAGGTTAGAGCTTTGAGGGATGGGGAGGAAGGGAGGAAGGGAATGCATACGGTGTTTGTGGGAGATAAAGAGGGACAGAACAAGTTCAAGGCTGACGAGTGGTTTGGAACGGGTGCGGAGTGGGTTGATAGGGTGTGGAATCGGCCGAGGCAAGAACAGAAAGATTTGAAGGAGCAGTCTGATGATGAAGATGTGAAGGAGCTGCCTCAGACCAAGAAGCTTTCGAAAAAGCAACGGGAAGCGAAGTTGCTTGCAGAAAAAGAGGCCAGAGCATTGCTGAACAAGCGGGAGAGGACCCAGGAGAGACGGGCGAAGCATCTCGAAGCTGTGAAGGCCCGAGAGCGGGATCTAGTGGTTGCAGAAGAGGAACTAGAGCAGCAGAGGGCGAAGATGAATGGTACCGTTGGCGGCGTGAACAAGCATGGGGTCAAATTCAAGATCCGAGAGCGGAAACGGTGAGGAATTGTGAGCAGATATCACGGATTATGAATCAATGTTCAGTATGAGCCTGGATTGAGCTTACTGAATGTAGTAATTAGTGAGTTTTGGTTTCTCCCTTTTCCTAATAAATCTACTGACAATTGTGCAGTTTTGTAAATGATGGGCACGAAGGAAATTACGGAGCAATCCTCTATAGTCTCGCCGGCATTCTCATAGCCCCATCTAGCCTGAGCACTGTCCCGTTCAACATCCCATTCTCAATACTATCCCTCACCAATCTTGCAAACTCCTCCGGCTGCCCCGCCCTCTTAGGAAACTCCATTGCATTAACCAAGCTCTGCTTAACCTTATTACTCATCATCTTCGTCATATTCGAATCGAACAACGCCGGCGCGATCGTCACCACCCTTATCCCATACCTCGACACATCTCTCGCAAGTGGTAGTGTAAGGGAAGTCACAGCTCCCTTAGACGCTGCATACGCAACTTGGCCCATTTGCCCATCGAATGCAGCTGATGAAGCAATCATGATTATAACCCCTCGCTCACCGTCTGGTGTCGCTGGCGTTGCGGTCGTCATATAGGGAAGTGCTTGTCGGATAAGGTCCAGGGTTCCGCGTAGATTAATGTTCAGAACGAAATCGATGCTCGAGATAGGAATCGGCTCGTTCTTTTTGTCGATAATCAATCCAGGTAATCCCACACCTGCCCCAGCGACTACTCCACCGATTTCTTTGCCTGTCTGCTTCACCCATTCTACGGTTCCTTTGATTGCCTTTTCTATGGATTCTGAGTTGGAGACGTCGGTTTCGAAGAACTTTGCTCGCTCGCCGAGTTCTTGAACGATTTTGGAGCCGGAGTCGGAATTGAGGTCGAGGAGGGAGACGTAGGCGCCTGCTCGATGCAGGTCACGGGCTGTTGCGAGACCAAGGCCAGAGGCGCCGCCGGAGATTATGAAGGTTCTGTTTACTGGCTTCATTGCGTGATACAGAGCTCAGTTGTAGTAGCGGGGTGAAATGAGTTTGAAAGAGAATCTAGGAACCTTGAAATAGATCAGGCAGATTACAAAACCCCGGCCTTATAGTCGTAAAAGTGTGAGAAGAGGGAATAGCTCCTGTGAAGTTCAATATCAGATGTGAGATCAGAGCATGGGTTTAACATGTGCTTCTGCCCTCGGTATGACGATCACCATCGGAATGGAAAATGAATTCACCGTACCTCGGCTTGGGGGATCGGTAAATGTTCGTGCCAAGTTCCGTCCAGCTGCTCCGAATCGGGACGGAAAATAGACTCGCTCCCGATCCACATGTGCCTCGAACCAGGGTGGGACTGCATCAAGGCTAGTACGATCGTTGAAGCTTCACATTCATTTGCAATTCCCGTGTCCAACGCCTTCCACATACAATTGGAATTCACAGAACCGCATCGCAATGGCTATGGCAGCCCCTACGCCTACAACGAAAACAGGAGTGTCAACAGGCATAGCAGGGAAAAAGATCCCCAGCAATCCGACACCGCTTTCCGCCCCCCAGGAACAGCAGGTCCGGGATCTATATTATAAGAATGTGCGCGAGAAATGTGCAGAGGAAATAAAAGGTAGCTTCCATCTTTATCCGTCCTAGAGTCCTTCTGTTTTTGCTTGGGCTCAGTTGTTCTATTTCTTACTATCGAATTGTACACGATACTGATATGGTATACAGCATTCGCAGCCTGCGCAGCCGGTCGAACCATAACAATGGTCTGGGCTTGTCGAGCACAGAAATTAGCGATGAATAGCTGCATGGTACAACACCAAGGACAAGAGGAATTGGATAAGGCGAGGGCGGAGTGGTTTAGATTGGCTGGGGAGAGAAGGAGGGAGAAGGAGGAGAGGGAAAGGAGGGTCGAGGAGGCGAAAAAGAAACATCAGGAATGGTGGAATTTGGATGAGCATGGGAGGTTGCAGGGGAAGAGGGCGGAGGTGGATGCCCATGAGAGGAGGTGAGACGTCAAGGGAAAGCTGGATGTTGTGGGAATTGTGAAAGATATGAATAGGGGAAGGGATCACAATTTATGTGGAGGATATGTGCATTAGCAGGCGTTTTTGGGCAGGAATATAGCATGAGCGTTTAAAGACATGCTTTTCATATGGATGAGACGTTGTATTAGTAGAAGGACTTTCGATTGTAGCTATGGCACATGCTCATTGAAGGCATGAGAGTAGAAATTTCAGCTCTGGTATACCCATACCCTAACTCAAAACGCCTTGAAATGCTGCCATCTCTCACTTTACGCCAAAGCACCAAATACCGCGAGCTATCAACTTCCTCCGTATCCATAGCTGTAAGGCCTTGTTGATATTTAAGACCCAACCCAATGATCCCGTCATTTTAGGCCAATTTCTTTGCTTCCACTCTTCAAGACGCTCTCCGGCCCCAATTCCTCAACCATTAACCATGTCAACATCTCCCCGTCCGATCCCCATAACCTCCTCAAACTCATTCTCGTTCTCCTCTTCCTCCACACCTCCCATCACCGTATCGCCTCCCACCGGCCCACCTACCCCGACTCCGCCCCCATCCATCAAATCAACATCCTCATCAGCCTCGCTCTCCCAAGTCTCCTTGATCCCCCACCCGACACCAGTAAAACAGTACCTCTCTGGCGGCAATCTCACTCCAAACTCCCGTTCCACCCTCGGCAGCGCAACCCTATTCCTCTCCGCTGCAATCTCCAGCAAGTATTCCTTTGGTAAAGCAGGGCTGAACTGGTGTGTTGCTCGCGCTCCGACCGCTGTGCGCAATGCGTTCAGCGATACGCCGTCCTCATCTAGTTTCGCCTTCTTGGAGGTGTTGTTTGCGGAGGGTGGCTCGTAGGCGATAGCGTCGGAGAGAATGCCAGACGTGTAGCGGTATGCGAAGTCCAGGAGTTGGAGAGGCACGCGATCGGTGTAGGCATGGACGCCCATGTTGGCGAGCAGGAGGTGAATGAGGCGGGCGTCGCGTGGTCGCTTTGATTGGCCGTTGTCTTGAAGTGATGTCGAGGGGTGTGAGGGGTTGATTTGGGTTATAGATTGGCCGTTGGAGAGCTGGGGTTGCGATTGTGATTGCGAAGGTTGCGGTTGGGACTGCGTGTTGGGCTGTGTGGAGGATGCGGTTGGGGGGCTGGGATTTGGGGCGCCTGTTGCTGTTGTTGGCGGCGTCGAGATGCCGTTTGGGAGGTCGGCGGCTGCTGGTGAGGCCATATTCGTCACTGATGTTGTGTTGGAAGAACTGGGAGTGGGTGCTTTGCGAAGATGGAGGTTGGAGCTGCGATCGCGCGTTGAGGTCAAGGTAAGTCTTGGCATTGCGGCTCTGCGTAGGGCTGAACTTTTTTGGGGGGGTTTTTTTTTTTTGGCGAACAATAGATTTAGCGAGCCGGTGAAGCAGCCATGGAATCAAACGACGAATAGTGAATAGTGAATAGTGTCACGGTTGCAGTTAAGGGCGAGAGTGAAATGAAAGTTGTTTAACAACGCCAGCCTATGCCTATGCTATCCAGAAGACAAGAGCCGTACTTTCACTCCTAATCCAAAACCGACAAAATCATGCCGTTCCCAAGACGCTCTCAGGAATGATACCTTCATCCTCATCCCCAGTAGTCTCACTGGTAATGCTTTCATGCAAACTAGGTGTTTTGTCGCCTCTCTTGCCCATCCGTTTTATCGAACTCCAGCTTAGTGCGCTGCTCTTATCCTTCAGAGTTCCAATAGAAGGGCTATTGCCAGCGCTATCCACACTCCTTCCCAGATAGCCATTCGCATCCTCGTCTGTCTCGTCGGGTGTAACGACCTCATTTGTCTTCTTCGAGAAAATGGAAGCCTTGCCTTTTCCGAACTGAAGGAACTGACTTGAGCTGCTCTTTCGCGATAGCTTTTGCATGAACGTCTCTTTACCGGAACCATTAGCATGACCTTGAAATTCGGAAGGAGTTTGAGAAATAGACCTCTCCAATGACTCGCGCGGTGAAGCGTTTGATTCATCCGCAGTGGAGATGGATCGATTATCTCTTGATCGACGCGGATCTATGGGAGAAGACGCGTCTTTTCCGGAGTCATTAGCAGCAGTCTCCAAAGCAATTATTTTCTCCTTTTCCTTGCGAGAAGCCTTCTCAGATTTGTCGGTCTTCGCTTTCTTTTCCTCTTTCTTCTCGGCCTTCTTTGCCTCTTTTTCCGCCGCTTTCTCTGCTGCTTTCTTAGCTTTGTCTTCGTCCGTTCTCTTCTCTCGGGAGAAAATACTCTTGAAGTTTGGTGCGGCTGGGTTAAGCTGCTTGGGCGGTGTTGGAGGAACAAGTGCGGATGGCGGTATGTGCGATGCCGACGATTGAGGGCGTGTTCCAATCGGAGCTTGAGTTGGCGATCTGGTTGTCGACGGAAAATCTGGTGTATCGCCCAAAAACAAGTCGTCATGAACCAAACTGTTGGTTGAACCTTGCTGGATTGAAGGTCGACGTGATGGCATCCTTGACCACGAAGTGGTATTATTATTCATGCTCCAGTCTGCCCCCAGGGGACTACCTCTCGTCCCAAATCCGTCGACTGGCCACCCAAACCGTGTTTGGCTTTCTGTTGAAGGCCTTGGGAGAGCATTGACTTCGTTGGAATTGGTCGAACCTTGACGGGGCGAAGAAGGCCTGTCGAAACCTAGAGCAGCCGTCAGCCAGGGGTCACCTTTAGAACCAAACATATTGAACGGCCGTCTACGAGTGGCCACATGTTTGGGACTATTCGATGACTCGACTGGCTGGGTCTTTGAAGTACGCACAAAGGCGTCATACCAAGCCCCACCAGAATGACTGCCTCGCCGGCGCTGCGTACCTATAGGATCTTGTCCAGCGGGATCTTGACGTGGTAGTGATTGGCTCTGGGCTGGCTTCAAGGAGCCCAGTGGAGGCCCTTGTTCAGATAAGGTCTTACCACGCTGTCTGTTCAACCCTCCAAACAAATTGCCAAAACGAGTCGTCGGGGGATTGATCATGAAGGAACTGGACGTCGAGCGAATTGACCGTTTGTCACTATCGACGATATTCTCATTGGTAGGGTAGTGGGCCAACTGCCCGGCACTGTCACGGGGACTGGCAAATACACTCGGGGGGCGACTCTGGACGGATACCGGAGAACTGGGGCTTTGCACTTGGTCAAGCGTCTGAGGTGCACCGAGACCTGGGAGAACATTGCGCAGATTAGGAGACGGATCCAGCGTTGGCTGTGGTGATCCGGCATCATCTTCGTCTTCTGCGTCTGTCTTGTCGGCGTCGTTTCCAAACAGGTCTGAGGGTAAGAGCGCCCCAGCAGCAGTAGGACTCATGGGAGCACCGCTATTCAGACTTTCGATGTCAGCCAGGGAAAAAGACGTTATATTATTGCTCGGTGGCGGCAGTGCCATTCCGTTATTGATATTGAAATAAGGCGTAACAGTAGGGAAGGTGGGCGAAGCACCTGAAATGGTGGTATTGAAGGGAGGTGCTGTAGAATGGACGAATCCACCTGGGGCTACAGATGTCAAGGGCTCGCGCATGCTGACAGGTCGCACCCGCTGACTGTTCCTCCTAGCTGGTGCAAGGTCTTGAGATGGTATGCCAGTGAACAGTTGAGGTTGGCTGAGTCGGCGTTGCTGCAGAAATGCCAGCCTATGCGAAGCCTCTTGGTTAGCACGTTCAGCTTCTGTATAGAGGGACCAGGCTTGGGCATAGCGCTGTTGCAGAGCGTTCAGGGTAACAATCCACCTTCTGTCCTCCTCTGCCTCGACGGTCTCAGTGCAATCTTGAGCCTCGCCTCCATCCTCTGCCTCCTCCAGCTTCTTTCTCTCCTCCTCAAGCGCTTTGATCTGGGTTCCCTTCTCTCGAATAAGTTCCTCAAGGCTCTTGTTGACCTGGATCTCTTCAGCATGCTTGTCCTTGAGCGCCTGGATCTGGTTCTCGGCGGCAGCTTCGTGGTCGGTTCGCTGCTTCTCAATTTGCCCAGCTGCTGCACGCAGCTCGCCAATCTCCCGGCCCCACCGCGACACTTCGTCCTTTAGTTTCTTTCGCTCGGCTTCCTTCTGGCGCAATAACTTCTCCTGCTGTGCTCGTCTTGTCTGTGCCGAAGCATTTGCCCGTTCCAGACTTGCAACCTCCTTGCGCAAGTCTCGACTGGCATCTTCCTTCTCTTTCAACGCCATCTTCTTTTCATTTCGCTTTTCCAGTAACGAGTCCTTCGCGGTTTGGAACTCGTCCTCCTCGTCCGAAATCTGCTTTTCCATGTCGTCAATCTCTCGACGAAGGGTATCCAACTTTTCCGTCAATTGCTTTATATTCTCCAAAGAATCGGTTTCTTCCTGAGCCGAACGTGCCTGATCGGCCGTCTGCGATGCGGGAGAGTTTCGTCTTGCGGGTTCCGCACGCCTGACCCGCGAAGTGCTATTACTATGCTCGCGCGCCATGGCCGGCGCAGCAATGGGAGGTATGATAATGTCCACCAGTTTTTTGTTCGGTCGGATGACGGGGGTGGGAGTGTACTCGTCGTCTTCCGCCCCATCATGATTCTCCTTGTGCGGTACAGTGTTGTAAAACTGATCAGAGGATGAGGGTAAAGTCTTCAGTCGAATAGGGATGCTGGGAGCCTGGAAACTGGCAGAGTTGAGGGTAACAATGCGAATCACATAATGATGGTCCGGTTGTAGGTTTTCGATGGTAACAGACGTTTCTTGTGGTGAGACATCACCAACTGGGTCTTGCATCAGTTTCGGCCACAAACGGCGAAAACGAGTAACGTACTGTCAATGCCGTTTATCCGGATAACGTATTTCAAGACGGATGCTCGTTGGTCTTGTGGTTTCCAATGCAGTAGGACACCGTCCGCCTTGATGCCCGCAAGAGAGACAATAGGTGCGACTGGGACTTCCAGACCAAGCAGTGCAACGAGTTCCTCGACGGGCTTGGAGAGAACCTGGTAGCCTCGGTAGGCGACCCTGCATATACAAATGATATCAGTAACTACGTGTGATGGTTTGTCGCATTGCGGATATAATTTCATACCAGAAAAGTGCGGAGAGCACACAAAACGTCTTCAACCAGCCGGACGATAAGAAGACCATTCCTTCCATACTGTAATGAGCGACATCCGGATGGAGGTAGAGGGAGTATGAGGGTTCGGAGAGCATCGGGCCAGCTGCTGTGCAGGCGTCGCGCGGCCTGGACTTGGGACGACAGCTGCGATGCAGTAGCAACAGTAGTAGGGACCGCAGTCACGAGCAGTGAGGTGTGTCGCGGGAGGAGTGGTGGAGGAGCCGCAATTTGCACATGCTGCATCGGGCCGAGAGACAAGCACAGAAGAAGGCTGGCCTTGGCGCACTGCCGGCGATCCAGAAGCCGCCCTGCATGTTTGAGAGCCATTCACCTCCCAACACGAAACATTCGCTATCTTGTGGCATGCCATTCTGCCTTGTCTTATTGTATTACTTTACTGTGTCTTAATCTACCCGCCGTTGACTGCAATTCTTCACGACCACGTTTCCTGAAACAATCACATTCCACATTTCGCTTTGCTCCGGCCCAGCAATCCCATGACCAGCGTCCGTGATTCCTCGGTGACCGCATTGGCACGTCCCTAATAAGTCTCACTCCAGGACCAATTCCTATTTGTCTGCTCCGCAAACCTGCCCTCGACACATAGTCACAACAGCCCTCCCCGCGCCCTTCCGTGAAGTCTACCGGTCTTTCAGACAAAGCACAGCTGCTTTCTCTACTACACGTACAGCTTAACTCTCAATCAACCACCCTCCCCCTGGCAAACCGGACCTCTCTCCGCGAGCGCTGCTCTTGCGAGCCTGTGTGACGGCGTATCACTGAGTCAGAAGGAAGGGAAATGCAGTACGTGCGATCGATATCCGGCTCAGTCTCAAAGACCTGGAATTCTATAAATCCAGCAACTCTCAGCGGCGCTATCGACGTCATTGTCGTTGAGCAGGAAGATGGTACGCCTCCCGCCTAAGGTAATCAGGACTTGCTAATGTTCGATAGGATCGCTGGCATGCTCACCCTTCCATGTCCGCTTTGGGAAGCTCTCGCTCTTGCGGCCGACAGACAAGAAGGTTAACATGCCGAAACGACACACCCATAGGGAGCTCATGGCTGACGGAGTTTTAGGTCGAGTTTAAGGTAAACGATGTCAAACAGGACTATGCGATGAAGCTGGGGGAGGGTGGAGAAGCTTTCTTCGTGTTCCAGACTTCAGCTGCCATTCCAGAAGAGCTTCAAACCTCCCCCTTGGCCTCTCCTGCAGCAAGTCCGGAAACGAAACCAGTCGAGCCGCCACCGAACCGTGAGCTACCTGAACCGGAGCCTTTCGATCTAGACAACGGTAGCAGCATACGGAGGGGGAGGCAGTCGATATCGGTACCCCCTAGCGATTCCCTGCACGTAGATATTAACCAGGGCCGACCGAAATCTGGGGACTGGTCTGGAATACCACTTCCGCGCTCAAATACTGATGACATACTTCCATCTGCGAAAGCGGAGATCTCTAGGTCTTTCGATGCGAAGGAGAACGGGCCCCTCCAGGTCAGCAAGGAGACGGCGACGGCTTGGAATACGTCAACTCGCTCAGCTAGTCCTCCACCGGTATCCCCTAGTGAAGCCATGGCTCGAGCGATAAATCTTTCAAAAAAGCTTTTTGTCTCAAATATCCCAAACAAGGTTACTGACAGTGGCGATTTGATGCTAGATATGACTGGATACAAGAGTAGCGAGGAGGAGGCTCTACGAGCTGAGGTTGTGGCAAGGAAGGTTCTAGCAGATGAACTCGAAGGTAATTACGATATTGGGGCTTTAATCGGCGCAGATGAGAACGGAAATCTTTGGATATACAGCAGTGAAGAAGCCAAGGCCGCCGCTGCACGAAAATCTGCTCTAAACATGCTTAACGAAGATGCATTGCGGTCGTCTGACGCAATTTCAGATCCCGGATATCATAGCGATGATGCACGGAGCGACAGCACAGCAGAGTACGCACCCCATCTACGCAGGGACTCGGACAGTGCAGTTGAGCTCTCCACGCCACCTCAATCTCCCGAAAAAAAGACCAACGAAACTAGAAATTACGCGAAGACTCTCAGGCTCACCAGTGACCAGTTGAAGGCTCTGGACTTGAAACCTGGTTCAAATACCATGAGCTTTAGCGTCAATCGAGCGACGTGCAACGCTTACATGTTTTACTGGAAACACGATGTGCCAATTGTGATCTCGGATATCGATGGCACGATAACGAAGTCTGACGCTCTCGGACATGTGTTGAACATGATTGGTCGGGATTGGACTCATTTGGGAGTGGCAAAGCTTTACACTGACATTGTCAACAATGGTTACAACATTTTCTACTTGACAAGTCGGTCGGTCGGCCAAGCAGACACCACTAGGGCATATCTGAATGGCGTCTTGCAAGAAGGATACCGCCTCCCCAAAGGCCCCGTTATTATGAGCCCAGATCGGACCTACGCAGCACTTCGCCGCGAGATCTATCTACGCAAACCAGAAGTTTTCAAGATGGCCTGCCTCAGAGACATCATGAGCCTCTTCGGGAAGCCTGCAGGGCAAACCCCGTTCTACGCCGGCTTTGGAAACAGGTTAACGGACGCTCTAAGCTACCGCTCTGTGAACATCCCGTCCACCCGGATTTTCACCATCAATTCAAATGCTGAGGTCAGTCTCGATGTCTTGTCTCTAAACAGTTACAAGACGGGATACGCAAGCATGCGCGAAATTGTGGATCACTTCTTTCCGCCCGTAGGGTTATTAGTCCCTGCCGGTGGCGAGGAATTCACTGATTTCAATTACTGGCGGGAAAGGCCAATGGAGCTTGAGGACTTCACTGATAGCGAAGAGGAGGATGACACGACTGAGGCTGCTAGCATTCAAAGTGAGGACGAGGGTTCCGAAGTTGGTGAAGACCTTGAAGCCAGCTACATGTCGCGGGACTCTATGGACGAGACGGGCAACCTAGATGATTCTATCATTGAGAGCGTAGAGTGTGACGATTATGACGAGGAGGAGATGGAAGAAGAAGGTGCAGTGGACGAATATGAAGAGGACAACTACGAGGAAGATGGTGATGACGAAGAAGAGGGAAAAACCCCAACGGACAAGACGAGCGGCATACTTGACGGGCAAAGGGAGCAAGTAGAAGCATTAGATTTGGCAGAGCCCCCACCGACTCCTCAAGGCAGTTCAAGGAAGAAGCCAGGAGGTTCAACACCGGCTCTGGGCTCCCCCAAGGGTATCCTTCAAAAGACTTGATAATATTAGCCTTTTAATGGTTAGTTAAGGATTTGCATTGGCTGGCGTTCAAAAAGCGGTTTGTTAGATTTCCTCATCTTGACCTTGTATCGGAGAATAACTTGGGCTGTACCATAGACAGCAGGTGTTGCGGGTAGTCGGGCTCGATCGGGGTGCTCCTAGCATTTTTCGGAGTTTGATCCATAACCGCATAATGATTCATATTAAAAGGTTCCGGGCTTCACCAGCCACAAGATGCGAGTGTCAGCAAGATTTTTGTAGAGCCTAACGAAGTTTGTTCGACTGACATTGAAGCGGTCGCTCGTTGAAGTAAGCCGAGTAATGCATGCAGGTTTTAGGTGCATGTCGCGCGTATGGCTGAAACCTTTTGCTCTCCTTCTCCTGCATACATTTTGCCTGTCTGCCATCAGCACGGCAAACCCCGTGACTTTCAGCCTCGAAACACTCAACCTCCAACGCAACCCGCGTGCCGCAACCTAGCTTCCGACAAACTTTTTCGCATTCAATGCTGTACAACGCGGATGGGACGAGCGGCGATAGATTGCTGAAGGGAGGTCTTAATGGCTAATTCAAAGTAAGCTTTACGCGCTGTTCTTGTGGCCCTGGTTTTTGGGAGTGAAATACGACAGGGAGCTGGACTGACGAAGGCGCTAGATACGGATATGTGCGCGGCTTTGAGCAGCCTGACAGCTTACTGGCCAATACGTGGATCGTGGTGCGGATTGATGGGCGAGGCTTTTCAAAGTATGCTTTTCATGTCTATGTCCTTGTTGATCTATTTTCCATTGTCTTGGTTTCTCTGCTGTCGGTGTTCCGATTTCTTCAGCTCTGGAGTCTCGCGTTGTCATGTGAATGTACCGCATATCATCGGACTTCCTCATTTTCAAGTCCGAGTTTCGAGAATGTTTTCAGGAAGTCTTCAGGAATCCTGCGCTGACCGATCGCATCTTTTCTCAGACTCACGGCGAAGTACAAGTTCAATAAGCCAAATGACCGAAGGGCGCTCGACCTCATGAATGCGGCCGCAAAGGCAGTGATGAAGGAGCTGCCGGATCTAGTGCTAGCATATGGGCAGAGCGATGAATTCAGGTATGCTTTCCTATCTCTGTCCAACTATTTAGGTAGCTCTCGGAAATACACAACGTTGGTTTGGGGGGCCATTTTGTTTTGTTTCGAAGAAGATGCTGACGCGTTACAGTTTCGTCTTCCATAAGGATTGCGTACTGTTTGAACGACGGGCAAGGTACGGATATCACTTTCTCTTTTCGACCACTATTTCTATATTTAATACTCACTCGACTATATATGTATGACAGTTGCTTACTTATCCCCAAGCAAACTGACGACCACGATTGTCTCCATGTTCACATCATATTATACGTTTCTCTGGTCTACTCACTTTCTAGATACACCCCTCACACCGCCTCTGCCATCTTTTGATGGACGCGCAGTGTCTTACCCAAGCGATCAAAATCTACGGGACTATATCAGCTGGCGGCAAGTCGATTGTAAGTCACTCCACCTTTGAAATTCATCTCCTAAACCTTCCCTTCCCGCTATCAAATCCCCGTACCTCACTGTTACAGACAAAGACGCAACATCAGTCTTTAATCTGGTATATCCATTCTCGTCTCTCTAACTCTCTTCAGGCCACGTCAACAATCTCTACAACACCACATTCTGGGCATTGGTCCAACAAGGCGGGATGGATGCCAGATCCGCAGAAAAGGAGCTTGTCGGCACTATATCATCAGACAAGAACGAGATTCTCTTTTCTCGTTTCGGGATAAACTACAACAATGAGCCCGAGATATACAAGAAAGGGAGCGTCCTCTATCGAGATGTATGGCCCTCTCGCCAGTCTCCACTAAAACACCGATATCCAAGTTCAAATACTAACAGCCACAGTTCTCATCTCCATCCGAAAGCTCTACACCAACCCCTCCGAGAAGAACCACCTCACCCCCTCCCCTCTCCCACCCGCAACCCCGTCCATACACCCGCCCAATATCCCAACCCCTCTCCCTTCCCATCCTTCCGAAATCCCCCTCCTCGTCCGGCGGCTCAACACCCCACGGTCCAACATTCCTCTCAACCTCCACCACTCCCTCTCCTCCACCTTCCCCATCATCAATGTCCATCCCAACCTTTCCTGCTACACCCCCCTTCCCACAAACCTTTCTCCCTGTCTCACTCCCACCCCCAACAAGCACCGCTCCCGCAACGACAAGTGGAACGAAAGGGCCATTACCTCTACTCACGCCTCTCCCTTTACCGCCACCGACGTTGAAGCCAAGCACAAAGCCTCCACCGAGCTTAAACCCGCCGAACGCAACCGCGCACACGAACATGAGCCCTGCGGTCTCGCCTACTGCGCCGAGAACAATTCCAAGCCGAACCACTAGCACAGCAACCAGCCACACAAAAGCCGCATCGACATCCGCATCCATCTCCAATACAACAGCGCAACGAGGGACAAGTAGGACCTCGCAAACCTTAAAGCACCGCAGTCCAAGTCTAAGCATGTTGGAAGGAGGACCGCAAATCCCGCTTCGCATCTCGAGTATCCCCTTAAATAACAGTCCTCGAAAAATGTCATTACCAAGCCAAAAATCCATCGGCATGCTCAGAGCCAACGATCCCGCAACCGCAGCGGGGGAACCCGGGACCGTCGCAGAAAGAGGTGTCGAGGCAGGTACGAAGAAAAGTCCGCCAATGCAAACAATGAAAGAACTCCCTTCACCCCCACCCGACGCCGGTGATGAACATGAAACTGTTGTTGGCAAAGGGAATGTCCATGTAGCCGGAAACGGGCACGGTGATCCCGCGTTATCTAACATAGGCACCCTCGTTAGACCTATGGCTACGCGGCGCTCCCAATCCCACTCCCGTATCGGCAGCGCGCCATCAAGTTCCTACTTCCCATCCCCACCTTCCTCCTCCCAACCATTTCAACAACCCTGGAGCCCTCCAAAGCCGAACCAGGGGAAGCAGAAGCAGAAGAAGAGGGAGGAGAAAGGGGATGCGAAGGGGAGGGGAGAGATGAGTAAATCGGCCAAGGAGAAGGATAGGAAGAAGAGGCAGAAAGCTAGGATTGTGATGGAGCATGTGGATGTTATTGGGGATGGGTTTTGGGAGAGGCGGCCTTGGATTTTGAGTGGGAGCACTAGTTAGATAACTAGCTCTTGATGCGGGGTGGATAGGATAGGTTTAGAAGGAAAAGGGAATTAGGGACAATGTGGGTTTGACGGGATGGTAGGCGCGCGCAAGGGTTAAGCGTATTGAGATGATGTATGACCGATAATGATGGATATGGGGAATTATCTTTTCATAAAGGATGGCTTTTTTTTCATTGAGCTTTTTTCATTATGTACTTCTACCATGATTCCCTAGCGTAAGGAATAGGAAAGCATCTGATATACCTCGCTCACAACTCCAATCCATGAGAGAACAGAAAAGGTAAGGGAAAGCACCAGCCGCTCAGCCAAACGGATCCTGACTCGCTCCTGGAAATAATCATGCCAAAATACCATCAACCATCTCTCACCTCTCTGAACCCTTCCCCAAACTCACAGCCTGCTGAATCAACCTCTCCTTCGCCTTCGCACT
The DNA here is from genome assembly GCA_010093925.1 of Zopfia rhizophila CBS 207.26. Classification (NCBI taxonomy): domain Eukaryota; kingdom Fungi; phylum Ascomycota; class Dothideomycetes; family Zopfiaceae; genus Zopfia; species Zopfia rhizophila. Next base: position 259,320 of record ML994685.1, on the reverse strand, counting down.
AACCCCATGCCTCACCCCTAATATTCTCCACGAGCTTATTAACCTTCCCCTTCCTCGCCTTCTTCTCCTCCTTCATAATCTTCTTGGCCTTCCTCCTCGCACTCGCAATCTGATCCTTGGACGCCCCACTCATCAACCCTTGGTCATTCAACAACTTACCCGTCAACTGTCTCTGCTGCTCCATCTTCCTCTGCGCCCTCGTCTTTTTCTCGCCCGTTTCCTTCGGACTCAGGCCCTTTGCTATCTTGCGTTTGCGGCGACGTTCACGCATCCACATTAAACGAGCATGACGCTCTTCTTTCGTGAGTGATTTCACGGGGCGACCCTGCCAGATGACGGGGTCGAGTGGGAGGGAACCGTCTGGGTTGGGTTTGAGGGCGGGATCGACGTGGTTGGCGGCGCGGGCAAGGAGGTTTTTATTGCCTTCAAGGTCGACGACGAAGCCAATGTCTTGCTCACCTTTGCCCCGCTTTTTCTCGGCGCGCTTTTCTTCTTTCTTGGAGATGCGGCGGAGAACGTATTCTTCGAAGGTCTGGTTCTTGAGCCTTGCACGCTCGGCGTATTGGTCTTTTTGCTCGGCGGTGAGTTTGGAGATTTTGGCGGCTACGACGGCTTTGCTGTTCTGGACAGCTTTCTCGAATGCGATTTTGGCTTTGTAGTCTTCGAGGGAGAGACCGGCTTTCTCGGCAAGGGCTGCTTCTTTGCGTTCTCGCTTTTCCTTCTTGGAGGGATACCTTTCCATCTTGCCGTAGCCAGGGATGTTCTTCAGTTTCTTGTCTAGCATCTCGTTTGTGAACTCTATTTTGTCTGGATTCTTGGAGAAATCTTGTTCGGTCTCTCGCAGTTCGATTCTGGCCTTCTCCGCTGCCTTGATCTCTCTGGCTTTAGCCTCTTTCTCAGCCTTTAATTTCGACCTTCGTTCCTTCTTTTCGACCTTCCGCTGAGCCTTTCTATACAATTTCTCTTCCCTCGCAAGCTCCTTGAGCCGCTTCTTATTGTCACTCGCGGCCTTCTGCTTCATCTTCATCGCATACTCGTAATTCTCGAACAAATCGTCCGGAGTGTAGTTGTTTGGATTCGACAACTCTCCGTTGACCACAGCCTGTATAATCTTTTCTTTCTTCATTGCCCTCTTTGCCTCACGCATGGCCTTTTCCCTCGCATACTTTGCCGCCTTGTACGTCAGCTTCTTTCCAGGGTTGTTTGGGTCATCGATGAAATTGAGATTCGCCTCGCCCTTCTTCCTCCTTGCTAGGGAAGGGTGTGGTAGTATTGGTCCATAGTCGCCCCTGGCCAGGTTCCTTTTGACTACCCTATTGACCTCCGCATTGATTCGTTGCATGACCTCGGCCTCCCGTGTCTCTTCATCATCATAGGTGCCGGTCTCGATGGCAGCCTCACGCTCCTTCTCTCGATTGATCTGAGCATTTATCTTGTAAGTCTCCTGCTTGAGTTCTTTCCGCTTCTTGCGGATCTCTTCTCGGCTTTCATCTTTCCTTCGCTTGCGCTTTCCAGAACGAGATTGCACTGTCGTAGTGCTGGCATCATCAGTTTTCTCTAAGACAAATTCAGTCTCCGAGGATTCGGAGGCGGAGTTGTCGCCGTTCGACATGATGGAAGTTGCTTCGTTATCAGAGGACTCGGTATCGGAGTGCTCGGTATCAGAAGGCTCGGATGGGGAGGTAGGAGGGGTGCTCGCTCGCGAAGGTGGGGTTGAAGTATTCGAGTTGGAAGCTTCGGCTGCAGAGCTCTCTTCTGTATTTGAGATTGTACCGACTAGTCCTTCACCTTTCACAAAGAAGCCGTAAAGCCCACCGCGATTGATGCCTGATTTGCGAACCTGACTGAGTGCGCTCTGCAAACCAGGATGTTAGCTTCTCTCCGACAGCAATTGCAACGATAAGAGGCTAACGAAGTTGGAGTACCTCCTGACCAGTGCCAAAAGTTTTCAAGCTTTCATCAAACGCTCGCATCCACCATTGGTCGCTGACGTTGTGAGCTGCCTTCTTCTTGCCCAAGCCCAATTGATCCCGCTTGTGTGCAATCAGCAGTGGCTTCTTGATTCCACGGCCGCAGTGATCGAGAGAATGTCCTTCGCCGCGCCAGCCTTGCTTCTGGAGGTAGACTGTGGCGTCCATAGAAATGTGGGAGGGTGGCGGGGGCCTTGTCGGAGGAAGATAGAGGTTGGTAAAGCTCGAGAAAAACTTGAGTGGGACGCATCACGTGAAGAAATCTTGGCGTGGCTGGTTTGAGCTCTGTCAGCGCGTCAAGAATCACTAGTTGAATTGGGGCTAAGCCGAAACAAGACGTCTTATATTCACGACACCCCATTCATCGCTCCTTCCCTCTCGTTTCATCTCCTTCACTGCCTATGTGAACTCCTTCCATCGGCGGCCACGCGGCTGCCGTAAGTGAATAGCAATCTATCTGCTTCTTCCCTATTATATAAATCCATCCCTGTCGGCCACATGGCTTCCTTCCAAGATGGTCCGCATCGCTCATTCCTTTCCTATTTTTCTGAATTACTTTCCTTTTGTTTCTCTTCATTCTCGTCATTCTCTTCGAAAAGGCGTTTTGTGCTTGCCTTTACTTTTCTAATCGGATTTGTACTCACTGTAATCGTGAAACGTGAACAATTGCTGTGGATCTTGACAACGGCGGCCGGCGCGGCGCCAGTCCTCGAGCCTGGCCAGGGTGCTGCGTTCGAAGGACTGAGGTTCGGGCTAGATGGAAAGTTCAGCATCTCGGTTTTCAGTGATCTGCATTTCGGGGAAGGTGAGTCATTTATTTCCTTTTTTATCTTTCCTTTTCAGTTGATCCACTTCCCCAAATTCCTTCAATGCTAGGAACCGTTGTTTAAATTTAGCTTTCGTCAATTCACTATGCATAATCTTACCTCTGGCCAGGCGCTAATACGGATTGGGGGCCTGACCATGACCGCAAAACCGTCGGCGTCATGGACACTATCCTTGACCAGGAGCCCGTCAATCTCGCTGTCCTCAACGGTGATCTGATTACCGGTGAAGACGTCCGCCTTGACAATGGCACCCTGTACATCGACCAGATTGTGGCTCCGCTCATCAACCACAAGGTCCCGTGGGCGTCAACCTATGGCAACCATGACATATCCTTCACTTGCTCCACTCGTGCCATGCTCAACCGGGAAAAGACTGTCGGGGGAAAGCTATCTCTTACCCAGTCCATGGTTCAGGGTGATGAGAATGTGGTTGGCACGAGCAACTACTATGTTCCGGTCTACGGGAGTGCAGGTGGCGGGAACCCGGAACTGGCTATGTTGTTGTGGTTCTTCGATAGCAAAGGTGGCAAGCAATTTCAGAAGACAGACGCCAACGGACAACAAATTCAAGCCTTGGATTGGGTCGACCAGGAGGTAAGCCATTATCCTTCCCTTTCAGAATCAAAGCAATGGGGAAGGGCCATATCAAATACATGAGAAGGTTTGCACCAGTTTCAATACCTTTTGAAACGGAAATTATTTTTACCTGCGTTTCTATTGTCACTATTGTACGACATTTCATTAGCATAAGCATGTTGTAAAATCCAGGGAAGGCTACTTCCAAAGCTGTGCTTTTCAGCATACCACTTTGGATTGGTCATGCATTCGTTCCAAAAAAAAAAATTGTATTAATTGGAACTTGCAGGTTATCAACTGGTTCAGCGCCGAAAAAGTGGCCATTAAATCCGTCTACAAGCGCACCATCCCTTCCCTCGCCTTCGTCCACATTCCCGTTCACGCCACCTGGGCCTTCCAACAGTACGGATATATGGATCCGACCAAGTACCCCGGTATCAATGATGAAGCTGTAGGCCACCAAGGAACCCAAACCAACCCAAATAGGAATTACGGCGGACAAGATATTCCTTTCATGAAGGCGTTGGTTGAGACGGAGGATTTGATGGCGGTTTTCAGCGGTCATGATCATGGAGATGATTGGTAAGTAAACCATTTCGCCAATACTACATCCCCTCGGCTTCAGGCCCTTCAGACAAGAGTACAACTAATGGATATCACAAGGTGCATGAAATGGTCCGCCAAAATCCCCCTCCCAGACACAACACCACCAACGGGCAACAACCTCCACCTCTGCTTCGGCAGGCATACCGGCTACGGTGGCTACGGATCCTGGACCCGCGGCGCACGCCAGGTCGTCGTTTACGAGCAAACTCTCGGCGAGAAGGAAGTCGAGACGTGGATCAGGCTGGAAGATGAATCGATCTCTGGGCATGTGATGCTGAATGCCACGTATGGCGAGGATGTGTATCCGGCCGTGGGGAAAGTGGTAATTGGTGGACATGGCGAGCAACCCCAGGGTGATGAAAATCCTCAGGCTGGTGAGCAATCTGAAGATAGCAAGCATGCTGAGGATGCTGAGCAATCTGAGGATAGCAGTGCACCAACTGAAGAAGGAAATGAGCCATCTGAGGAAAGGGGTGAGCAATCCGTGGAAAGCAATGAGCAGCCTAACGAAAGCGATGGTCAATCTGAGGAATGCAACGAGCGATCAGAAGATTTCGAGCGGGCAATCCGAGGACGCCGGGCAGTGCATTGATGGTGCGCAATTTGAGGATAGCAACTAGGTGTTGTCTGTTATATCCCCGCTCTCTCTCAGTGTCTCTATCGACTGGAACATGTAATTCGAAGCACCGCAACACGGGTCTGCAAATACGAAATGAAAATTCCAATTCTAGATCAACCAGCTGTTTTGTGTTTCACCTTGAGTTGGATCATGTTCTTGCGTCAATTTGTCTTCATCGAGCTTATAGGATTGATACAGGTTTATGGGACGTGGAAATGAGATATGAAAATCTAGGAAAGATAAGTGTGGAAGAAGGGAAGAGAGATATGAAGGCAAGAAAAGGATAGATGGGAAAGAAGGGAAGGGATGGATGTAAAAGTAAGGGCGACATAGACCTAGAAAAGGGGCGCCCTACCCAAGGGAATGTTCTCGTGGCATGTCTTAGAGGCATATCCGCCGAACTCGTGGGGATACTACTAACATGCAAAGATATACCCACCTAACGCTAGGAAGATACGTCTTAATACACGCCTTTAGGTAGAGGGCTGCCTTTGGCGCGTCTTCAGGTTTCTTGAAAGGCGTCTTAAGGGCGGTACCTGCCAGATATAGGGGTGTCTAGGGAGTTTCCCCTTCACTCTGGGCAGGTTTGCGCCAGACTCAAGCGGAAGGCCCGCCCAAATCTTCAGGATCTCCTGAGGCGTGTCTTTAGGCTGTACTCGCCCAAGTTCAGGGTGGTAGCCCCCCAGCCTGGTGTGTTCTAGGGCGTGTCTCGAGTGGCATCGAGTGGGGACATTACAACACCCAAGAGACACGCTAAACCAACTGGAGGACCTGCTAATCTTGGGGGCCATACCCGCTGGGCTTTAGGGGTGTACATCCCGGAAGTAAAGGGCCATTCAGGGGGTACAGCCGTAAGCTGGTAGGTATGCCCCTTTAAAGGCAAGCCAAACTCCCTGGGGGACCTGCTACCTTAGTGGCCTACTTGGAAGGCACAGCCGCGAAAGTTAGGGAGTGTACCCGCCCAGCTCCGGGGAGTACCTCTGGGGTTTACCTGCCGGACTCGGGGAGATACTGCCCCAACTGGAAGGGACACACCCGCCTAGCCTAGGGGTGTCTTGGGGGAAGGACCACAGACGGAGCAAAGCCATCTGCACTTCTCACCTCACTTTTCACCCATACACACTTAGCACTATAGGCACAAAACTCAAAATCCCCAAAACAATGCATTCTACCAAGCCATTGCAAATTCCACAGCACCCTTCTTAATTTGCTATCCGCTCGCCAACCTTTCACCTTACCTCCTATCTCAAAACCACCTACCAACTAATCCTCTTCCTACCCTTCTCGTCCCTACTCTCCCTAATCAAAAAATTCAACTTCATAATCTCCGTCCACCGACTCAGATCGCCAAGCTCAAGCACACTCATCCTCATCTTGCCACTCGGATTCCCAATAACCACCGGCTTCCAATCAGCCTTCCCCATCTCTTGAAACTCTTCCCAAGCCTTCGTATCCCTCCTCCTCCCAAACGCATGGCTAGGAATGACCTGGACTTCTCTAAGCCGCCAAAGCACCACCGTGAGCAAGATTGTCAGACCGAGAAGTATTCCTGCGGTGACGCCGGTCGAGGCTTGCGCGCCGATATGCCGGGTCATGATGCCGCCGACTTCGGTGGCGACTGCTGCCCCGATGAATGCGAGTGTATGACTGGCGAAGATACCAGCGGTGACGTGGGGGAATGAGGAGTAGTATGTTCGGCGTCGGCGGTCTTGAATAGTCATGCTCTGTAGTCTATGTTTCGTGTTCACTCCCGGTTGTAAGTCGCACGTATCGAGCGTCTCCATGATCAAGCCATAGCACTCAGCAATCGCCAATTCGCTTAAGAATCCTACCGCTCCGGCAAATACAATAGGTACCATATACTGCTTCAGTCTCCCGACACTAGAAACCGTGTACACGAGGCCCATAAGCGGAAGCATAAGCGTGAAAATGATGCGTCGGACGAGATGCGAGGACCATGTGACTTTGCTTCTGGAATGTCATACTGTCAGTTCGAAAAAGAGTTTTGCGTTCGCAGGGGAAGATGCCAGCTTTTGTTACGGGGACGGCGAGAAGGGCGCCAATGGTGATGGAAAGGACGCCGAGGCCGACGAAGGGGGGACGCCGCTTGTAGTCGCGGGAGAGAATGGCACCGAGAAGCTGATAGGTATAAGTGTAGAAGATATTAGGGAAGGGTTACGAAGGGGATGTGAAAACTTACGACAATGACGAGGACGATTTGTGCATATATCCAGCCTAGATAGAATGCTAGGACCGAGAATCCGACTTGACACATCATTATGATGGCTAGTTCCATGCCAGCCCATACTTCTCCGAACCAATATTTTAGTCCCCCGGTGGAGATGTGCAGTTTAACCTCACCGCGTGAGACTCTTCGGGTGATGAAGTGCTGGTCTCGATCATATACATCGGACACGGATTTCCGATACACTGAGTGACGGGTCCCCGGGGCCAGAATATTAAGAACCAGTACTGCCGCGGGAAGAATAACAACAATGTAGAATCCCCAATCAGGTATCAAATCCTCGATGATACCAGCACCAACCTGGAATCCAAGAGCAAGAGATCCAATTCAGCACCAGGGGCCAGATACCTAGCCATCCAGCCATAGTCCCATGCCTCACCGTACCTTCGAACATCATTGACGACGGCAATCTCTTGGTGAGGTCTTTTGCTCTGGAGGGATGCGTCGAAGAGGTCCAAGAGGACGCTCACGAAGTTCACGTTGGCGAAGCCTAGGATGATACCAGAGAATGCCCGAGATAGGAGCAAGCCAACCCTGAAGCTGGGGTTATTGGGGGATCGTTTGGCACCAACGACTATTGCTTGAGGAAATTGCAGTGGTAGAGCTAGGGCCAGAGCAGCAAGGATATATGGTTTGCGTCCATGAAGAAGAGGTAGAGGCCAGGCGATAAAAGCTAATATCGCGATGCCGAAATAGAGTCTGCATTGGTTAACCTATTAAATGTGAACTGAGCCAAGCAACGCTTACACCACCTTTCCGATAATAATGTGATGATGCTCATCGGCCAGCATATACTGGATACGAGGAACCTCACCAGCCTGAAGAACTTTAGCGCAATGAAGACATCTCAGATAAATCATCACACTTACATAAATTCCAATCATAATTCCAAGCAAAGCTATGTTGATACAGGCAATTGCAGAAGTCTTCTTCATCGTCCAGTGTTGTATCAAATAGGTCAAGTGTAGACAATCTGAATTTTCGACGTTGTGGCCGTGAGTGCTCGGAACAACTTATGAATCCAGTCTTATGCCGTGGCCGCCTTCCATCAAGATCAGATTCAATTGTCCTTCGTCGTCGCAAGCCGCCACGGGACGAATTACGTGGCTTGAAAGAACGCATAACGAAATCAACATGCTCGCGGTTCGCGTTTTGGGCTGGCTCTGGTGGGAGGAGCAGATCGCTGCGAGTGCTAAATCTATATCGCCTCTTCGTGATCGAGTCGTCCGTATCGGACAATGGTGATGCAGAAGAACGCCTATGCAGTCCGCTCTTGAAGTTGTTGAATGCCCAGTCAATAGCAACGGAATTCCTAGTTTGGTCTCCATAGAACCGCGGGGGAGTGGTCATAACTGAATCCTCAGATTGGTTTGGTGGCTGATAAATTATTCGAGTGGCTATATTCCCGGGCAAGTTTCTCTTAACGGGTATAGCCTACAGTGCTTTAGCTAGAACCGGTAGAGGAAAGTCGCTGGAGTGTTCACTTATGGAAAAACCTCATCCCGAAGCAATATCAGTTACTTCTTCGGAAGACTCAGAGACTGAGAGGGGTGGACCAGTGGCCATGAGATGTCGCGCTGGAATTGCAGACGCTCGGTGAATGGCATTTGTAGCACCCTTGATAACATCGTACACCTCCTCAACTTGCCCTTGGTCGGCAGCATCTTCCGCAACATCAACAGCCTCTTGAATCAGATCCCCCAATCCCTCTATAGCATTGCTAAGTCTTCTATCTCTTGCACGCTCAAATGGGTTGCGTCTCGGCACTAGTTTCGTGGGCGAAATCTGAGCAGATTTCATGACAGGTTGCGGCATAGTGGCGCGTATGTTGCGTTGAACGGGTTTTAGAACTGACTCTGGTGTTATAAATGGTTCGAGATGAGCTGGGAGGGTGCAACGCTTTCTCTTTGTGGCTCACCCTCGTCAGACCGTTGGATGTGAGCTGGTAGTGGTGCAAGACTATCTCTTCTTGGCAGGATATCATCAAATATGCCATGGAACTGATCGGAAGATCCAGCAGGAGAAGGGGTATCTGAAATTTGAATAAGATGTTTTCTCTCGTGGGGCGAAGATTAACGCAAATGTGACGACTTTTCCTTCGACCGTGAGGATATCTTCAGGTTCGAGTGGCGAGACATCTGAGAGAATCTCTTCTTCGTAACCGGAAATGGGCTACTGGCTCGTATGAATGACATCCGGCGCTGCAATGAGAGATTCAAGAATTTTCTGCGCAATGAAGGGGTCGAGCCAATTGCTCGGATTGTCGGGTTGGCTCCGAGGAACTGACTCGATGCATCCTTTGACAAGGGCGAGGAAGTCGGTTGGTTGTTTTGGAATGGTTTGGAAGGTGAAGGAAGAGCCTCGCTGTCAGGCACTGGTGGTATTGCATGGCTCGCCTTGGGGATAGATCGTATCGCTGGCTGTGCTGGCGAAGACTTCCCGTCGAGCCACGGAAGCCTTTTAGCCGTTGCCTTTGGTGCCAACTTTCTCCTTTCTAGCAGGCCTCTTGACTTGGTGACTGTGCTCGGTTTCGGAGGTTCGGTAGCTTCACGTTCCAGATTACCGGCCATCTCTGCGTTCAAGCGTGGAGCTGGGTAATATGAACTTTCAACTGCTTGCCTCGGGCGCGACGTCCTGGGCAGAGATTCAAAGGACAAACGAGCGTTCTTTGCCACTTATTGAGTCAATCCCAAGAATGGGAGGAACATGTGCAAACCTGAGACACCCGTCTACTGGGATGGGTAGAGGAATAGGCGTATGGTATTTGGGGATTGAGGGTTGCGGGTCCAGGGAAATAAAAGACACGGTTTCAGCCTCGATCGCAAGGTCTTTAGATGCTTTGTCAGTCAGAGAAGGTGCTTAGATAGCGTTCAGAATCGATAGGAATTTAGATGAATGGCACTAATGGCCAGCTTCCTTGAAGTTATAAGGCAGGAGCGGAGGTGGAAGGATAAGAGATAGAAGCTGGCCAAATTGCAAGAAGTTGTATTATGAGGTTGTAGGAGAGATGAGAGATATGGGTGGGTTGATGTGGAGAGGGAAGAGACATGAGGCTACAGACACCTTCATTATCTGTTCGTTTACTAGGCAGGACAGTTCTTTCCTTTGCCGCCTACCCCAGGATACACACTCAAGCAGGAAATCCCTGGATGTATCATCGCAGGGACTCGAATGATGAGACCACATTTATATTCAATTTCCAATTGCTCTCGATTTGATCTAATGGGAGCTCTAGCGTATGGCAGTTCTGGATATTCTTGATACTGATTTACCAAACTCAACGCTTTCTGTTATGCTATGCTACTACAGACGCGATTTGATCCTCGCCAAAAGATTTACTTTGAAGGGGGAGAATTTGGTTGGCTCGATGGCCTGAAGGACCGTTTCGGTCATGCCCAGTACCTTCTCCTCTTCCAGCCTTTTTGCCACCAGTTGTAAGCTTATTGGCATTCCGTGAACGAGATCTGGTTGATCTAATAAAAGTCAGCTATATCTGCAATAACATTTTGCGCTGCCACTTACATTCGCTCCGAACTTCTTTGCATGTGTCGCTCAATGGCGTATAATCTGGACCATACCGATCCTTTTCTTTGTCTGCAATCACTCCACATGGGAATGAGACAGCAGAATAGTCCACAATATTGAAGACACCGGTGTATCCAACGTGCTTGAACCTGCCGTTCTCGATACTAGCGTAAGGCGTCGTCGGAGCTAATTCCCGTCAGTACTCAAAACGTGATGAGTAATAACCAGTCTTGCCTAGAATTGCATCAAGTCCATCATGAGAAAGCCATTGGTTGAGGTACTTCCTCTGCAGCTCAGACCGTTCAAGGTGTAGTTGCCACATGGCATGAACACCGAGCTCAGTTGCCTTTTCGTACTTCTGCATCTCAGGACGGAAAGGTTCGTCGGTTGGTGCCAGTAGAGCCCGGACAGCTTTTCCGCCATCTGCAACAAACATTCGACCCTGTTGATCAATAAGACGAGCCTCTTGACCATATTCACACTACTTACAAGAATATCTACGGCCTGAGGATGAAGAGTTGGGTCCCACTGAACTACTTCGTGGCCGGCATCCTTGAGCTTTTCCACTGTTTCCTTCAAGGCTCGCGTAACTGGAGGTGTTGGGATGACCATGCCGTCATTCCATAATACTGCCACCTTCAGCTTCTTCGGCAGTTCAACTGATCGCCATGGGATAGGTAAACACTTCGGATCTTGTAACCAGGGTTGGGAATCCACCACAGTCTTTGAAAACAAGACCATGTCTTCAAGCGTCTTTGCCATGGGTCCGTTTACACTCATGACAGCTTCCTGGCCCGCTAGCCCAGACCTACATCGCTGTGTGGGAAAACGGCCGAATGACGGGCGGAGTGCGAAGATGCCTACATTTCAATACTGTTAGCTCCGTCAGGGCATTCTACCTTTTCTTCGCCAACGTTCTTACCTGTGCAGGCAGCCGGAATGCGCAAGCTACCTCCTGATCGTAACCTCATCAGCATTCACACAGTATTCAGATGACAATTCCAAGCTCATACCAATATCGGTCCCTACACCTAATGGACTGCCACCAAAAACTATCAGGGCAGATTCGCCCCCAGAGCTACCGCCACTCGTCAACTTCCTGTTCAATGGATTCACAGTTCTCCCAAAAACGTTGTTGACGGACTCCGCCTAATGGTGGTGTTAGACGCAGTCTTTCTTTTGTCGATAATTCCACATACAATCATCATCGCGGTAGGCACGTTGGTTTTGCAGTACCTGATCGATCCTGCCTTTTCCAGCAGTTCGACCAAAGTGCTGTTATACTTGGCCGGATCATTGACCAGCGATGCAAATCCAACTGTACTATCCTTGCCGATTATATTGAAGTTATCCTTGAGAGATATAGGCAAGCCATGGAGCGGTCCGACGGTCTTGCCGGATTTCCTCAGATGGTCGTCGAGAGCTCTCGCAGTTTCGATCGCTTCGTCGAATAGGATCTCAGACAGGCAATTGGTCTGATACCATCACTGTCAGTGATGTTTCTCCGAACTCAAGCTTCGACAAGAACTCACTAGCTGATGAGCTGCTGCTGCGCGCTTGCAGAAAGCTCTTGTAACCTCCTCAGCCGTCCATGTTCGCTCCGCGATCTTCTCAAGTATCACCGACGACGTGCTCGACGTGATCTCCAGTTCCTTCTGCGTGAACCATCCCGATTCTTTGGGCCATTGTGTCACGTCGAGTTGCGAGTCTGGTGGTACCAGTTGTTTAGGGATGCGGTATTCAGGCGGAATGAGTTCCGACAAAGCGGCTTGTTTCGCCGCGGCAATCTTTTCCCATTTCTGGGCTGCCATCGTCATCGAATGTAAAACCACCAAATTTACAAAGAAGCAAAATTTTGGACAAGGCGAGGATACTTGGAGTTTTGGGTATTCAAAGTATATATCTAGCTAGCAGCGCCTCTGAGTTCACCACGTAGAGCGCCCTCAACCGCCAATTCCCGGCCTACTCCCCCACCTTGGGTGCCAACAAACGCGGTTCACGATGCCGACGCCGATCCGGATATCGTTCGCCAAACCCCGCTGATCTGCGCCATATAACAGTGCTTAGATAGGAGCAAGGCAAAGAATACGCTTAAAGGCTTCATTCTCGTTTTAAACTCTATCTCCTGCTCTGTTCTACCTAGCATTCACCTAGAATTCACTCACCCCTCTCACTAACCTCCTGATGTCGGCTTGAATTGCCAGTTTGGGCATCCCGAGATTTCTCCCACTCTTGAGACGTGATATGGGTTAACTGCCGTGAATCGTTATTCGAGTCAGTGGATTGATAAGGAAAGATTTATCTTGCTTCCCTGTCGATAAAGGTTGTCCTTGGGGCAACGTTTTCCGACGACATTTAAAAGCGCGAGTGGATGGTAATTGATATCAACCTTCGATTCCATCTTGATCCACTCGAAAGGGATCATCGCGTTCAACATGACGTCCAAATTCGTCCAATATCTTCGTGGCGATCAGAATGCACCCGGGGAGAGGAAGCTGATCCAGAAGCTAGATTTCTTTATCTTATCATTCTGGTAGGTCTATTCCTAGTTCATCTAATTTGATCCTCCTGTTTCTAATACTCATGCAGTTGTCTTATGTATTTTTTAAACTATGCAAGTCAATCCATACACCATACAATTTGACTGTCATTTCTAATCTCGAGCAGTTGGACCGAACGAATCTGAATAATGCATACGTCAGTGGCATGAAAGAGGACCTGAACTTCAAGGGCAATCAGCTCAATCAAATCAACACGGTCTTCACCGTCGGATACACGTTAGGGCAGGTTCCGTGTAATATTGGTGGGTCGCGCGCTTCTAGAGACCAACCCGAGGATAATATTCTCATTCTTATCAGCGCTCTACTATGTTAAGCCCAAAATCTTCTTCCCGACCTGCATGGTAAGTGCCGCCGCATTTTTTCTCGGAAACTTGGACTTATTATCCTCCAGGTAGCATGGGCTGGTCTGACTATGGCCACTGCTGGTGCTCAGAGTCCAAGGAGCATAATGGCTATTCGATTTTTCCAGGCCATCTTCGAATCCTCAACCTTCGTTGGGACGCACTACATCCTCGGGTCTTGGTACACTGAGAAAGAGCTTGGAAAACGGTCTGGCATTTTCACAGCCTCCGGCCTCGCAGGTACAATGATTGGCGGCTTCATTCAAACCGGGATCCACAAAAGTATGGACGGGCGAAACGGCCTCGCAGGATGGAGGTGGCTGTTCGTAATTGACGGTATCATTACCCTACCTCTCGCCATCTACGGTTTCTTGCTATTCCCGGACACCCCAAAAAACACAAAGGCGCCGTATTTGACCGCTGAAGAGAAGGCTTTGGCAATTTCCCGCGTCCCTAAAGTGTCTCAACGAACCCCTATTTCTCTAACATTCTTGAAGCACTGCTTCTCGACGTGGTACTGGTACTTCTTCACCATCTTATGGATCATCGCCGGGGAAACCGAATCCTTCTCCAGCAATGCCCTCCTAGCTCTCTACATGAAATCCCACCCAACAAACAAATACACTGTCTCCCAACTGAACAACTATCCTACTGGTGTACCCGCGGTTGGGATTGTATCCACCCTCTTCTGGGCAACGCTGACTGATTTCTTGGGAGGGAAGAGATACCTAGTCGGGTATTGGATTGGCATCACAGGTGTGATTACTTCCGCCATGATCCTCGCATATCCAAATAGCACAAGTGTGCATTTTGGAGCATATTACTGGGCTGGTAGTGTCTACGCATGCCAGGCCACATTTTTCGCCTGGGCGAACGATGTCTTGCGGTATGAAGAAGATAGCCTTCGTGCCGTGGTTATCGCGAGCATGAATATGGGGAGCAATGCTATCAATGCTTGGTGCGTCAAATTTTCACACCCCTCTCATACCTCTCTATAGATCTGGATGGTGACTAATGGAATGCGTCAGGTGGTCCATCGTTTTCTACGGTGCGAATTTTGCACCGAGATTTACGAGGGGCATGTGGGCTATGATCGCCGTGTCTATCGCGATGGCCATCTGGACGGCGCTTCTCGTTTGGATGCAGGTGAGGACGGAAAAGAGGAGGGAGGTTGAAAGTGCGGCTGTTGCTGTTGCTGAGAAGGAACAGAATATTGCTGGGGTGGGAGAGAAAGGAGGCAATGAGATTGGAGAGAAGGTGTAGACTTCTATAAGAATCATGCAACTATGTTTAATTGCAGCTGCAAAGCTTTCCACACTAGACCGCTGCGAAGTCCACAAAGAAAAACCGTATCAAATGCGACTCGAGACTCTAGCTCAGGCCTTCCTAGAGTTCGAGTTGTTGGAATTCAAAACTTGCCTGTATCTTGTATGTTCGATATTCATTCGAAAACATTCGACTAAAAAGTAGGAAGGAGCAAGTTCGCGCCTCTGCAAGAGAAGGAGCACACCGGCACATCAACCTCCCTCTCTAGAATAACTTGGAAACGCCAAAACGAATCAGGAACTACAAATCGAACTCAAGCCCAATTAAAATATCGTTCCCCAAAAACGAAGCAAAATTCAGAACCCCAGCCCCTATAAAGACCCTCGACTAATCGAAGTTTTGTCCACGCTCAGCCGAGGCAATCCACAACTGAGTGGGCCAAGTAGTGTGCCACTTGATGAAGATTCTGTGAGATTAGGCTATATTTTATTGAATGTATGGAAATGGTTTACGGAGAGAATTGGGCTTATGTGTGAGTTAAAAAAAAGATGGATTGGATTGGGAAGGAACAGTTGGGGCAGGATGGGGCATCATCCACTGTTACCAGTGTCGCTACTCTCAAGGGCAGATCATAAAATTATCCTAACGTGGAATTTGAGTGAGCGAGTTCAAAAGCAACCCACTTCTGGTCTATCTTTCGGTTCGAGGAGGCTTCAAAATGCGCTTGGAGGATTGCGCATAGAGGATCTGATAAGTGAGCATACAAGGGCGCAAGGCATGAAGGAATCCCTATATTTCTCTGCATCTTCTTTCATACTGGAGCAAACTACGCTCATTAAACCCAAAGTGGTCGAATTTTTACACCAAAGCACAAAACAAAACTGGGTCGAAATGTGTCTTGATTTCGGCGAGCCTCTCTGCTGAGAGCTACCTTGTAGCAACAGATAACCAATCAAAAATCGTTCTTGTCATTTGCCTCACCTCACTGTTAGCATATTTTCTTTTGCCTCAAGAATTCCCAATGGCTTCTCAGATCTTTGAGTTTTATACGTAACTTACCGTGCTCATAAAGAGTCGATAGCCAGCCGGAGGTACCGCGTCATGTTGAGCACAGAGAGTTGCAAGCCGCGATATTTTTCCAAGTTTAGGAAAGCTCTGTTCGTGAGATCCAGCTCTGTGTCTTCACTGTGTTTACTATTGTCGGAATTACCCTTTTGTTCATCGGAAAAGTCGCTCCAGTCGTCGACAGCCGCAATCTCCTTGATGTGACCTTCGTGATGGACCCAAATATTGGGACAACGCCACTTCTTCCTCTGCTCGTCCACTGTAGCTCTAGAGCTGACTGCCGGAGTTCGGAAAGGCTGAGTATGTCGCTCGTTCGCAGAGTTCCATGCTCCCAAGAGCACTCCGTTAAGGACGCTTAGAGCTACGACATAAGGTATCGCGATGCCGACTTCAGGCCAGTGTTCTCGGCCGAGAAGAAGAAGCGGTTTAATGTTTACAAGACTGGGACCCCCTGGTACTCTCTCGGTAGTTCAAGATGAACTCTGATCCAAAAACTGTTTCTCTAATTAGATGGCCGTTTTGAAATGAATCGGGTGAAAATATCCCAATCGGGCATGTTCATACGAGGATTGACCGACGTGACTTTAAGGACAAATGCGGTCTTCCGATAGAACCGTCAGATGGAGGATTTGAAGTGCTTACAAGCCAAAGCAAATGTAGATTTAGATGCGGTTGAACTGCCTTCTTATCCTCACTCGCGTTAATGATAACTTCTCCATAGGACACCCATTCAGGCATCTGATGGACCGAGTCGGCTATCTTCTGATTGAGGTGGGATGCTAGTATCCTTAGATTTGCGGGCTAATGTGGTCGAACCCGCAGAGTTTCACCGCCGTGTAGAATTTTGAATTCCTGTACACGATTTCCATTCACTGTGAGAAAGCTCCAGGTGACAAGGCTACCTCGACTATTAGCTTTGACTTTTATTGACTGAAGCAAGCGGGAGTATCTCCTATACTTCGCAAGTCCAACCTGGTCTTCGACGATTGTCTTGAAAAAAGTACTGAGTATCTCAACTTCAACAGGTAGGGTTCCCGAATCATTGACTAAGCTACCCTCTAAGCTGTCCTCAGGATCGGAGTATCCGAAGTCGACAATGCATTCCCACTGGATACATCTTCCTCTAGTGCAGCACCTGTGGTTGCAGTTCGAGCCTTGGTTCACCCTGACGACCTGCTTCTAATGCTTCTATTTGAAATTCAGAAGTGGAATCAGGTCAAGGAAAGTGTTTGAGTGGTATCTGGTATTAGGCAGTAAGACCGTGACATGCCTGAGAAACTGCATGCTAGTGCCGAGCCTCTTGAGCCACTTTCTGCGTACGTCAATGCTAGGGATTAACGCTCAACGGGCAAGAAGTATCCCTGGAAATATGGGAGAAGGTATCGGCTCTTACTGTCAAGGATCTCGATCGCCTAACCGTAAAACTAGCGACATGAAAGAAGCAGGTTAAAATGTGACCGTATTTGCAGAAGATTGAGCTTGCGCTGACGCGAATTATAATGGCTCAGCTCGGAATCTGTCCACAAAAGTTCGTGTCATGTCCCCGTCAAATATAAACATAAGGCGATTCCGTCCGGGATGACAAACACCTCGAAAAGCAGGAGTCGAATGTCTCGGGGCATGTCAAGGAGGAACGAGAGTTGATCTTCATCCTCCGCCTTAGGAAGTCCATGCTGACGCTGCCTGGGGTAAGCGACGTCATTGCACCGCTCTGGCAGATTGGGTGATCGGCAATGTTAAGCTGCGATTAATGGGTCGTTGGTCGTAATAGCCAGAGTAAGGTCGGGAAGAAGGCAAGTGCGAGTTTATGTAGCGCCATACTCGGATAGACAAAATGGAATCCTTATCGTCATTCACCACCCAAGATGAGTAGCCTATGTCGTCAAAACCTTCGGCTCTCACCTGGCCAAAAGTGGCACACCAAAATCTCCACCCTTGCTTTCGCCTTAGACAAGTCAATGAAATTCTTTGATGGACTCATATTCCCTTCGCCTGTCTATTTAAAGCTGGTCTGCGAACGCCCTCATCGCCATTGAAAATAGGATACTAAAAGTTGGGGATGTCTATGGATGCAATATGTTTCTTACGTATTTTTTTCTCTCTGCCCAGTGTATTTTGGTTTGAGCGCATTCAAATCTGCTTCTCACTCCTTCAGTCTGCACAAATTCGGTATATAATACTAAAAGCTTTAATCTTGTTGAAGCCCTCAAGACTCCAGAACTATGTTTAACCCATTTAGAATTACGACTGCGAACATAGATGTGAAATGACCCGGTGTGAAGTTGATGTGGCTCATCGACACCATGTCAATTACGGTATGGTTCACTTGTCCTCGTTGGGAATCGCCATTGAACTTCATTCACCTCATCGTCTCAGCATCCTGCGACAATCCTAACATCCGTGATCGCTTACCCGAGAACTCCTTCTCCATATTTTGTCTCTGAATGCTTTGGCCATGTTTCTAGTTTGCAGTAGCCGCTTAATCTCTTTGATCTATATAATGTGGAAGCTTTCCTGAACACGAAAATTCCGGAAGTTGGGATCAATAGCCGTGGTTGCTAGCGAGTATTTGAAGCTATCCACAAGTTACTTGAGTATTCAAAGCAGTAGGAGTCTTACATTGTTAGGCAGCTAAACGATTCGCGAGGGCGGAATATTGAGTTGCGCACATATTGGACTGTGAATGTAGACAGGCACGGGCAAGGGCAAGGGCAAGGGTCATAATATATAGTTCCGTGAGGCGAAGGCGACAACGAGGGACCAGGTAAAGAAATGAGTCACGATTTCTTGTCGTTTACAAAATACAACCACAGCTTCTCCTCTGGAAACTGACCACAAAAAGCCTCACATTCCACAACAACCGATAATAAACAACTCTAAACATGCCACGGACCTCCCAACCGGTTCCCTTCATTGTCGGAGGCCGCTCAAATCCCGCCAACTCTAACCAACCGAGCATTTTACTCCTCCATGCAGAACTCCGACTCGAGATCCACCACTATCTCCTCAGAGAGCCAAAACCCATTGACGTCCCCTCATCCGCAATCACTATGGTGTATCCCCATCCAAGAATGAAGCCACTCGATCAATATGAAAAGATGCCAGTGCCATCGGGGAGCGAGTATCTTCGGTAATTCCGATGCTTAGGACGTGCTCGAACAATATACGGCGAGGCAGTGGACGTGCTGTACAAGGAAATTAAATTCCACGTCAGCTTTATCTTCAATCGTCGCTATTATCCTAAGCCGGAACAGTCAACTGCAGCGGTGAAGAAATGGATAGCAGATATTGGGTCAAGTGCCGCATTACTGAAGAGTGTTGTAGTTCTCCTGCCAGCTGCATGGCAATGCGATGTCAGAATAATGTGGTGCAACGAGAAATTAATCTTGCACCTCTTCTATATTATATCTGGTCGTACAACATCCTAGAGACTATCAAATTCGCCTTCAACACCCCTGGTCTAGAGCGCTCGGGTCAAAAAAATCATTTGGTAACTGCGGACAGTACACATGCGCGGTATTGCTCAGACGTGCCTTCTAATCTTCTAAGTACACTTAGAAAAGAGAAAGATCTAGTATGGAAGTTCAGACGATTTCTGTGCCATGTTATAGTCAAGAACAACGGTAGTACCGGAGTTATTGAGTGGGCGTCAACTTGGACAGGGAAGGATATGCCGCAGGAATTTGTGACACATGGTTCCGGTCAACCGGTGGAAATGAAATCTACAAATGTAGTCAACTTCCTAGACCTACCAAGGCGGATTCGGCAAGGCATCTATGAGTTCACTCTATGCACTGCAAGCGGATGTAATGCCTTCGAGCCGCACATGTCCGCTGGTCTAGTAACTTGCGCATTTCGGGACCTCGCCCTATATGTTTTTACACCTGGACTAAGTCTGTTCGTACTGAGAATACAATCAACACACGAACTTCTTTTTGTAAACTTCAAATCTCTCTGGAATTGGATGCTTCGAATAGGGCCAAAACAACGAGGGAGCCTCCGCCTGGTTCGACTCCTACTAGACTTTGATATCGAAAGAGCAAAGCTCAGCTAGGCGATATCCGGCTATACATTACTCCACTATTTGGACTAGATGTGATGCGTATGGGGAGCTTTAATGATGTCTCCCACTACCTCTGACATTCAGAAGCCCTCGTCGCTGGAATGATATGATCTTCATGGAGAAAACCAAAAACATCAACTGGAGCTCAACCAAGCAGTAAGCAAGAGAGCGACTCTGGAAGTCAGTTTGTCCGGGAATAATTGTCTGTCAAAATATATGGATCGACGGCTTCGGGAGAATTCGTAAGATCATGGACTCCAAAGGAACAGTACTATTTGAGGACAAAACTCCCGACAGAAAACCGAGAAACTTTTTATTCTACGGTATTGAAAGACTCAGTCATTTCGAATACCGAAGATGATTCAGAGTCTAATAATGATGACTGGGAAGGTTTAGACCAAGAATCAAGTGTTCTCTACTTGCGGGGCTCTCCAGATTATGTGTCTTTCTAGCTTTCCCTTTCCGGAGATGTTGGCTATGATAACTTCTTTTAAGAACTTATCTATCAAACCACTGAATAGATGTTTGGGTTACATGGTTAGATAAAAGCCGCTAGTTACTGCGCTGGAAAGCATACGGAGTCCTTCTATCAGCAAAGCCTTTAAGTGCCACAAAGGGCTTGGCTTGGGTATATAATAGCCAATGAGACTGAACTTGCATATGGAACATAAAAGGGCGTTCGTAAAAAGAAAAATTCACTCACCCCGCGCTCATGCATAAACTCCAAGCCGTTATTTTCTGGCTCAGTTTTCTGCACCCTTCCTATGATTCTGAAACGAAGCATAAATGCCTCTGTCTGCATATATATATTAAATATTAAATATATTCTAGGCTCAACATCATCCTTGTCTATGCATGAGCGGCTAGCATGCTGCACGTCATTGCGGGCTTAGGTAAGCCTCCTTTCACCCAGAATGGTCCGTGCGCTCCTTCCTCTATAAATTCAGGCATACTCGCGTTCGTATCTCCTCGCACCATCGAATTACCACAAATATGTCCGACAACACAAACCAAGGTATTATACGCATCCTTCTTGCCACCTCCGTTCCTGCTGACTCTTCTCGGCTCTCCTTCTTCGCCTTTCTAGACGAATTCTGGATAATGGTTTACGACATCCTCTTTCCATATCCTGATCCAGTCATAATACTCAATGAACGGTCAAGTGGGCGCAATACGAGGATCGGGGATAGCCGCTACGGGTCCTCTGAATTCGAAAAAAACAGCATTCGTGTCACGCGCGAGTTAAACATGGCGATAGGCATCTAATGGACTTGCAGCCAAGTCTACGGAGAGATTCTACCGAAGCTATATTCGAGTAATTCGATTCAGTTTCATAAGCTCTTTTTGGAGTGCTCTGAGTGCTTCGATATGATGCCGAATACCCCGCAGGCAACGCATGCAGTACATTGGAGAGCCAACTTAGGATCGAATCTCAGGTACCTAAGGAACATGATAATCGATCTGGATGGCATTGGCAGCTTCA
Organism: Zopfia rhizophila CBS 207.26; assembly: GCA_010093925.1. NCBI lineage: Eukaryota > Fungi > Ascomycota > Dothideomycetes > Zopfiaceae > Zopfia > Zopfia rhizophila. The sequence goes on along the minus strand of ML994685.1, from coordinate 238,173 downwards.
GTAACGGTTTTGGCAATTATTTCCAGATTCTGCTGCTAGTCAGGATACTTTGGAGGAATCCATCTTGCTCCGTTCTATTCATCCAGCCCAAGAAAACCGGACACACCGAACAAATTTCCTTCAAGATGTCGATGGAACAATTTCGAAACCATGATATTGACAGACTTTTTGGCCGCCCTTGGAATGGATTTTCTGGGCATCCGCAAGTACGAACGCTTACTGAAGGGGTTCCTGGTTTCTGCGGACGGTAAAACGGGCTTCATCGAATACGTGTCCACGCTGTGTAGACCGATTATCTTGCGCAGGTCAGTTATATTGAATGACGGAAGGTGGTACTACTAAACACACAAACGCAGCACCTTCTGGATCTTCCGTAAAGCGTGCTACAGGGAACATTCGATATGGTTTTATATCCTCCACAAGAAATTATATTCAATACCAATTCTCGGTTCTTAGATTATGATCTCGGTCTCTTTAGGGTGTGTAAACAAGAAGTATCGCAGAACCAGTATTTTGGGAAATGTTGTCCAAGTAAAGGCAACATCAGAGTACCTCCGCACAGGTTTTGATTATGTCTTCAGGACATTTGAGACGTAGTTCCTTAATCCTGGTATTAGGAATCGTTACCAGGATTAGTGCTTGTAGAGATTGAGAGACTGAACAAGATCGCATTGAGGACCTCAAAATCTAGAGGTAGGTAGTAGGTAGAGTTTTATTCCGCCCGGCTCTACGCCTAAAAGGCACTAGTACACTATGTTACATAGCCACGTTTCCTCTGATGCCGACTTAAACTCCTCAAGCCTATAAGTTCAAAATCTAGAGAGCGAGCAGAGGCTACATACAGCAGAGAAATGCCAAACTGGCGGATTGTACATCCGACCAGCAGGAGGTCGCTTTTACGGCAACAGGAATCATGCTATTCTCGACCGCTAATATCAGGAATGAAGGTAAAGCTGCACTTTCAAAGTGCCATATTTGAACAGATCCTGAACAATTTCGCTTCAAACTGAAGTTTTTCACCCTCTTGACGATGTTCCGCAGAGAAGAGCTCTAGGTTTGCTTCACCTTGTCGTTCCCGATTCACGGAAAATCTCATAGCACGTATCTAACCATTCCGCTTGATGCCATACGAATCAACGTCTACAAATCTCTAGTCTCATGGGACAAATTGAGCCCTCGAGGCGGCTATTATCCAGTTCTGATATTTGAATCAGTGGTTTAGGCCACGTCGTGGAAATCTCCGAAGGTGACTCGGTTTTGAACCCAGACGGTGTTCATCATGATATAAAGGTAAACTAATTCCACGTTATCTCTGCAAAAATCATTTCTATGGAATGACTGGAACGCATTCTCAGATAGGGAGGCAGTTCGGCGCGAAAGAAGAGTCAAGTACAACGGAACTTTAAGCATGTATGACCAATATTTAAACTGTATACTCCTTTATGTCCCGTTCAAATGTAGACAATTGGCAACGGAATGCAAGTTATTTTTCTTGAATATCCGGTCAACCTCGATTCCCTCAACCGATTGTTCTTCAGGTTGCTGTGACAACGGAAATTTTCGGCCGACCTATCCATGGGGAAAAAGAATACCAGTTATGATCCTTTTGCTTCCTCCATAGCTCTGTGACCAAGTCCCTCCGCTGACTCCATCTGCATAACTTTTCCATACCACCGCTCAGTGCCTTTCCTTTTAAATACAGCCTAGTGAGCGACTCAATATCCACTTCCACTGTCCAGTCCAATCTGGGAAGGATGCGAAAGGAGAGGATTAGCAAGAAAATGCCCGCCAAAGTAACTGTGTGTAATGACGGAAAATGCCATCGAATTCTTGGTCGCAATCAAACGTCTCGTATTCGTACCATGGGAATAATCCACTTAGGCTCTCGTTGTCTTCGTCGGACGTGCTCTTGTCGTCTACGTCGGCCGTAGTCTCGTCTTTTTGGATCATGCTCCCCTCGTCTTCTTTAGCCATATTCTCATCCTCAGCTTCGACTATACTTTCTTCGTCTGCTTCCGCCGTCTCTGGTCTACCGGTACCATTGCCAATCTCCGTACTAGTAGCGTCGGAAGAAACAATTGAAGATATTCCCGTAACCTGACCATACCCATTGACCCAAATATCTGGAACTGGGCAATTAACCTCCAGCGGCGTAATTCCATATTGACAACAATTCGTAGACGTTGTCTCGAAGCTTAACGATATTGTCTTCTGGATGACTTTCTCCTTCGTGTCCAAAGTGCTCTCTATCTGGAAGCATATTTCGAAACAGACCGTTGTACAAGAAGCTTATCATGATCAGGTTTCTGACGCTGACGCGAATTTGGTCGAGTTTGGCTTGATGCGCTGGTTTGAATACCAGGAACAGCTTAACGTTGTCGAGATAATTCATAATTCGAGGTGGTATTCGCTGGGGATCCTTTGAGAACCATTTTGTAAAGATCATGGAAGTTTTTGAACGAAGTGCGGAGGTCCGTCGTCTTTTCTATTATGTTGAAATAGTTGTCTTCCCAGAATGTACGCTTGGCTGGCCAGTAAACAGCATTGTGCACATGCAAAAGACTAAGTTGATATCTAGATGCTCAATATTCATCCGTAACTACCGGATTAGGAGTGTATAGTACTATTCGGTATATACTTTGGAGTAGGTATTCAGAGAGACCGAGAAGTTCTGAGGTCTTCGGCACCAGACAGACGCCTTTTCCTTCCTTCGGATACTGTAAAGTGTCTTGTCCAGTTCGTAGACGCTTTTGTCGATTTGTAAACGACAGCCCTTCGTACCCGCCGTATGATCCTGTACCTCCTCCAACAAGCGGTGACACTGTCGAATGCCGAGGCGATTCTCTCCGAATTCGGCAAATATGTTAGTCAAGGTCTCTAACTGGACCCAAATGGCAGATTTGTACTGCCGGCGTTCAAATTGCTCTTCGATGGGATATATGAAACAAATTTTACACTCCGGGTTTGCCCACCGAAGCTTCAGAATTGGTGGAATATCGAGCCAGCAATTTTCGAGGAATCCGATAATACGGGTCCAGTCCAAGTCAATTGCCATCTTCTTCAGGTATTGAGTAGTGTATCCTAGCTTGGAAATTCCAGTTCACGGAGGAATTGAGCTGTGGCAAACTTGGCAAATACCGGTACCACCAGTCATAACCTCGATTCGCCGCAAATTCGAATTCAATCTTGGAGCACAGCTTGGGCAGAACCTCGCTGTATATCTGTCGACAAGTGCTCAACATACCCGTGACTGTGCTGTCTGGAGAGATTGAATTTCTAGGGCATTCAATAGTCTGTCCACTTCTGACGGCCAGTTGGCAATGATCGTGATTTTTGTGTGAGAGGACAGAATATCGTGGACCATAACGTGTAGTTCCGCTGACAGGGTGAAGAATGAGGGCAAAGCAGATTCCTTTTGGGTGCGATGGACCCAATTGGATCCGACGACTCACCTTGCCGGACATCTGGCCGACGGGCAGGTGCGTTGGCTTTCCAGTGGAAGTTCTGTATTTTGGCGTGTTGGTGGAGTGGTGGATGAGAGAGTGAGGTTGGCTTTACACTCGACAGCGGGGTGAGGGGATGGGGTGTTGATTTTGCGGTAAGAGAGTTTGCCTTCACTATGATTGTTATATCATCAAAGTCATGAATAAGTAGACTCTCCCCTCTTTCACTATCCTAGATTTGGTTTCATCCTTCTCAATTGTTACACAAGGATCTTTTGGAAGGCAAAGACCTTGTGGAACCATCAATAAGAAACGTGTTTCTTTTCACATTGCAGCGGTGGGCGAAAGCGGTAACATTATCACCAATAATCAAGTTGTAAGGCACAGAACAAGATTTTTAGTGTTTTGAGCCAACGGATATTCCAACATATGGAGGTTGTCAAATATACTATTGAGAGCAAGAACTCAATAATCTCAGAGGAAAGCCTATTAGGAGCAGTGGGTTCTCAACTATAAGGAAGAGTCCTTTTCCCACCTCTAACCCCATCCAAAATCCGTTCGAAAACCATCAGTTAAGTGAGGATAAAGGTATGTTCTTTCTGGCCAAACAGTGACTCAGCCTCTCATTCCATCAGTTATGGCAAAGCCACCTACGTTTCCCGTGCTCGCACTGGTCCCAGGTTTCTGGACCTACCTCATCTCCTTTGGCCTTCCCTGTTTCTTTTGCTTAGTTTCGTCGCCATTCCCAAACTAATTTCTTCGCCTCCAATTCCCTTGCCATTCCTTAGTTCCATTTCCCCTTCCTGTTTCCTTTTGCCCTTCTCCATGGCCTTTACAATCCCTCATTTCCCCAGCCAAAGCAAACCTTAATTACAAACCTCTTTCAATACAACCCATAATTCAACAACACACTCAGCTATGACAATAGTGCCTGCTGCATGACTATCTCTTCCAAATGACTTGTAACAAGCAATTCAATCGAATCTTCGAGACAGCGGACAATCATGAGAAGCTCATCAGCGCCATCCAACCACCATTCAGTTGCCAAAAAGACATACCTTTACTCACTCTATCCACAATTTGGGCTCTTAGCCTTTCCTCAATCCCCAAGTCTCCAATCATAGCACCTCTTCACCATGATCCTTCAACAATACCCTCGATCCAACTCCCCATCCATCTCACATCCTCCATCAAAATAGCAACCCACCAAAAGCTACGACCCAACCAACATCCTTCCCGGATCCCTTCATCATGGGCTATTACGCCAACAGTCCGCTTTACAACACCAATCCTAGGTCACCAGCACGAGGGATCCTGCCTACAATGATCCTGTACATGACAAGGCAAAACTTAAACTCCTGCGAGTCATTCACTCTGCCACCTGCTCCCTTTCAATCAAGACACCAGACACACACAGGCTCACTAAGACATCATATCATTCTGTAAAACTCTCAACCCCAGTCCCCTCGTAGACATAGACCAACCTAACCATCTTAATTCCATTGTCCCTCATCAGTTCCCTTCATCCGACATCCCTCATAATCACATTCTCATTCCTCATAAAAAGAAAAATACCGTCCAGACCGTGACACTATGTTCCCGCTAAAGGCTCATTGCCCCAGACATAAAACTCCCATCGCAATGCTACATATTCCATAAAAACCAAGTCCTCCCGCTAAAAAACAGAAATTAAAGCTAGAGCAGGGAACTCATTTATCTCGCTTTTGGGGATCGCAAACAGAGGGGGAAAAAAAAAAGAAAGGAAAGGACGAGTTTTGAGTCCGTCATCGCTTAACCCCTCCCAAAACCCTGAATCCAAACGCCGCGAAAAATGCCTCGTAAAAGAAAGGACAGGAGAATCATATCTGTAGAACAGAGAGAGGGGTTACACTTGCCTCAATTAACATCCATACCATCATCTTCACCTTCTTCATCTCCCTCGTCGTCACCCACTGTGACTACCCCAGCACTGCCAAGGCTGCGCTTCCGATTACTTCCCGGACCGCCGAAACCTCGATTGCCCAAGGCACCAATGATCTCAAGCTCCTCACCGCTCACAACCCTGCCTTCAGTGTCTATCTCTTCGCAAAGCTCGATCAAGCTGGTGTGAGCTAAGCTTCTGAAGCCGCGGGTGCGGACCACACGACCCCAATTGTAGAGACAGAAGGCGGCTGCACGACGCTTAAGCCACTCTTCACCTGCTGTGCTGGCTCGCTCCCAGATAATGGCCGCGTGCTCGACGTCAAGTTCCCTCCCAAGACGATTCACACAAAGGAGGCGGAGGCGAGGCATGTCATAGATATTTGCCATGACGAGCATGCCGGCGACGTCATTCAGGGTGGGGCCATTCTGTGGGTTGGGAGCGATGCTGTCGGTGTAGAGATAGAAGAGGAAGGCGCGCACAGCGGAGTATGGTTCGGGAATATGCATCTTCTTTGAGTGGAACTCGGCCATTTGGGCAGACCAGAGACGGGCGAAGTGTGGCCAACGTGCATGAAGAATGAGCTTGTGAACGTGGATTGGGCGAGAAACAGAGGCTAGAGCGTTAGAAGGAGAGCCAGGTTCGGTCATCGACGAGGTCTCGTAGTCGATGTCATCTGGGTCAGCGGTGATCATGAAATCTGCACCGCTACCAGTCTCTGGAGCTTGGTCGAACGTCTTCGATAAATCGGCACCGATACCCGTGAGGTACGAAGAGACGTTCGCATCTGACGAAGGGATCTTTGAGCGTGAGTCGATGGCTAGCTCATTACCCAAGATACCGTATTTGCGGAGGTCGATGGAAAGCACATCGCTGAGATATTCCCCATTGGTCATTCCATTGCCGTCGTTGGCTGGCTCAACAGGACAACCGAGAAGCCAAGCATGAGTGCCTTCCGGATTCATTGTGCAGTAGTGCCACCGATAGTTCGGACTAAACAGGTCCTTGCCATCCGCAAGTTTTTGCCAACGAAGGGTATCCAGTTCTAAACTGGAAAGGCTCGTCTCGCAGCTCAGTTCGGCGGGGGTAACGAAATCTAAGAGGGCTCCAGAAGAGAAGACATGGAAATGCATGCCTGCAGCTTGACTGGGGAGATTGGGGCTTGAATGAAATTTTAGGGAGGAAACTGAACCCGGTGCGACGTAAGGGGACCTAGCCGACGTTAACGGGCTTGGGTAGGACTGTATGCTGGAATTTGCAGCATAGCCTGAGCTGCCAGTCGCCGGTTGACCGGATGTAGGGTTTTGGAAGCGGTGATACCTCGTCGAAACCAATTGTCTATCACCAGTACCAAATGACATGGCGTGTTCGAAACCAGGGCTTCCGCGAAGATCCAACCACCAGATCTCGTTGTTCTTCTCCATCTCATCGTTAATGCCGCCAAAAATCCAGATTCTGCCATTCCAAACCCAGCTTGCATGGTCGTAGCGGGGTACGAATTTCCATGTCCGCGACCATGTCCATGTCTTTAAGTCTAGGTAGCAAATGTCGTCTAGAACGCTGTCATGTCCCGTCTGTCCTCCGCTGATGTACAGCTTATCGTCGTGAATAACGGCGGAATGACGAGCTCGTCCTCGGGGTGATGGTCCCTGAATGTCTGGCTGGGTCCAGTACGCCGTCTTGAGGTCGAAAATTATGACATCAGAGAGGTGGGCTCGGTGTTCGTTCTCGCCACCGTAGACCAAGAGCTTGTCACCCTGCCAGAGGTTCGCAGTGTGACCTGCACGTTGGATTAGAACGGTATCATGTTGAAGTAATTGTTTGCCAGGAACTTACCCATTCTGACACCAGGAATGTCTCCATAATTGTCGACAAGATTCCATTGGCGGGACGCTAGGTTCAGTCGGAGGACATGGTTGTACACTGCGTAATTAGTTAATTAAAGAAGGAAGCTCTCATGAAAACCGATGAGGGCCTACCTTCGTCGGTGTATTGGTCAAAGCCGCCAAATGCATAGATCTGGTCATTGCCAACATAAGTAACCGAAGCATTCACGAGGCAGGCAGGTTTGGCTCCAATGGTCGATATGATCTTGGGCTTATAGCCGTCCGCAGCCGACTTGCGGTTACGAATGGGGCTGGCAGTCATGAGGAAGGTGTTGTTGGAGGAACCAGAGGCGGGTGTGGTGGTCAGGGCGGTGGAGGGAGTGTTAGTGGCGGTTTCGGTGGCCGAGGTGGAGTTACCGGCAAAAAGAGAGGAGGATGGAAAAGCTGGCTGAGCCATTGAGTAAATGATGGAACGGTTAGTGAAAGACGAGAGGCATGGAGGGTGTAGGTTGTTCTTTTCTTTTGAGGCGTGGTGCAGGGGGGTGGTAGAAAAAGTGAGTGAATGTTGAAGTGAGGCTGACTTTGACAACTGGGTCTCATTCTTGGGAGGGCCAGACAAGGAACAGGGCGGTGAGGAAGGTGGCCCCGGCAGAATCTCGGGAGGGTGAAACAAATATTCCGAAACTGGTTATCACGTGATGATACCACAACTCGCCAAGACGCTCAGATAAGGTAAGCGGTTGTCGCCCTGTCAACCATAGTATGTAAACATGTGCTATATAATGCCAACTCAGTATCTCCGTCCTCTTCCTCTTACCCTACCTCTCCACACACATCCATCTACCTCTACACCACATAAAGCTCTTCAAATTACCTTCAAATCAATACTTCTGTGCATCAGTTACAACATTGTCTAATACTAATAATACCTTTACAGCAGCAAAACCAGAAAATCATATTGTAGGGCATGGTCCCCTCAATGCATCCTCAATTTATGCTTACAGGTTATAGTACAGGAGTTCAGCAGTCATGGCCAGCCCAGCAGTCTTGACCCCGGTTAAGAGCCGGTCATCCGTCTTCTCCACCCGAACCGCTGGCGGTCGGATGCCACTGACACCCTCTCCTCGAACTCCACGAACACAGACGCCAGATGTGCCTGGAGCACAGGAATCTATTCATGGCGGTAACTTAATGTCACGCTTCACACGGTCGATATCCAAGACCTCTGTTCGAGACTCGCCCAAGTCGAACATTGCTCGAGCAACAAACTCTCCCAGACGGTTGGAGCTTGGTGTGTCGAATTGGACGTTGACTGGAACTAGCAACACATCTTCGACAACGAAGACACCCTCAAGAGCAAAGAAGGATGGCACTCTTCGATCAAGACCAGCTAAGACAAGGATAGCCTACAATGCCGCGGACCGATTCATCCCAAACCGGACAGCAAGTGACGCCATCGTCAACGCCGGCACAGGCAAGCTCGACCTTGACCAGCGACCAAAGTCAAGCTCAGCAACCAGCGAAGGCTCAGCCGTCTTGGCCAACGCCGCAAGTGCTTTCGACTTGGGTGGTCGAGGTTCAGAAGAGGATGCTACCCTGTCACTTGAAGGCCTGAGTCTAGAAGATGACGACGAAGAGGGGAGACCGCAGTCAAAGCATGCACCAGATACTGTTGCATATCAGTCATCGCTGGCATCTGCATGCGGCGTCAACCTCAACACCCGAATTCTTGCATTCAAGCCTGCCCCTCCAGAGTCATCAAAACCCATCGATCTCCGATCTCAATACAATCGTCCTCTCAAGCCTGCCAATGGCATCAGCGCACAGAATCGTCGTCGCATACCCTCAGCACCCGAGCGGGTTCTCGATGCACCTGGTCTTGTCGACGACTACTATCTCAACCTCCTAGACTGGTCTTCTGGCAACCAAGTTGCCATTGGCTTGGAACGCTCAGTGTACATCTGGTCTGCCGAATCCGGATCGGTAGCTTCGTTGTTTGAATGCCCACAAGACACCTACATCTCTTCCGTCAAGTGGTCAGGTGATGGTGCTTATGTTGGTGTTGGTCTTGGCACAGGTGAAGTCCAGATCTGGGATGTTGAGGAAGGCACCAAACTCCGAAGCATGTTCGGTCATGAAACTCGTGTTGGCGTCATGGGCTGGAACAAGCACATACTCTCCACCGGTGCCCGATCCGGCCTTGTCTTCAACCACGACGTCCGCGTCGCTCAACACAAAGTCGCCGAGCTGGTCTCACACACAGGCGAGGTTTGTGGTCTGGAATGGCGCGCCGATGGGGCACAGCTCGCAACCGGTGCCAATGACAACCTTGTTTCGATCTGGGACGCACGATCTCTCGCCGCTCCAAAGTTCACCAAGACAAACCACCGAGCCGCTGTCAAAGCTGTGGCCTGGTGTCCATGGCAATCGAACCTGCTGGCAACAGGAGGTGGCTCCAACGACCGACAGATCTATTTCTGGAATACGACCACCGGTGCTAGGATCAATCACATTCCAACCGATTCCCAGGTCACGAGCTTAAGGTGGAGCACACACTACAAGGAGATCGTCAGCAGTGGCGGTTTCCCTGATAACAGCCTCAGCATCTGGAGCTACCCGTCTGGTGTCAAGAATCAAGAGGTGCCTGCTCACGAGTCAAGAGTGCTGCACAGCTGCTTGAGCCCTGATGGCCAGATGCTTGCTACAGCTGCCGCTGATGAGTCTCTTAAGTTCTGGAAGTTGTTCGAGAAGAAAGCTGGTGCACCCTCGGTCGCAGGACAGGGCACCCAGAGCTCGAAGGCGAGCGTGGTTAAGCAGGTGACCATTCGCTAAAGAATAGAAGGACGATGGAGTAGGGGACGAAGGAGTGGGAGATGAATGGAGCGGTTGGCTCATTGGTGGAAGGGGAACAACTTTGCCTCGCACAGTCAACCGTCCATGAGTACTACTTCTGGACGCTGACGCCGGTGCGGACATCTATGACAATTCACAACAACAATATTCACAGCTCGCGCAACGGAGCATCAACCGACTCGACGCGCAACGGTAAGTTGGTAAGTATCATCTCGTTTGGGTATGTGCGGTTCACGAAACCTCTACACTTCACCCTCGGAAACTGTTCAATTGGCTGGGTTAAATTCATTGGGAACTCTACCAGCTTTTCACTCAATCGATTCAGCGAGGCGTCTCGGAAGCATATAGGTGGTGTTGGTGGGGTGATCCTTTCGAGCGTCTACGTTTGATGATGTGCAATGGGCATTGATGAAATTGCATTGGGTTGGATGGAATGAGGGTTTCTCATGATTCATGATTTCTTATCCGCAATGGCTCCGTCGATTCCTTTTTTGGCAAGTTTTGAGAAGGGTTTTCGAGAGTGCAAGGGACGCAACGGGGTTTCTGAATAAATTTTGCATGAGATAAATACACTATTCAAACGATTAAAGCATTGTCTCAGGCTTTGTGATGCCCTGCATATCACGTTCTCATGTGTCATTCATCATGGTTGCGTTTGATTGCATACCTCACAATAGCCCTATGGTTCACACTCAGATCGTCTCAACTAACAAAGACATCCGGCGGGGCAATAGTTACATGTAAGCACTATAGGTGAGACCATTGTCCTGTATTGGGAGATATGACGGATCACTGAAGTGAGGTGACCAGTCAGAGCCATAGTCTGGAGAATAACGTCATCGTGTTCATCAGCCTTTTTCAAAAGCACGTTCGAGATTGAAATATTTGCAGATAGTGGGACGGAGTGACCTTAATCGTTAGCCTGCGTAAGTTAGAGAAGGAGGCAAATCGTACGGCAATCGGCCAATCGAATTGCTAGCGTGGTGCTAAGGAGTGAACGGGCCGAAGGTTGGGAAGATAATAATCTTAGCAGATCGGATGATAGAGGATTGCTCCACATTTGCCCGTATTAGAATTCACTGCACTAAGGATGATAGTCGTTCTGGAAATCTAATTCTATTAGGAAAGCTTGTCCTGTGCCTCCATTCTAGCAATGCGACTGTTGGGACAGAAGGGACTCCGTGTGGCCAGCCGATGACCCTATTGTCTACAAATTCAACCTTAGCTAGGGATCCACCCCAATATGATATCATGATGAGCTCCACGCATTCGTACTCGCAGGGAGCTACGTTGGGTTCAGAAGCTAGGAAATCACGTGCCGCACGAGCCTCAGAGGCTTGGCAGGAACTTGATACACACTCGAGGGTCAGGAAATCTGGGTTTTGTTAGCAATATAGAGCTTTTTTGACCACGCAAATGGCCTCCTGTTCCTCTCATAGACCCACAGTCGCGAGGAGCCATCCTGGCCTTGCGCTGTGAGGGCTATGGGTGGACAGCTATCTTAGAGAAGGTAGCAAACTGCTCGCCCTCTGCTGTCAAGAAGTTCGTTGAACGTGTCCTTAAACGCGCCGATTGCGACCCGAATTCAGACCCAGAGAATCTCGTACTCAGCCTCCTGCTACAGTATATTGACGATCCTCCGCCCGCCGGCCGCGAAGAACGATTTCCAGAATACGGAGAGGTGGCAAACGAGGTCGTAAGGCTCGCCACCTTAGACAAGAAACATGAGGATATGCTACAGCAGGAGATTATAAGGATTGCGGAGCAGACGATAGGCGAGAGGATACCATATACTACTAGGCACAGGATCTTTAAGAAGCGAGAGATCGTGAAAAGAGCGCCACCACAAAAGATTCACCTTAATTCTACTTATTAAGAGACTCGACTTATCTTTGCTGAGTGGGCAATTAGTAAGCTATATATTGCGATCTTTGTGTTTATAAATAAGACGTTAGTAGAGAGCTGCCACCACAGGAAGTATAGTAAAATCTCTATACTAAAAGGTAGTAATCCCTTCAACCACTCACGTCCTCCGCCAAAGACCTTTGATAGCATTATGTTTTAGGATTATATCTGTAAGGGATATCGACCAGGGCTCTTTCATATATAGGAGAAAGAAACAGAGATAAAGAGAGATGTTAATAACTGGCTTATAGATTAAGAAAACATAGAGATTGCTGAGTAGGAGGCTGGCATGAGATAGAGAATAATACAGCTAGGTACACACAAGAACCGCGTTCTATAAGAGCTTAACGCCAATATACAGTAACTAGATTACAAGAATTCTCTATCTTCTGGCCGCCGGCGGATGCCACGTAGATTTGAGTAGAAGTTCAAGCTTAAGAGAGCAGTTCATAATAATAAGGATAAGAAAGAGATTAACTAGTATTATTATTATAAAAACGTTCTAAAGCTAAAGTTATACCCATAGGCAGACAAGATTACGCAAGAGACTAGTAGAGTTATATATATTATAGAGAATAATGCCTCTTCTCACGTTAAGGCGAAGCACTTTACTGTTAAGAAGAGAGAACTCTATTAAGGACGCGTGCGGATCGTTAACTGGCTGTCTCTCTTACTAGATCTCAACAGAATTAAGCGCTGCTGGGATCCTCTTAAGGATTAATTTAAGGACCTAAGAGTAGCTACTCATAACAGCATCTTAATATGAGAAATAATTGTGGGTGAGATTATATTTTCATAGCAGCAGCTCTCACAGCGTATGATTAATAATAAGTGCCGGAGGTTTAAGAAAAAGCTTCAGCAATGTATAGAAAACCGTGGCAATAACAACTTCTATAGATAAACTACCAAAAACCCCTAATTTCTGGCCTATCGTGACATCTCTAGGCTCATGGTGTTGACCTTTTGCCACTCCGCGGAGATCTCCGAGGTGGTGGCGAATACACGTGATTTCCTACCTACCGGGGCGCTTGAGTACGAGTTTTTGCCAACGATTAAGCCCCTATTTTCAAAAAGAGCCGAATTCTCACATATATATTGGACCAATCCTGACCCCTGTTTAGACGAAATGCGAAAGCTGCTAAGAAGGAAATGACCAGCTACTACAACAGGGGAACTATGCAAAATCGGTAATTATTCGTCTCGCTTTTACCGTATTACGCCAACTTTTAAGAACGAAATAAGGCATCCTTCAACTAAATTAACAGCGAGGTCGACAAGTACGGTTATACGGAGGAGAAATAATGCAGCGTAGTTAGCAAATGCAAATGGAATTGTTCAACACGACTGGCGTTTGTGCCCGCGCATTAGTGAGCCCTGACATCGCACTGTATTCAAGGGATTTCTTCTAGACTTATTGGCATCCTATTCTTCATGGATCGAAACTACTTTAATTACGAATGCATAAAGCTTTTGACTTCTGTCCTTAATCCGGCATTCCGATTTTAATTTCACCCAACAGCTGTCTTCTCGGGAGGTATGACCTCAAGTCGTTTAAAGAGGAAATCAGGTGGAAGACTGTGTATCATTCTCTCAGCAGCTCCAGTTGAACATCTGGGAGGAGTTGGCGGTGGAGTGGAAAGAGAGGAGGCTGATAAGGATTTTGTCCAGACATTTGCGGATTGGAACAAGAAATGGGTTAGGGATTTATGGAAAGTTGGAGAGAATTCCACGGATAGGACGGAAAAGGGTTGGTCAGGGAAATGGTTAAGAATATGCGCGAAAGGAATTTATTTTTTTGTGCAATTATGTTGGAGATGATAGGGATCGGGAGCGGTGTGGTGAGTTTAGAGGAGGATTTTATATCCAGGGAAACGTTTACAGAAAAGATACGAGCAGGTAAGTTAGCAGGAAAATTGACCGGGAGAAAATTGTAGGAGAACAATAGACTACTGAAGTTTGGCATTATATCTGACAGAATTTTGAGATTGAGTTGGCGGCCAAACGGTGATGCAGCGCAAATGACATTGACAACGTGTTATAAAGCTTCGAGGGCCAATGCAAATAGGTAATTTTTTGCCGACTCTTCCACAGTGATTTTCTGGCCGTGCAAGATCTAGTGAGGAAGTGTACAGCCAACGCATAAAAGAAAATTTCTACAATGTATGATTGCTTATGACTGAGGCGCAGCATTTCATATTCAAGGTTAATTCGTAACTCTAGAACATCGGATTCACTCTTGGGACATAACTTCGGGATATACTGCACAGAAGAGAGCTAGAATGCAGCGGGACTAAGATGAGTATAGGGTGTATATGCAAGAACGAGAAATGAGAAGTTATGCTACTATTAGTCTCCAAAGTCTGGCAGATGGGGCGGTCTGTATGCAATAATAGATGGATGCGGAACGATTGGAAAGGTAGGGAAGGCATGGTGGCGAGGGCAGCAACGCTTTGGATAAAGGTGTGATTCGTATGGTTTACCTCAATAGGCAATAAAAGTAGCTTATGTTGTGAGCCCTGCAAGGTAAGGAACACCTTTCCAAGTCTCGGGAAAGGAGGTTTCCGAACAGAGTTGTATATCTAAGGGACTGACCATGACGGTGCTGCCAACCTGGGAATGCCATGCGAAAGAGGCTTCATTCCAAGCCATCATTCTCAACCACATACCTGCAAGAATACAGCTATCCGCCAGACATAGACACGTATTGACGGAACCTAAGTCAGGCCATCTAGCTCGGACAGCACAGTCTCAACGGAAGCCCGCAAACGCCACCAACGGATCTCAGAAACACAACATCATGCACGGCATCTCGCTTACAAAGGCACTGCATATGTTCCTAAGTACCAATGAGTGCGACGGAGACGAGTGAAATAGTGGGGGCGAATGCTACCTACATTACTGCAGCAACATGTTTTGGTGGGTCGGCTTGACAACCTCGTATTACCATTCTCCCCACCTCGACACTACATCCAGAACCTTTCTCCACCCCATCTCCACTCCTGTCTCAGAGCATCTTTGCATGAATTCAAGGCACGAGCAATACACTCCGCCCGCTAGCGGCGCTTCGTTTGCACGGTTCATACTCTTTTGAACGACCCACCACATCGGCAGTAAGACGCGGCAACAATGAAGAAGTATAGAAGCATTTTTTTTGAAGTTGTCATTTCGAACCTTGCACACCATTTAGCTCGAACACTATGAAGTACATGGGAAGTACATGTTTGCTTAATCCTTCCGTGTTCCACCTGGAAAGCGAGTGAACGAGAAGAAATCGAAGTAGAAAGAGTGGCCCTGACATGTGCTAATGATAGGAAATTATTAGAGATAAAAACGAACGTAATGATAATCGTTTTGGGAGAGTAAGATTAATACAACAAGAGTGCGAATCAACTGCCAATATGATCAATATCAAAACAGCCGCAATGATTTAGTGTCCCAGATATGTTTGTCTGCCCGCCCGGTGGCCGTTGAAATGATATAATTTGCGCCGTGCCATGCAGCTCCAACCTTTGTGAGTCTCTTGACCTTGATGTAAAATCCCAAGTCCAATTCTTACCAGTTACGCCCATTCTTGATGACCCACTGTCACGCCCATGCTACGTTGGTTCCCTACCCAAATGCTTAGATAACAATGTTGATCGTTGAAAAGAAAGCCAGATCGATAGATCCCAGTAGCTATGAGTTGTCTATCTCTTTATATTGAGCGAAACATTGCAACACCAGGGAAGGGAAAAAACAGAATCGCTTGCCAGTGAACACTTAGAGGGAATAGAGCTGAAGAATGAAGCACAGGAGTGAGCCTCGTAGGAAACAGCCGCACTTCTACCTAATGCTACTTAGGTAAGTCATCTAGACTCTGAGTAACAAACAGAAAAGAATTAGTGGGTGTTCTGACTGGATGGAAAATGGTGAGTGGCTGACGGTGCTGATTATTAGAAACTACGGTTCAAATTCGACATGGATGCATGATGTGTAGGCACCCTCTGAGATTCGAAAGGTTGTGGCCGCAAAGCCTCAAGACTGGCTGTATGCTGTGTCTCTGGTTGGCAAAGAGGAGTATATTGCTGACCACTGACAAGAGTGGTTTTGCTCGATGCATCGCCAAGCGAGCTACGCTTCGAAGTGCTATCGGTACTGAAGCTGTAGAGATTGGTCGAAGAGCTTTGCCGGGTCAATAAGCTGAGAGTCTCGGCGGATGAAGACGTTGGAAGCGCATAGTTGCGGAAATTTGAATAATTGGCGCTTGTTGCGGGGGCGGGTATCGTTTCCAGCAATGTAGAAGTGCTGAAGTTCAGCAGTGGTGTAACAGTCGATGGAGCGGGCTCTTCTGTGACTGAAGCTGTAGCTGGAATATATCCCAAGACACCTTCGGTCACATTAGTTGCGGAAGCGTAGTCTTTCGAAGAAATTGGCAGCGTCGCAATTTCGGCTGACGCCGATTCCACGGAAGTATGCCCATGAGCATCAGATCCAGCTGTCTCTACATTCCACGCCATTGCAGCTTTAGCATAAGCTCCGTTGGTATTCATTGAAGATCCGCTTGCAACTTGTGAAGACCTGAGCGCTCGGTCCTGGAATTCATCCACAGGATTCCTTATCGGCTGTGATGGGGGTGGCGGAAGAATGGGGAGGTGACGCGGCGGAACCGTATTTTCTGGTATTTGTATCTGTCGTTGAAGTGGCCGTTCTGGCAGCGCGATTGGCAACGTAGACTGCAAGGCAGTCATGTTCAGCGGTGACAGTCCCTCCGTTGTTACTGTAGGCCGTACATTTGAGGTTGAGATATAGGGCAATCTGCTTGGCGTATATGAGGAAGTTATCGCTGCTTCATGTTCTAGGTAGGCATTGTGTCCATTGTGAAGAGTCTTCTGATCTGTCTGGTTCCAGCGGTAGCTTTGACCGTAAGCATTTGCCACGTCGTTCTGGGTTGACAAATATGGCGCAGATTGATCGGGGCCATAATTCTCCACTGGGGAGGCCTCCTCGGAGTAGGGCACAGTCCAAGTTTGCGGGAATAAAGACTTGGTATTGGCTTGAGGGTAGTGGCTGGATGGAAAGGTCCGAGAGTAGAGAGAACTGGCCGTTGCATCGTATATCGGCATCATTGCATTAGGGTTGCTCACAGTCGCGAGGTTGCCGACAGCATTTGCCCAGTTGACGTTTTGCATAACGGTAACGGCATCACTTGATCCGACCTAGGGCTCGAGTCAGCTTTACACAATGCTAAGCAAAGAATCACCCGTATATACTCTGTGGAACTGGCATGCACTGAGGTCAACACCAGACGATCTGCAGTTCTGGCATCCGGAACCATTTCCTGGATCACCGCTGCAGCGTATCTTCCTCTTTCTACAACGAGCACACTATGTCATCTGTCAGCACTGCAAGAAGTTCTCCAAAATGGCGACAGGGGAATTGTTAGGCGTAGCGGTGACCGAGCCGGCAATGTATTGAAATAAGTGGAGCTGCAGAGAGGCTCAACTTACTGCTACAGCAATTCGACGCCTAGTTTGAGCATTCTCGGTTGTCTGTTCCTCTCGTCCCATATTTCCTCGACTTCGCGGGCCACTAACTGGACAACCCCGAGGATCAAGCCTGGAGGCGTGGGAGACGGTGAGCGGAACATTACGGTCAGCGGAAAAGTAGTAGTGTGCGATACCCACGGAAGGGTTGCGAGAATAGCGATGGAGAGTTTCGTAGTCCATTATGTATGACCTATACACAGTTTCAGACAATCATTGTTGCTATAGTGCAAGGGATATGGACGGACGCAATACGAACTGCAGGTACAGATGTACAGAAAGTTTGTCGAGCCTACAAGAGATGCGATATAATCCTCCGATTCGATGTTCGGGAATGATTGGCTTCAAGGATGATAATTTTTGTCGATTTGTGGCTGGGAAGCTTCCTAGCACGTTGCTTCTCGGGAAGCTTACAGTTGTGAAGAGGCAAGGTCGGTAAATCATCGATCTGGAACCACCAGGTTTATAACCGTGAAGAGGGGTATGGAGTCTGAGTTTTGCGCTCACTCTCGATGGGATACTGATTGCTCTGCATTCGACGTGGCTGAAGGACGTGTGAGCGCTGAATTCTTAAGAAGCGTGCTTGTACCTATCCCCTCATGGGGTTTCTTTGAGAAGGTAGTTTAGTTTGCACACGCCGCTTGGCTAGGACAACTTGTGTTTACGGAACACTGCAGCGACTTACCTACTGCGTGCCCTTTGTATGGGACACACAGACCGAAGAACCCTTCCCAGTCAAACAGCGTTGGCTGTAAAGAACTAAGTGTAACATCGTACGACTACGGAGATTGGTACCTCCGCCTGCAAGATGGGCGTAAGTGACTGCCTGCCTACCTAGCAGAGCCCTGCGGCCGTACTCTGCTATCTTTGGAGCTGAGGGAGCACAATGCACACAATTTGACAGCCTGCTACTGAGCGTTGCCACGCTCGAAACCTAATGAGGCTCAAAACAGGCTTCGGACGGAACAAACATAGCTGTTAAGCTATGGGGCTATCGATGGTCGATATTCGGCCCCCACTTCCCTAAGAAGTCGTAATCGCTCATTGGGCATTTGCCAAAAGTGTAGTACCACCGGGGAACCGGCCATTTTACAATGAGCGCACGTGCTGAAGGCCGCATACACTTCTGCAAGTCGGTTCACTGGGCCGCTAGGGTGGTTAGATGCAGTACGGAGGATGAGACAAAGGGGCTGATAGCCGAAGTGTCGTTCCTACATGAAGATCGTATGGAGGGAGTATGTGAGGGAAAAAAATTGAAACATGGATGAGTGACGATATCTGCATTTGTTTTAACGGGATGTGAAGTGAAGAAGCACTGCAATGTCGAGGTGGAGGCTGTCATCACCTCGCGAGATTGCAGGCATCTGTTTTAGATCATCTAAAACAAACGTTTTTATGAGATGTACAAGAAAAGAGTGAAACATACCTGCACGCCAGGACGCCTGATCTAGGGTGCTTCGATTCTACCAACTGCGGGCTCACTTACCTAATAGCTGGCAGCGGACCCAGCAGTGGGGCACGACGAAATTGTGCTGAGCCTTCGCTGCGGGTCGTGGAAAGATTCTCTTCATGGGTGTGTGAGCTCTGAGGGAGGGCTGCCACAGCGATAGCACTGCATGCCTACCCGACTGATCAACACTGCATCCTCCCCGGCATTAAGAGCAAGGATTGATGGTGTTAGATCTACGGGGAAGACAGGTCAACCCTTCCACCAGCGGAATCCATTCTTGATTGGGAATTTTCAAGATCAAATCGAGCTGGCTTACTTCCAGCTAGGAGCCGATAGCCTCAAAAGTAAGCTAGACCTTGTTTTGCCCAAGAGAGATTGCGTGGGGATGGAGATGAGGCGCCAAAGCCGGATGCAAGCCGTGGATGCAGGACAAACAAACGCTGCAGTGCGGTATTACTCACAGCATTCACCAGACAGATGGATGCAGGGGTCTTATCCTGTCACACTCGGGTTATCTGGCAAGTGAACAGCGAGCCGTCCATTCATACGAATGCTGAGATGCATTAAAAAGCAGTGGAGAGACATCTTTCGTCTGCTGTTCTTTCCGTAGGGGATCGCGACATGCAAGCCTTGATGAGCGCCAAGGATTGTAGCAAACACACTTCAAATTCCAGCAAATGGGATCTCCAGCCCTGTCTCACAAATCCTGAGAGCTGGTAGTGACATTGAAAAGTGTCATCCTAGGGGTCTCTCAATAAAACATTTTTCCGTTCAACGATCGGGATAATTCCTCCGAAGGTATATGGAGGCTGGCAGCAGTGAACGTAGGCTGACAATACTAGGCAATGGCCTTTTTGCTAAAGTGGCTCGAAGAGAACAGACGGTCGAAGAAGAGAGGTAGTGAAAACAGTACACCATAAACGTGAGACAAACTGGAAGGAGCCAACGTCCCTCAATGGCAGGGCGACCGTGGAACTAAGCTCGGACTTAGCGATGTCTACGTCAATGGGCCATGCAGTGCGAGAATGGGCGCTGATTGGGGAGAGACATTGAGGACGATACGTACATTAAGCATCCTTATTCGCAATGATAAGTAGGGTTGATATACATCAAGTGCACTTTTTTGGAACACGGACGCCGGCAAATAAAGTTACTGCCCAGACACAGCATAGGATCTGGAAGAAATGCTCTGCGGGTAAGCCCCGCAAACAGACAGACGATCGTATATCCATAAGGCTGATGAGACAAGTCGTTCCTGATTTCCAGTCTATGGAACTGATATTTGTCCTCGTGATGGTCTGTCTCATCTTGACCTGCAAAGCGAAATCAACGGCAGATAACTTCAGGGCTCCGCATAAAGCATCCTAGATGGGTCGCCACATCCTGTGGTGGGAACTTGAAGCTGCAAGTAGCCGTCTGGAGGAGCCGAATAAGGCCACGACTGAGGTCACGGTTACGTTGCGGCCCGGTCCTGACATACCCCCCCGCCCTCTCCTCGGATCATTTTTTGATCGGTTCGGCTACGATACAAGGCCCAGTAAGCCATGATGAAAATTTGGTAGTTGTATAGCATGAATGGCCAATGGCCCGAAGTATTGCATTTCCTGTTGGTAGCTGCTTGATGTAAACTGCTTTGCAGCCTGGCAGCCGAACTCCGGGCTGTGCATGCCATGAGGACGCTGGAGCACGTTGCTCAAGAGTATTGATAGAAAAAGGGGTACTTGCAAGACATTGGAAAAAGAATGAAGAGTGATAATTTGCCTGACGTCGCACGTGCTTATGTAAATGGCATCCGGGAAATTGAAATCCCGGTGCCGCCAAGGCGAAGCTGGCGCTCAAAGCTCGCGGCTCGCGGCTCGCGGCTCGCGACTTTTTGCGACAAACACTGTCCACCCACTCCCACCACCCTCGACCATGTCTGTACTCCTGGAAACGTCGGTCGGCGAGATCACTATCGATCTGCTAGCTGCCGAAGCGCCCAAATGTTGCCAAAAGTAAGCGAGCCCTGTGTTTTACCTTTCCCCAACGTCTGCATGTATCCACCCGCCGTCTTTTGAGAAAGCTGAGCACAAGACAGATACTGACACCTTGGCGCCTCCATCTAGCTTCCTCAAGCTATGCAAGATCAAGTACTACAACTTTGCCCCCATTCATAGCGTGCAACCGAACTTCTCTTTCCAGACCGGCGACCCCATTGGCCCAGGCTCGAAAGATAGCGATGGTGGCTCCTCCATCTGGGCTATTCTGAACCCTGAGCAAACTGCGAAGAAGACTTTCCGGCCGGAATTTCACCCCAAATTGAAACATGCGGAGAGGGGTACCGTCAGCATGGCCACTGCGCCTGCTGCCGATGACCCTGACGAGCGTTTGGCAGGCAGCCAATTTCTCGTGACTCTAGGAGAGAACGTGGACTTCCTAGACAGCAAAGCCGCTATATTTGGAACAGTTGTGGAAGGGTTTGACACGCTCGAGAAGATCAACACAGCATTCATCGACAACGAGGGTCGACCACTCAAGGACATACGCATTCTGCATACCTTCATTCTCGATGATCCCTTCGATGATCCACCTGGCCTTGAGGAACCTCCGAAAAGCCCGTTGCCTTCAAGCGCCCAGCTTGCTACCGTCCGCATCGCCCATGATGAAGTGCTTGAGGAAGAGCAAGATCAAGAAGCGCTCGAACGCATCCGCCGCGAGCGCGAAGCGCGTGCTCAAGCTCTTACCCTTGAGATGGTCGGGGATCTTCCCTTTGCGGAGGTCAAACCGCCAGAAAACGTCCTCTTCGTCTGTAAACTCAATCCCGTGACTCAAGACGAAGACCTCGAACTGATCTTCTCACGTTTCGGTAAGATCCTAAGCTGTGAAGTCATCCGTGACAAGCGCACCGGAGATAGTCTTCAGTATGCCTTTATTGAATTTGATGAGAAGAAAGACTGTGAACAGGCATATTTCAAGATGGAAGGGGTGCTGATCGACGACCATCGTATTCATGTTGACTTCTCCCAGAGTGTCTCTAGACTCTCTGACTCCTGGCGCGATGCCACTAACTCTAAGCGCAAGCGGCAAGGAGGCGGATTTGGAGGCATTGACAATCTGGAGAAGAGACGGCAGTATCGTGGCGATGATGCTCGAGAGCGGGAGCGAGAACGGGAACGCGACAAGTATGCTCTTGTCCAGGACCCTGAAGAAGCAAGGAAACGTGCGGAAGATAGCAAGCGATTTGAGGAGTCTCGGGGAGACGGTACTAACAGGAGTGACTCCCGGAGAGAGGATGTATGTAGGCGAGGGGAACGCCGGGATGTCTACCACGACGACCGATGGCGACGAGATCGGAGTAGAAGCCCTCGACGAGAGAGGCGGGATCGAGATGTGGACAGCAGATACTCAGACCCCCGAAGGGATCGGAGCCGCGACAGGTACCGTGAGGATCGCAAAAGGAGAGACAGGAGTCGGGACTGGTACAGGAGTGACGATCGTGGGTATGACCGGAGACGGCGAGGCTGAGGAATGAGGTTTCCCTGGTCTCTTCTTGTGCTTTTCTAGGATCGAGGGGCGCTTCTATTCCCTGATTCCTAATTTCTATTTCGAAATCCCAACGTTTTCCAATCTCCTTTTAACACGGTGGGAGATTTGAATTTTGGCATTTCCTTTTAACCCTATGGAGGCCGTTTTCAATACTACGGATTAGTTTGTATGAGCAGTCTTTGGGAAATAGGTCAACGGCCAAATATTTCAGGATATATGTACTTCTACACAGCCAATTTTACCCGAAGTCTATGTATGAAGCGTTTCCAACACTTGAGGTTACACAGCCCTTTCGAACATCCACTGTATACCCACGTGTTTCACCCAACACCCGTTGAAACTAAAATTTAGTGAAGAGCTTAAATACACTTGCATTCATCCCTTACTGCTCCATATCTTGTTAAGCAAGATCAAACATTCACTATCATGAACCGCTAAGAGCGACACGCTGCAAACAACCTCCTTCGGCTGCATTTCGGATGCATGTCAAGGGTGACAGCTCCTTCTCTTCCTAGCCTCCTATTTCCTCCACAAGAAGAATTCAAACCCAGAGTCGGAAATATGTAAGCATTTACTCCAGACACATCAAACATTTCAACTACTTTTACAGCTCCAACACAAAATCCCATTAAAACCAAGATTCCAGTCCTACACCTCGCGTATCAGAAAAACAGCTTAACTACAGGCACTCAGTATGAATCCCAGCATCTGGATAATATCAAAACCTTCAATCTTGAATACTCAATACTCATATTCGCTATCCGCACTCCATACTATACAAAAAAAGCGCACTGAACCCAGCGCCAAAGCACCACCCATTCCATTCAATTTGCCCTGCGTACCAAAAGGCTTTACCCAACGCCCAGCAATGCAAGTCAAAAATCCACGATTTTCAATTGAAAAAGCAAGGTAAAAAGCCCTAATGCCAGGTGTCCGGCTCAAGAATGATAGGCCACTGACCTCCAGTCACATTCCTCGTCTCCCTAAAGATCGAGCGCTGAGCTGCTCTCATTCTATTCCCCCATTTACCCCAATTCACGTCGCCCTCGCATGGCTCACGGGAACCACATTGGGCACAGGCACGTGCGACGGACGGGACCGCTGATACCGACGATGACTCTGAGGTTTGGCTCCAAGATAAAGGAAAGGCATTAGCATGAATGTTGAAACAATCAAGTGCTATGTCTAGTTCGGTGTGTTCTGTCTCTGTGTGTGTGTGTATGTGTGTGGATTTTTAATCTCTCACACTGATACCTGTTCTAGTCGTGAACATTCTCGCCGCAATATTCATACTAGCCAGCTCCTGGAAGAGCAGTTTCGCGGCGTACGGGATCTGGATTTGCGAGATTTTGGTCTTGTTGTGGCAAGGTCGGCATTCGTATTGGCCTTTCTTGAGTTGTCTATGCAAGCCTTAGCACATATCAATATGACTTAGAATATTAGATGTACTTACGCAATGGGACTCATCAACCCGCAAATATCGCAAACATGCACCCTGTATGCATCACTGACCTCAAACAACCTCTCCTTCAAGAACGCCGCCGCACCATGCGCAATCATACAATCGCGCTCCATCTCCCCGAAACGCAGACCACCGTCCCTCGCCCTACCCTCGACAGGCTGCCTTGTGAGAATTTGCAAAGGGCCTCGGGCGCGTGCATGGATCTTGTCGTCGACCATGTGTCGGAGACGCTGGTAGTACGTCGGACCCAGGAAAATCTGCGCGCGGAGCTTCTTGCCTGTGTGGCCGTTGTACATAACTTCGAAACCACGAGATTGATATCCATGCTCGCGGAGCAATTTAGAGACGCTGTCGACTGTGACGTCGGTAAAGGGGGTTGCATCTCCCTCGCAGCCTCGCAAGGCGCCGACTTTGGACAGCAAACACTCGACCAAGTGGGCAATTGTCATACGGGAAGGAATGGCGTGCGGGTTGATAATGAGATCAGGAGTAACACCTTCGCGAGTGAAAGGCATGTCTTCTTGCCGATACGTGATACCGATTGTACCTTTCTGACCGTGACGTGAGGCGAATTTATCACCGATCTGTGGAACTTTGGTAGTTCGGGTTCGGACTTTGACGAAACGGAGACCCTCTGTATTGGTTGTGAAGAGAACCTGATCCACGATACCATTCTCAGTACTGCGTAGAGGCGTTGAAACATCACGTTTAGTGTGCATAGTAGTCTTTTGTCCAAGCTCTTTCGCGTCTGTTGGGATGGGCGCAGTCTTTCCGATGATGATATCGTCTCCGGAGACACGAACACCAGGTGCAACCACACCGTCGTCGTCAAGTTTGTCGTAGGTACCACCCTTCAGCCTAAGCGTGTCGGCACGCGTTGGCTTCTCGAATTGTTCCAGAACGTTGACACCGATACGCTTCTCCTGTTCGGTATAGGCACGGTAGAACAAACTTCGGAAGAGACCGCGGTCGATACTGCTCTGGTTCATGATAACGGAATCTTCTTGGTTGTATCCAGAATAACAAGCAATAGCCACGATAGCGTTCTGGCCTGCGGGAAGTTCACGGAACTTGAGGTACTCCATGGACCGAGTTGTAGCTAGTGGCTTCTGAGGATAATATAGAACGTTCATCATAGTCTCCATCCGAAGCGCGTAGTTTGTGAGTGCGACACCCATGGCTTGTTTACCCATAGCAGATTGATAAGTGTTACGAGGCGATTGGTTGTGATCGGGGAAGGGAATGATACTGGCGCAGATACCAAGAATCATACTGGGATGGATCTCGCAATGGGTATACGTCTTGACGGCGGGATTCGGCTTCGGCTTGACACGCTTATGACGGTCTGTGGAAGTGCCTTCTGGTAGAGGAATGCCTTGCATAATGTTCTGGTGATCCTCCAAATCCTCTGGGGTCATTATGATCATGGCTGTTTCTTCTTCTTCGGCATCAAGATACTCTACTACACCGTTATGAATAAGGCCCCTCCAGCCAAACTTCATAGATGCAGCATCCTCGTCGTTCATTCCCGAGGTATCGATTTCTTTATCTTCATAGAGTCTCTGTATGTGGCCTTTGTTTAAAACAAGATTTCCATGGTTAGGCTTTCTAACGTCTGTCTCGACAACGAACAATGGCCGCATCACTCGACCTGCATCTGTGAAGATCTTGAACTCCCGGTCTCGAATATCTCGAATAAGACTCATTTCGTAAGACAATGTTCCATTCCGTCGGAGCTCTTGCACGACTGAGACCAACTGTGATGGTTGTGAGTGTACACCCACCCAGACACCGTTGACGAACACCTTAGTAGCAGTAGGGTTAACGACAGGGTCGTACTCTTCCAGGAGTTCCATGTTCCGCTGGCTCATGAAATCGGTAATAGGTGTGCTCTCACTACCAACACTGACGTAGCACATCAGTGAGAGGTTCTTCACCAAGCCACACGCCTGCCCTTCGGGAGTCTCTGCGGGACACACCAAGCCCCAGTGCGTGTTGTGTAATTGACGTGGTTTGGCCAGTTTGCCATCACGGCCGACTGGGGTGTTTGTTCGGCGAAGATGGGATAGTGTCGATGCATAGGTGTAACGATTAAGCACCTGCGAGACGCCTGCTTTGGCGGATGCGGCCTTCTTCTGGTCCCCCCAATTTCCAGTAGCAAGTGAATACTTGAGGCCGTTCGTGATCACACTAGCCTTGACCGCCATTTGGACGTTGAAATCCTGGTTGTTCTCCACACACTTCTGAAGATACTTGAAGACATCCTTGGTAAGCTTGAGGAATAGAATTCGGAACAAATTGGCGATGAGGGGCCCTGCAAGGTCCAACCTCTTTTTGCCAAAATGGTCGCGGTCGTCCTCATCTCGCCTGCCGAGAACACACTGGAGAAGTCGATGAATCATGTATCCGAAGAAGAATGCCTTCCTGGTATCCTGACCCTCCTTTTGAGAGATATGCGGTAAGAACTCTCGCTGCATGATATCCCTAGCAAACTTCAGACGCCTGTCTTTCGTGCCTTGGGTGTTTCCTCGTTTAGCGATCCAATCCAAAGCAGTCTCTCGGTCTTGAATCATGGCGCCCTCCTCAATACTCGGTTTCAATAGTTCGAGCATCTGCGTATCATTCCTATCGTACACGATGTGATTCAATATATCCTCGTCCGAGACAACCCCAAGGGCACGGAAGACTACCGCCATCGGAACGTCTGCCTTAACATATGGTAGCATGGCGTATGCAAATGGTCCAGGGGTACGTTTCAGCACAAGAGAGTTTTCAGCCCACTTTATGTTGAAGGAGGAGATCAAACGAGTTCCTTTCTCAACGGCGGAACGAATTTCTGCTATCCAAGGAATGGGGCCCTGCTTCTTTCGGAAAACCTGAACAATGTTTGCGGCGCTTCGTTCTTGCGCGATTAGAACCTTCTCGCTACCGTTAATGACAAAGTATCCGCCTTGGTCGTAGGGACACTCATTGAGTCCATACAAGGATTCGTCGGTTTGACTCCGTAGATGGCATAACTCAGACCTGAGCATAACGGGCAGTTTGCCAATGAAGACCCTGGCCTCTTCTCCAGGCTGGAGAACTTGTTCGGGGTCTTCACGAGTCCACACCACCTGTGTACCA
Source organism: Zopfia rhizophila CBS 207.26 (assembly GCA_010093925.1). Classification (NCBI taxonomy): domain Eukaryota; kingdom Fungi; phylum Ascomycota; class Dothideomycetes; family Zopfiaceae; genus Zopfia; species Zopfia rhizophila. The sequence continues at coordinate 211,143 of ML994685.1, read as the reverse complement.
CTACCAGCATTGCCATCCATATCCACATCGCCCTCCGACATTGCAGGTCCTTCCCTAGCGATCATGATGCGATTATCGATTTCGGCCATCATGGCCCCAGAATAGGTGAGATTACGTAGTCGCGCTTCATGGGGGAACAATTGTTGAGTTGTCCCGTCGCCTTCTGTGTGGGTCGGCCGCGCCAGGTATACCCGACCGAAAGTGATCTCATACCGCCGCTTGACTATGGGGTTATCCTCCTCCTCTGGGTTGTAGGGAGTGTTTTGCTCGAGGATAACATGGCCATTTTCTTTGACGATATCTTGGATGGTGTTTCGAGTGAACTCGTCGTAGGAGTCGAGCTGCTGCGAAACCAGTCCCTTTGTGTCAAAGAAAGACGAGATGACGGCCCAGCAATCCTCGGCTGTGATCAGTTCGTCATCTTCGTAGTACTCCTCCTCTTCGTATTCGTAGTCAGCCATGATTGCCGGGAGAGTCTTGCGACGGGGAGCTTATGGGAGGTCAAAGAAGTGGCGGAAGGGGACTAGGGCTGGTCGCAGCGTCGCAACGCGATCTAAGGAGGGTAGCGGATGAAAGAAAGTCGGAGCTTTCAGCCAGAAGCACGCTACGCTGCCGGGGAGGATGGTAGCATGGGTTGTTGGGGTGGAGGGTGAGTGAGGTGGATGGTGGAGGGTGTTGATGGCTATCTTTGGTCGTCGCGAACTTTCAAAGAAGGGATTCCTCGAAGCAGAGGCGGCTTGGCAGAACGCTAACGTATATCGGAAGGAGCTTTCTCCGACGCCGAAGATATGCTTGCTGCATTCATTGACGTTCACTTCACTCCACCGCTTCACCTCACTATCTGTTCACCATTTAGTCTTCACGCGTCAATCGCCTTGATTCGATCAAAGTACTTCTCCGTCAATTCTCTTCTTAGTTTTCGCCGGAAAGCGCAGATAATGGCATGTTCTGACTCTATATCGGCCATGTAAATAGCTCTATATCCCGAGTGTCATGGGAAAAGAAGTCTCCCCGTCGAATATTGCTGAGTTCATGCCAAAGAGAAGGGCTTAGATTGCATTTTCTCAACTCCCCTTTTGGTGGCTTGGCATCATTGGTGCAGCACAACATTCGCTTAATCTTTCCACTTGAGTACGAGGGCAGTTGCCCCTCGCAGTCTTCTCAACTTCAGCCTTCATAGAGACGGCCGCAGCGACCTCGATTCAATTTCTAGAGAGCTGTTATCCCTCAAAACAGTTCTCGAATTGCTCGCTGATGATACCGCTGACACCACAAACAATCCCTTACCTCGACACTACAAAATCATATCTTTGGTATATTCACAAATTGTAATGGTGTCGTAGTGGAGATCAAAGAGTCCCTTAGGAAACATGGGGATCCGAAGCTGGGCAAGGCTGGCTATTGGACGATAGGAAAGGGTAATGGGGATATGGCGAAGCCGAGGTTGAGCTTGAAAGCGCACAAATCGGCCTTAAAACTGGGATTGGATATGGTGTCGATAACAATTACAAGAGAGATCAGGAACGACACCAAGAAAATACGCAATGATATCGCCACTATCAAAGCCGACACCACGCAGATACTGGAAGAGATTGCACGTTTGCAAGCAAGACTTCCGATCAAGACTTCTAATGGACGCATCCAGATGAAACTCAGGCTTCATGTTTCAAATATATCTAGATCATCTAACGAGCTATGCTGAAACGGTCTATTATCCTTCCGCAGGGGATAGAGCAGCAAGTCCAGACCTTAAGGCGCTCGAAAGCTCCCAGGGCTCTCCAAGATCTTCACTAGTGAGCCAACTATACCCCCCCCCCCCCCCCCCAACAAAGAAAGATATTGGTCCCCTTGCCGTTCTACACAAAGCGCCTAGCGAAGCCATTAGATCAATACCTCATACATCTTCCCCCTTTAGCAGTGGGAGCAGGCCATCTTTAGGCGCAACGTCTTCCTCCTTCGATGCAACATCGTCTTCGTCGGACGCAAAGGCCGTCTTCTGGCGCACTGCCTCCTCCATCAACTATTTCTACAAATTTGTCCCACTCACGAGCATCTTTGACAGTTCCTTCTACGAACTTTTCTCGTCCAGCGAACAACCTTCCTATGGATCATCTAACCATGGAGCGTTTGCGCGGTCGAGGAGCTTGAGCCAACCCATATCCGTCATGCAATTGGCAGCTCAAGTATGGACTTTGCACACAGTACGGTTTCATATATTACGACGAAGGAGTTTTGAGTTGGGGTGATAGACTTGGAGCAGATACCGACGTAGGTAAAACGTCAACAACTCAGATAGGAAACCCTTTGGACCAGCAGCGGAGGCAATTATCCCTGGAGCAGAAAGTAGAGCAAATATCTTTAGCAAAGGAACGGGAGATTAAATTCAAGCCAAGTGCAACCCGAGGAAATACGCACAGGTCTCGCCACACTTACATATCTGGATCCTCACTTTATTGGTAGCAAGTGCGGCGTCTGCAAATACACATTGGCTCAGAACTCCTGCGACGAACGTAACATCCTATTTTCATGCATATCATGCGGTGATATCTCTCATGAAGTGCGCATCTACCAACACACTCGAGAGTCCAAATCGCTACAATGCCCGAGTTGCAGCGCACCCCTGGGTTTGGATGCAAGCCATGGAGGGAATATACTGAATCTCGGTAAGTACGGCTAAGGTGGGTCTCGTGTTTAAAGAAACTGATCGGAGACAGACCACCCAGCTATCCATGAGCAACAATATCTCGCATTAGGGCAATCGCAGTAGCCACAAGGCTCTAGATCTGGGGCACAAGTGTTTCAACATCCAACGGATCCAATGCAGTCTTGATAGCCAAAATACTTACCATCTCGTCCGGCCGCTCCCAAATTTGACCGCTCGTCCACTCTGGACGGAAAGAGATGGGTCACTTTTAGAGAAGTACTATCCTTCTGTGGGAACTTGGTCATTGATAAGCCAATCCTACCAGAGATTCTTAGCAAAGTCCTTCATGTGCCGCCCCTGGACGCGGCGAATTCACCCATTCAAGCTATACCGCGGTGAATTGCCGCCTATAAAGCATGAAATTATATATATATATATATTGAAAAAGGTTTATGAGACGGCAATGCTTGTTTGCGAAGTGTAGAGAGACCGAGCAGCTCGTCATCATCAACGTAGGAACCATGTCTAGCCTCATGCTTTATGAAACGCCCTCCACTACTATTGAAAGTTCGTTATACCTCGAAAGCATGGCGTTCCATCACATATGGAATACAGACAGTTGGAAGAAAGATGTAGTTTGCCTCCTGTGCAATGAATCTATGCACCCAAGTGCTCGGAAGCTGCTCCGGCAGATATGCCTCTACTCGCCCTGGGAGATGGACGGGGAGCCGATTTGAGTGAGAATGATGGATGGTGATAAAGCCACATATTCTAGTTTGCTAACAATTTTTCGGAGGCAACATGTTTTTGGCCACATCTACGAGGTTCGTCCACTGCACAAACACACAACTCATCAGCTTACAATAGAACCAGTACACTTCACAATTGACTGGCCTCCGGCGCGCTCCAGTGCGCAGATCAGTGAACGGATCCACACCTTTGCAAGTCCATTATCAAGACTCCGGGATATCACGTCTCTTCGGCAGATTAACAAAGTCATGAAGACTGAGTATGCAGCGGTTTCCCTCGATCGAGTTCATTCGTATCAATTCACACTCAGCTCCGCGATAGTACGACTCAATAGCTCATTGATCAAAACACTGTATCCAAGGGAATTGTCGTTCTACCATGAACAATCGCCGCCTGGTCTTTGGTATGGCGAATGCAACCTTTAATTTAGTTATTAATATCCTCTAAAGACTCTAGACTTTCTAGATTCGCTCATGTGGACTAGGTACTAACGCTGTTACAATTAGCGCTTCCAACAGTACGTAGTATGTACTGTATGTATGAACTTGTATGTACAACGTAAGCCATACGTACATAACTAGGAATTAAGCCCATCCAAACATAACCTGAAGCTCAAAATTTGTACGTACAACCTACATAATTACGACTTTTTAGTATAATAGCCTACTTACTATTAAGAGTCGATCTGCCAGGTAGTTAGACGCGGAAAATAGTTTATCCCACCGAAACTTTAAAACAGAACTGTCCGGTCACCTGACTGAGCTGTTGATTACATCAAGAAGGTCGATTATGGCGCCAAACTACATCCATTAGACGATTTTAGCTCCCTACGTACATACATAAGCGACGTCGATTTAGCCCATACATAAGCTTAACTTACTCTCCGTGCATACAAACATAAGCTGAGATTAACCCCAAACATGTGTTGAAGGCTATATGTTTGTATGGGTTATGTGCTGTTGGAAGCGCCGTTCACAATCTCAGGAGATATTGTCTGCTAACAAGCTCACATGTCCTCTAATCCTACACCTTTGAAACTCCGTCCCCCTAGACCCAAAACTATTCACTAGCAGGTATCGGAGTGCGTTTCAGGAAAGTTCTGACCCTACGTCCAACATTGAATAGCAAGGGAATGATTTGGAAACGAGCCATGGAGTGGGTGTCTCCTTCAGTTCCAGGGGTATCACTATTCGTTATGGTACTTTATCGCAAGATCAGTGGCAATCCTTGAACACAGACGCAGCCAATATCTACCAAGTATATATTTGAATATTGATTGGCATCATATCATTGCATGTCTCTACATTCAAATCTTGCTCTGGCTATCCTGCGGCACCTTCAAAACCACCTTGCCCCAACTCTCCCTTCCACCCAAGGCTTTCAGAGCCGCTGGCACACTCTCTAAGCCCACAAACTCCCGATCTGTGTAGGAAGTTCCTTTGTACTTTCCAGAATTCATGAGCTCGAAGATACCATCCCAAACCTTATCCACCATCTCCGGTTCCATGGTAGCATACATACCCCAATGCAATCCCACCACACTAACATTCTTCAACAAGATTCTGTTCGTTGCCATCTTCTCGATGTCGCCAGCTGCGAACCCAATGACCAGCAGTCTCCCATTCCAAGCAGTACACTTCATGGACTGGGCAATTAGCCCGACGGGGTCATATACAATGTCTACACCGCGACCTTTGGGAGTCAGCTTCTTGACCTTCTCAGGCCAATCGCTTTGCCGATAATCAATTGCAAAGTCTGCACCAAAGGATCTCGCGACGTCCATCTTATGCTGCGTCCCTGCTGTCGCAATTACTGTTGCACCAAATGCTTTCGCGATTTGAACAGCCGCGAGACCGACGCCGCCGGCGGCTGCATGAATGAGAACCCAATCGCCTGTACAAACATGTCAGCTCCACAAAATCCCCAGACTGCAGATTGTCATCTCCTCACCCTTCTTTATACCCGCCCTAACAACCAATCCCGCGTAACTAGTCGGCCCCGTAACAAACAACCCCGCCGCATCCACAAAGCTCCATCCCTCAGGCATCGGCCTCAGCCTCTCCTCCGTGCACGCAATATGCGTCGCATAGCCGCCTTGACTCGCCCCAAACACCCTATCACCTACTTTATACTTGGGTGTTCGACCCCCAAGCAAAGGTGTAGGTGCTTTCAGGACGACGCCAGAGAATTCGGATCCCGCGATCCAAGGGAAGGCGGGCTGGTGTTGGTATTTTCCCCGGATTTGGAGAAGGTCGAAGAAGTTTGTTGCGGAGGCGTGAATGGCGATGAGGTATTCGGTGGGTTGGGGGGTGGGGGTGGGGAGGGAGAGGACGGTTAGGTCTTCTGGGCCCTGGGGGCATTGTTAGGGATTGGGTATAGCTGAGGTGAATTGACGGTGTAATTACCTTTACGTATTCTCTGATTTGTATGGCCCGCATCTTGACTTCTTTTATCGCAGATTTCACGGGAAAGAGGAAAATAGTAGGAACGACGATAAGAGACAGGCTTGGTCAATTAGCCTGGATTCGGAGGGTATATGAGGACATTACACCTTGAGATGAAAATGAGATGCATGATGTTGATAGCGGAGGTGTATCCACTAACTCTCGCAAGATACCTCGGCTTCTTTCCCACATTCACTCTTAGTAATGGGTTTGCCTCAGCTGCGGCGGTGCTGTGGCTTGCCCAGCGCTAATGCAATGACGAAGGACATGCCTTCTGTTGCCTTCCGTGGGCATCTAACACAGAAAGCGCAGCGTTAGACTCAAAGACCGCCCGAACTCCTACACGTACGGCAAATACAGAAACCCTCCGGCCTTAATTTACCCGTCGTTGTCCAACTTATTGCTCTACCTATTTCCACCTCAAATACTCCCCCGCCTCCACCATGGCCGACGACGCCGCCGCATCCACTGAGGACGCCCAGGTCACCTTCAACATCAAGTCTGGAAATGATCAGAAATATGTCATTACTGTTCCGGCAATCATGACTGTCGCGGATCTCAAAGCCAAGCTATCGACTTCAGAGTACGCAGATCTACCCATAGAACGCCAGCGCCTGATATACTCTGGCCGCGTGCTCAAGGACCCAGACACACTTGCCAGTGCCAAGATCAAGGATGGACATACAGTGCATTTGGTGAAGGGCGCAGCTAGCAATGCGAGGCAGAATCCAGTAAACCAGGGCGCGAGTGCGAGTGGAACGAGCAGTCCTGCGCCACAGATCCCAACTATGGCAACAGGCACGGGAAACAATCCTCTTGCTGGATTGACAGGAGCACGGTATGCTGGCTTTCATGGTTTGCCTGGTGCGGATATGTTTGGCCCGGATGGAGGTGTAAGTCAACGTCCTGGATTCTGAAAGGCAATGGTGAGGATGAGCATATTTGCTAATGAGGTATAGATGGGCCCACCACCTGATCAAGAACAACTCCTTGAGATGATGGAAAACCCCATGTTTCTCTCACAAATGAACGAAGCCATGAACAACCCCGCTGTTATCGAAATGATGACACAGAACCCTATGGTAAATACTCCTCCCAATGCCTCCTCAAGCATGCCTAGCTAATTCTGGATATAGATCCGCAACAACCCTATGCTCGCCGACATGCTCCGCGACCCAGCAATGCGCCGCCTAATGTTCAATCCCGAAATGATGCGCATGCAATTGCAAATGCAACGAGCAATGAACAATTCTGGACCCCGATTCCCAGCCCCAGGTGTCACAGATACAACACCCCAGACCGGCTCGACAGCAACAGGCGACAGCACAACCGCAACGCCAACCCAACCAAACACCACAGGCCCAACACAGACACCACAAGATCCATTCGCTAGTCTTTTTGGCGCAGGAGGTCTGGGTGGAGGGGCCGGAGCCGGAGCCGGAGCCGGAGCCAACCCCTTCGCCTCTCTCTTCGGCCCCTCCGGCGCAAATCCATTCACTCCCCAACCACAAGCACAGAACAATGACACCACACCCAACACCGGCACTGACGCAAACGCAAATTCAAATTCAGAAGCAACACAGAACACGGGCTCAACAGGTACAAACACAGCATCCTCAGAACCCCCACCAAATCCCTTCACAGGCCTATTCGGCGCACCACCCACAGGAGCAGGAGCAGATGGGCAGCAACAAGCAAACCCCCTCGCGGAAATGACCCGTCAAATGATGCAGAATCCCGAGGCCATGCGCTCCGCCATGCAAATGCTCGGTCTAGGTCAACCCGGCGCCTCACCTTTCTCTCCTCCAGCAAACCCATCAGCAAACCCCTCCGGAACCAACACCACTGGCACTGGAACCCAGAGTTCACCACCAAATCCCTTTGCCGCGCTCCTCGGCAATGGTGGTTTAGGAGGGATGGGAGGCTTCAGCACACCACCACCGCAGGATAACAGACCGCCCGAGGAAGTATATGAGTCTCAGTTGAGGCAGTTGAATGAGATGGGTTTTTATGAGTTTGAGAGGAATGTTCAGGCGCTGAGGAGGAGCGGCGGGAATGTTCAGGCTGCGATTCAGTTTTTGCTTGATGGGTGAGTAGAATTCTGGGCTGGAGGTAGAGTGGATGTGAGAAAGGTTGAGGGTGTGGAAGGAAGGATGAGGGATTAGGCATATAGGCTTTTCCATGATTGAAGGTCAAGGATATCCCTATTTTCTTTAATCATTTGTTATCTGGGCGATGGGTGAAAGCCGGAATGTGAGACGCATTTGGTAGGACATAAGTATACGGAATGCAGTAATGAATCCCGTCACAGGTCTGATTTTGTGAATGAAAATGCGTCGTATTTTCCGGTACTTCAGATCAGCAACCGGGCCGTGGCATATTAGTCTTTGCTATGGGAGTTATAGTGCGTGCATGAGGCTGTGAGGCTGTAGTTTTAGGTGCCGGTGCACTGGTGGGAGAGCCTCACTGGGTTTTACTGCTTGCAAAGGGATGGGATTGGCAAGCCTTTTAGTTTTTGCGTGAAGTTGTAACGTCTATACTCGGAAAAGGCGTAATTTCACACCCAAAACACCATCCTTTTCCATACCATACAAAACCAGATACCTAGCTTCGAGAGTGCAATTTCTAAATAAATAACCACCGTTAGGAAAGCCTATCATCAAGAAGGTCATAAGAAAAATGCCTTCCAATGAACGTCAATAATCAGAAAAAGTTGTCCATTTTCCACCCCACACAACACAGGAATCCAGCTATTCGAATGGCCAAAATAGTCATTTCAACGGATCGCGACACCAACACAATGATGCTCATCGTTTCGATCAAGTCGTAACACAGCGCAAAGGCAAACGCCGAGACCTACTTCACAAAAAAGCTGTCAATACACAGTTCCCTAACCCAGAAGCCCTCCAATCCAAGCGTTAGATCATCCGTACCGAACACGTCGTCCGCCCATCTGCTCCGCCAACTTCCAGCTCACAGATACGCCCTGGCGTTTGGCGTAGTTGATGGCGTCGGGGGACGTGATGTGGCGGCAGAAATCGACGGCCAGGGATGAGAGGTGGGGCATTTTGTCGACAAGTGTTTTTACGCCGGCGCCGGTGATGCGGGAGGATGTGAGATTGATGGTTTGGAGGGAGGGGAGATGGGTAGTTATGAGGTCGATTCCCTCGTCGGTTACGGGCATGGTCGAGAGATCGAGGGAGCGGAGATGCCGGGTTAGGATCCGGGAGGTAGATGAGGAGAGGAATGCGGCGGGGGAGGTCTCGATGTGGGGGAGGCTGTGGGCGAGCGAGAAGTGCGAAAGATTTGAGACGGGGGTTGAGTCTAGGGTCTCGATGTGCGTTACTGTCCCCGCTTCGTTCTCGCACTTCTCGAGAAGTGTGGACAGGAATTCCGGAGTCAGGTCCGAGAAGTGTGATAGCGTGAGGTGGGTGAGATTCGGGAGATGTGATTTCAGCGCGTTCTGCCAGGACACGTCGCTCAGCGCATTGAGATTCTGGACTGCGGTGGTGGGAAGCGGAAGCTGGATCCATGGGTGGAGACTTAGATGGGTCAGTGTTTCTGGGAGGAGTGGGAAAGCTGAGACTTCAGAGTTCTGAAGTGTGAGGTGGGTTAATGGGAGAGAGGCGAAGTCTAGATCGGCATGGTTGTGGCCACCGGCCCAGTTCGTCAGGTTCAAGGATTTTAGATCTGGCGTTTGGGAGAGTAGAGCGCGCGGGTTTAGATTGATCGCACAGAGGGTGGGTTTGATGGTTGCTTTGAGATACAGAGTCTGGAGGTTGGGCATGGGGACTTTCCATTGTGCTTGCAGGTTTGCCGAATTGATGGACGTGAATTCAACGTGAGCGAGCGTGGGCCGATACCGCAAGATCTGTGTTACAGTGTCCAAACTCACATCGATGTTGTACACAAGCTTCTTTAGGTTGACTGCACACATGGTGATCTCGCAGATGGAGTCGGACATCAGCATCCCTGAGAGAAACTCGAGATCACTAAGGCCTTTGCATGATGTTGCTAGGTTGCGCAGAACGTCAGTATTGGAGAAACGGTGGATGGTGGCCCGAGTCATCATGTACTGCGAGCGGCGAATTGCATATTGGACGAACTTATTGCCGACGGGTTTCGTGGCGTGGGAGAGGTCGAGATCCGTCCAAAGGTTTGGTCGATTGATCAGGTACTTTTTCCACGCTTTGGAGACACGAGTGCAGTTGACCATGTTTTTAAAGGACAGATAGCTAATGACCATCTCGATCAACTCTACCGGAAGCACGGTAAACGGATCAACTGCCTTTGGAGGGGCCAGCTGGCGGGTGAGTTTGTCAAGCATGCCTTGGAGGAGCTGAACGAATGTTAGTTTGATCTTTAAGTAGATTTGAGAGCAGCTGCCTAAACAGACCTTGAAGTGCTTGTTATCAACGGGTACATTTTTGATGCCATACTTGTAGATGCCAATAGCAGCATCGGGCTTGTTCATTTTTTGGAGGACATTCCCAGTCCGAAGGTATCCCTGCACCACGTGTTAGTACGCGAGCTGCAACGATGGTCTGAGTAAACGCAATACGTACTCTGATATCCTTCTTGTCGATCCTAATCATGTCTCGGCCATCTCTGACCGCGGACTTGAGATCCCCGATCTTCTCGTATGTCGCCGCCCGGTTGTCGAACAGATTGACACTTGGTGAGAGCGTGCATTCAATACCGTCAGTGAAGGCAGTGACGGCCTTCTCGTACTCCTTGTGCTTGTAGTAACGCTTGCCCAGCGCCTGATATTCCTCTGCAGACATAGTGCGCGCCATGTTGAGGTGAATTCCGTAGCTGTACCTGCATACGGCGGTTGAAGTTCGCGTTGAGTTCGGGTGGAGCAGTTGATGAGGCTGCAGACGCGAAGATACGAGGGCACGTGTGAGGACTGCAAGCGCGACCGGCTCTAGCAGCACAGGCCACTGAAAGTTCCCCTTTTCGCTGTGTGAACGACAAGCACAAACTCCTCAACACCACAACCATCACCATCCACGTCAACCTCAACCTTCCCCAACCTTCGTATCATGTTCCGTTGGCGCCAGAATAGCCTCATCCCGAGATGCATCTGCCGCCGATTGGGGGTGGGGCTAGGGGCCAAAACTTCGTTCTGCCCAAGGTAAATTGCTGGAATACGGCCCTCGGCTCGTGTTCTGTGACCGATGATGCTTTTTTTGGTGTAATAACCGTCCAGCTGTCGCGGTACAACCTTCGTAACTGTAATTCATCTACTCCTTTCATTTAACTTTTTTTGCAGCTGTCTATGGCCGTATGAGTCGATATCTTGAGTATCACAGAGTTTTAATCTGTCACTCCTTGAACGTCTTCGGTTGCGTGCATAGTCATTTTATTTCCACCGTGCATCACATGTGCACAGAGAGGGATGTGGCCTGAGGTTTGTTAAGGTGCTTTGCTCATTGAAAGCTTGTTGGGCCTTCATGTTTTGCGACGACGTGCACTTGTTATCGACAATGTATTTAAGGATGTTGATATCGTCCATTAACAGCATCACGTCGATCTTCTCTCTACACATTGTTTGAGCCCTGTCTTGGCGCCGTGCTTGGTTGGTTTCTTGTTCAAGCCACGGCCAGATGAGGGGTACCATTGGTCAGGGCAATTCACAACGCCAAGCACTTACACTCAGGCACCTTTCGCATTCGCGCCCGGTTTGATCTCTCTCAGTCCACATCTATGTTCCGTCTGCATGTTCTGTCGTTATACAGGGATTACGTTGGGTGCGATGCCGACCAAGAATAATAACTTTAATCTCCTTATGGTTACTGACCCTTTCTTGGCGAAATTCAGGTACAACTTGGAATAGCAGACATCTCAATATATCCCTGGGCTAGATGTCAACCACGCGGGCTGATGGCTGATGCCTGCGGCCGAAGGCCTATACAAGAGAGATTGATATCTCTTCCAGATTTGTAATTTACAAGGAATTTACTTCACGCGTCAGTCACTCTTTTTCAGACAATCTTTGATGTCGTTCACTCGTTGATTCTCTGTCGTTATTGAATCTGTATATATCCAGCGTAGCGTTGGATACTACCATCATGTTGTTCCAATGTACCACGGCTCTCCTTTTGTCCTTCTTTATTCACAATGTGTGCGCCCTCAAACTCGTTCCCATCCTTCATCCCGAAGACATCACGGGAGGTGTACACAGCTCGTCGAAGCGAGCAGAAAACTTTACAGGCGATCTTGATCTACAGGATTTTGAGTCGTTCTTTTGGGGAGCGCCTGGTATGGCTTCCTCCTATATAGCAGCTTTCAGATATTAACTTGTACCACAGCTGGGCAAAACCTCATCTATGCTAATTTGACAGTGTACTTCCCCGAACAGTACGAACATATCATCGCTATGGAGCGTTTTGCTGGAAAACTCAAGTCTGTCAACTGTGCCGATGACATGATGCTTGAATTTGTGGATAAAAGGGCTTTCGACTATGCCCAGGACATTTGGAATTGGGTCAATCAAGATGTCAACAACTCCTTCATTATGGTTACGAACTATGAGGGATGCGCCGACGAGGCTGAAAGGCAACCTTTCGTTGTGCATGACATTATTTACGATGCCGAGAATTACAAGGCATACCTAACGGCCGACCAGAAAGACTGGGAAGAAGTTGCGCATTCATACACCCTCAAAGTTGGCCACATGCCTTTGACACCTAACCATCGGCTCCTCATGGAGAGAGACCTCGTGCCGCGAGATACCGATTTTACGATGAGTCTTGCCAGCTCTTACGACAAGAATCTCTTCTCCGCTACAGTTGGAGGGTGGGAGACGTCTGTCGACGCCGTTATCCGCACTACCGGCAAACTCAATGTAGACTTCGACGTGGATGTGTCCTGGTTCAAGTTGAGCTCTGCTAGTATGACGATCAAGCCTGAGGACGTTGCAGCTTCTGTCCAGCTTGCCCTCACAGAGAAGGGTACTCTGTCTAAGGCGTACAATTGGGAGAAGACTATCATCTCCATTCCCATTAGCGGTATTGAGATCGCCAAGGTTGTCAAGCTCGGCGCATTCCTTGATGTTGATGTTGGCTTTACGATGGATGAATGGACTGGCGAGGCTCATGCTAATCTCGGTGCGCGCGTGGCCATTTCCGATTCTGCTATCGTCGTTGTCGATCTCATCAAGTCGTCGAACAACAAGTTCTCTGGGTGGATGCCTACGTTCACGCCAATTCCTTTGACTCTCAGCGCGAAGGTTGAAGGCTCAGCTGAGGTGTTCGCCGCACCGAACGTCAAGTTGGAGGCATCCGCTTTGGGTAAGTCTCGTTAATTCCCTTCACAGTAACAAATGCTAATTCATCTTAGGCAAGGGATGGAACGTGGGCTTAAATTTAAAAATGCCTTATATTGAAGCCAATTTCGCAGCTATGGCTGAATCCACTGGAGTTTGCAATACTAAAAAAACTCTTGGTGTCGATATTGATGCCAATATTGGTGTCGAACTGTATGCTCAAGCGGCGACAAAGGGCAACGAGGGTGACCCGTTCTGGAGGCAGTCTCTCTACGTAAGTCAACCAGAATTAACAGTGATACGAAGATTGTTTTAACACTCTCACTAGCAACACGAGTGGGAATTATTTTCCAAATGTATGGCTTTTGGCTCGGAAAATGCCAAATCCGGAGAGGTGGTTGCACCCAATCCTGCCTCTAAGACGAAAAATCCCAAGAGCAGTGCAAAGAGCACCAAGAAGGAGACCGAAAAGCCAAAGACAACTAAGAAACCAGACTCAACTGAGAAGCGCAAAACAACTAAGCCTGCACCAACCACAAACGCTTCCTCGAAGAAGTCTTCAAAACCCGGATCTGGCAAGCCCACATCTGCGAAGACGGCTTCAAAGACTCCAACGACCGTCAAGGAGACCGAGAAGCCCACAAAGGCTGCGACTACAAAGTCAGCCAAGACTTCGGATGTGGACGGTACGACTGGAGGTCCGAAGTCAACGAAGTCTAGGTCTTCAGAGACTGATGGATCCACAGACGCTCCGAAGTCTACCAAATCCTCTAGTTCCAAGTCAGATGACAAAACTGATAAGCCAGGCTCTACCAAGGAATCAACAGCTAGTCGCACTAAGAAGACTGACGTCGTCGATACCACCAAGAAAACATCCGTTGGCAAAAGCACAGTCGCTCCTACTCTTTCGTCCAAGACTCTTAGTACCCTTACTGGGTACAAGAACACAACCCGTGCGAGGACTCAATCAACAGGAGGGCCGTATGAAAGCACACCTGTCCCACCCAGGCCCACTGAGGATAACCCACCAAAGTCATCCGGAAACAGTGATAACCCTCCGCCAAGGTCGTCAGGAGATGGCAACACCGTTCCTCCTCAATCCTCTAGTGCCGATACAACACCACCATCATCCACAGCGTCGACCGCTACGCGTTCTCTATCGTCTTCCTCTTCCGCCACACCAGACTCTTGTCCAATCACCGGTTGTAGCACCTGTAAGGACCGTGATGACACTGATCCTGCGACAGAAGAATACCTTTCGGTGGAAGCCGCCGACACTCACGGTGATGTCAAAAAGCGTGCCAACAGAAGGTACCGGTACGTTTGTAAAACCGTTAGCCACGTCATCACAATGGCCGAATATCCAACCTATAAGACCAAGACTGAGTCACCCGGTGCCATTTCGATTAGCGAGTGGTACCAAGCAGCGGACAGCACGAAGTGCATCAATCACAAGATCACCACCACCTCAAACCCGCCTGCTCATACCGACACTATCGGAAAGCCAAGGTTTGCTGCCGAACACATCTACGAAGGAAATTGGGTCTTAAACTTCTTGAAGGAACTTGAAAAGGATATGTCCTGTGATGACATCAATCAGGTGTTCTTCAAGGAACCAGCAGTACCCATCACACATAACAAGGGGAAGACATGGATTCAGGCGATTATGCAATCGCTTGGTTCCACCGACAACCAGGATCTCCTAGTCTTCCTCAAGCAAAACATCAATAGCGCGAAGTTCAGGATCTTCATGGATGGAAACAACATCATCGCCCAGGACGAATGGAAGGCCGCGCCTGCGCAACAGAAACTGGAGAGATTGGCCATTGTCGGTCGCGCTCTAAACTACATGAATCAGCCCAGCGTCGGAGATAAACTAGGCAAGACGGCCAAAGGGATTGAAGATACACTCAATGCGCTCGTCCAAGCCGCATCCCAGGGCAACAACACTGCAGTGCGAGACGCACTGGGCGATTTCAAGACTGGCCAAACACTGGCGAAGAAGCATCGAAGCTGGTTGAGTTCTTTCGTCAGTAGTAGGAATAGAGTGGCTACGCAATCAATGAGTAGTTGGGCAAGTGAGGCTTCGAAGGCGCTGGATACAACGACGCCGGGTACGCCACCTAAGACGACCAAAGCCAAGCATACGGATCCGACGTTGAAGTTCCTGGATCAGATACAGGCAACGCCGCCGCCAGGCCTTAATGTGCAGAGGTACCTATGAGGCGATGATGAGTCGAATGTTTTACGATCGTTTTTGTTTGGAGATGCATGTTTGAATACGCACTTTCTCCTGCGGAATAGCGATAGCAGTTTTGATGCCCTTCTTATTGTATATTATTTCTCAGAGGGATAAGGGAATGTTTCCCGAATCTTGGACACATGGTCTTGTCGGCTCTTTTCCAGACCGATCGTGATGTTTCATTGAATGACTATTTATTCCTTCGCGTTTGAGTTACTTATGTAGGACTAAGCTCGTTATTGGCTGTAACCTTATTCATGTTCCGTTAGAAAGTATTACTACTTCTGATCCAACCGAATTTAAGCCTAACGCTAACTACTATAGAATAATAATTTTTTCATCGACGAAAATTCTTGGTTTCTGGGACCAAAAGAACGAAAACGATTGAAGCACATCAATAGACATTCCCGTTCTCCTGACATTTGAAATCCAAGATCTGGGTCAAATTTCTCAGTGGGGAAAAGGAAATGAGAAGGCAAGTAGAGAAGCATCCCTCTAAAGTTGCCGCAGGACCCATGGATGCCGTCATTCCCCTCGACTGCTCGGTTCGTCCAGATATCTGATGATATCTTCTGGAGTAAGGTACTATTCTAGGTTCATTGCAAGTAGTTCAGATCTAGGTCTTCCCTTGACACATCTTGCCTCGTCTAATCCAGCCTCTGCGCAAGCAGGGCCGCAATTACTTAATTCGATGGCTGTTAGATGTGTCCAATGCTTGCAACTACGGACCAGTAAGCAGACATCAATATTTGTGTAATATTGGTTTCGCGATAGCCTCTTGAATTCAACCCGTACATCTTTGGGCGCGATATCCATATCGATATCCAGGATATCCTTGACATGGGGAACTTTCCAGGCGTAGTCTCTCTGCACCCTCCTAGCCATTCCCGCAACAGGAAGAGGCTGGTAGTCTTTGTCTCGTTACCTGATATCTTATAACGGAAAACGAATTAGTTTTTGGCATAGAATATCCCAAGTGCAGAGTTCCACATCTCTTTGCCCGTCACCAGTCGAGGCGGAAGTGACATCTGAGCCCCTTCGATTTCATGGGTGTCTTTTGTCGGTCCAAAAAGAATGACTACACTCCCTGACGTACATAAATAAGTAGATGGAAAATCCAAGACTTTCTCTTTCTCTAGAACAGAGACGACCAGGTTGTCCAGAAGTCATTGTGAAGTTCTGGAGCCAAGTCGAATATGACCGTGTAAAAGCATACTCCATATATCCCCCAACGCCCGGTCTTCGTAATCATGATACTCTGCGCAAGTTCGTATTCATGTACTTGATTAAATGGAGTTGAAACGCATTTTAGCGCTCTCGTGAGTGTCTCAGTGTGATACAGCCAATCGTGGTTCTTCCATTCGGGCCACATCTTCGGTTTCAAACTTAATGGTACATTTTAGCATGTCATTGGAGTAGCACTAGTTGACTGAGGTCGAATCGAGTTGGTTCTACCCGATAAGAGCCCCAGATCGTGTGACAAGAACTGGTAGCCGGCAGAACAATTGTCACGTTTTTCAGGCTCTTGGTAATCCCCACACCAATAGTCGCAATCGAGGAGGAGTATTCGATCTACTTACATTCATCTTTGGCATCCAAGATAATCCTTGACTCATGGAACCGAAATTCGTTCGTGCCATATAGGACTGAAATAAGCTCGTCATGGAGCGTCCGAGATGTGTAAGGAGGCCGAAGGCAGGAGCAATCTGCTTTGTAACCTGGAGCTTGAGTTGACGCCTGTGTTTCTGCCGAAGTATTCTCTGTTGAATGAAACGACTCCGAGGGGGGGAAGAGCAGCTCATAGATTATGAGATAGATCTCTGGACGAATTCCCAGTCAAGCTGGCTCCGTCATAATATCCACGGGCTGGATTGAAGTAGATGGAAGAAGTTGCAGGCTGAAATTGTAACGTAAAGATAGAAGCGAAGTGCGGTGGATAACGCGAGGTAATTTCTTGAGCCTACATGCACATTTATATTCTGTGCGTTATGCCAAGGCCACGAATGAATCATTCCATCCGGAGAACTAGGGAAAAGCGTTTTGAGTTTCGTTAGGAGTTCAAATTGAAATGTATCTTCAACCCGAAAGTCACTTCAACCTAAGATTCCGCTTAGAGATAAAGACATCTTAGACTGCTGCATTTGCAAAATAATCTATTACCATGGGATTTCGCTTTCGCTTCAAATTGTCCCCACTGAGTTTATTCTCACCTGTAGATCGTCCTCGCCCCCTCCCACGCAAGTTTTGCTCCCATCGCTGCTGTTGCTCTCATATGATACAATCGAGCTCCTAGCCAGATGCTCTGCATCTGAGCTTGCGACCTCCTTTTCGTCTTCATGCTTAGGATAGACCAACTCTAGATATCTAGAAAAGCGGAGTATTGTGCTGAGATTATTCTCGTACGCTTCGCGGTTGTGGTGTATACATATGTAGCCAACAATGTTCCCAAGAACTGTGAAGAGGATACAAAGAGAGAAAGCAATAAGAAGGTTGTGGGGTTTGTAGCGGTATGCCGTGGAATCCCAGTATTGAGTCGCGTTCGCGTCATTGTTTGAAATAGCCTCCACCTCCTTTCTAGAATGAGACTTTAGTACGGTATGAGACCAGTTTGTCGGGTATGCTTACCGCAATAAGTCCATACTGAACATACTCAGAGTAACATTCTTGAACAGCTCCTCAACCATGCGCACAAACGTCCGGTTCTTCCCATCACCGATCGTTTGATTGCTGATCTTGTGGTCAACGCGCCAATTGGTAAACTCATCAGAGTAAACCAAGGGTGTGTAGAAAACGTCAGTCTTGCCGGATGAGTTTCCGTTTGAGTCTTCTTCCATCCGGCCAATGATGAAACCGGAGATTAAATTGCCCATGATCTCCATGATGGTCTGATAGAATATAGTCGGATAACTTCCCGGATCCGAGAAACTCTCGGTGTAGCTGACTGTGCTCATCGGGACTTCACGGCGAACAGTGAGGTTCTGACTAAATGTAGAGAACTGAAAATCAATGTCATAGGATGAGTGGTAAAGCGTGCATAAAGATATGGCAGTGCCATTGCGAAGCATTTGCATCTTTGCATCCGGGCTGTCTGAGGTAGTGAGGTAGATGTAGAGTTTTGCGCCGTCCTTGGACATTTTATCGATCCCGGAATAAAATCGAGAGCTATCTGCACCAACTATATGGCCATCAGATTGAGTGACGTTTGCCTCCTCGAGGCTAAGTAGTTGCTCCACGATAGAGGAGTCATTGAGAGGCGCTGAAGCGTAATATGCGATAGATTCCTCACTCTTGGACATTCGAGGCGGATAATTTTCGTTCCATTGGACTGGGTAAGGTTCGCAGTGTAGAGAAGGCGCGTAGATTGTCCATAGGTAGGAACAATAAGCACACGGTGATTTGATGGGTTGAATGGCTCCAGAACTTGCTGTTAGCTTTGCTAAACGTGATAGTTTAATACCGGGTCCACTATATATCGTTAATCCAGGAACGTAGGAGTTCATATACTGTTTTGGATGAATGGTATAGTCTATATCAAGGATTGTCGGTTCGAAAAGCCGTGCTGACATTGTTTTTGGCTCTACTGTTAGCGTTGCTGGTGCAATGACAACGGCCAAAGGAAAAAGCCTGCATTAAACGAGACGTAAATTAGCAAGCTGCTCTATCCTATCCGTCGACGCCGCTTCACCAAAGTCGTGGTATTACTGACCATGTAGCAACCGCCAGCCCAGCCATGATTGGGCTAAATTTCCAGACACCTAACCGAAACAATCCCACTGGTGAGGACATGATCTCGTGTGATGCATCCGCTATTTCAAGGTCCACGGAGGTAGACTTGAGCTGCGTCCAAAAGATTTGGATGATAGCCACACCCTGTGACGTCGCTAGCAGCAATCTTGCGAGGATGGCCAGAGCAGTACCGATGAGCGCAGTCCACTGCTGCTTTGTTGCACTGCCGACTTCTCTGCCGTCGAAAAACATGTAAAATGAATGTAGGCCAGCCACAGAAGCGATGCCAAGAAGGAGGAAACCAAACATTAATAAATGTGGAAGCCCGTAAACGGGGTGAAATTGATTTACGATTCCAGATATTCTCGCCATACTAAACCATATCAGCAATACCGCGTAGATCGAGCATTATGATGCTGCAAAGAGAATCGGTGTCAATAAATGTGAAGTGTTAACCGCTTACTCCCAAGAAGCGCAGTCTCAGTTGGGGGCGAATTGAGGCATTGCGAAGGATGAAACAGACAAAAGTCCGTAAAACCATTTTGCAACAACTACGGGGCAGTTGTAACAAAGACCATTGCATAGACTAATCTCTGAAGAATGAAAGCTTTAATCTCGCAATAGTTTGATAGGGCTGAATATTAACGCTTTGCAACCAAACGTGAAACATGTTGGCGATATTGAGTTGTAGCCCATATGGGCCACAAGTTAGCCTCAGAAGCGACGATCAAGACGAGGCAGTTTAAAACTAAGAAGTGTGTGAGCTTATTACCAGGAAGAAAGAAGCCTTGCTCGAGGTGTCCATGTGAGATTACTCCCTAGAAGGGAAATTTCCCATTATCTGGAGCTAAAAATGCTTCATGTATAAGCGAGGCATGTTGCACGATGGACGGTGCGGTTCATTATACCAGAAATACTATCATAAGGAAGTGCGAGAAGGATGCGAGTTGTACTGATGGCTCGAGTGACTCGCAAATAGTAAAAAGTTGAGGTGGCTGGTAGCACGTGCCATACATTTTTTCCCCATCTAATACCAGGGCCTATAGTATCTAACAAACGCCAAACTTTTATATATTTTGAACAAAATAATATAACAACATAATTAGCTATTTTAATTAAAAATTTAAAATTAAATGTAATAAGCTAGAGCTTAGAATAGTTAACTATAATAACTATTTTAGTCTTAACTTTAATTGTATATAGTCACGTGGCTTTAGTAACTTAGTAGGAGTTAGCTATTAAGTTTCTGTAGCGTATATAGTTGACTCTTTATTAAATTTACTTTATTTTTGCTTAATTGCTATTATTTGCCTAAATTATTATATTAGAAATATTATTTTAAGATTTTATATAGATTTTTATTATTAATTATCTTAAAATAAAATTTGATATATTATTAATATATACATCCAATAATTTAGTGTTAAATTTTGAAAATTATTAAGTATTGCGGTTTTTAAAAGAGGTTAAGTGTGCGCTGGGGGAGCCCGTGCGTCAGGTAGGAGAAGACCGTATCATCCATGGATCGACTTCTCGATGACGACTTCACTTCACAACAAATCGTCTCGCTATCATATTCTTGCACGATAATCTGGAGGTTTCCCATGCCAGGATCAACACGTGATTGCTACTAAACTATGAGAGCGCTTCTCTCTACGCACTGCAGGCTGCAAGAGGCTCTATCACTAACTTTTCGAAATTAACGCCGACAAACAATTCAACACCGCCAAAACCTACGGCGTTGGTAGGTGTTCCGAACGATATCGCGATATTCCCTCCCATGCAGTGTTCCAAGAGTGAAACCCATTCTCTTTGTATTGTCCGCAATAGCCACTGTGAATCATAATCTTTCATCTTTTGCGCTATCCCGCTGAGTGGGTTCCAGACATCGATATCCAGAAGAACCATCCTAGGTTGTGATAGTCGAATTCTGGATGGAAACGATGGTGATGGCAAAGATATGTGGGATGCTGATAGTCTTGGACCGCCAAATTTTCACTTGGACCTTAACTGAACGTATGCGTTTCATCGGGCCAGTTATGGTTGAATTCAATGACTTACGGTGCGTGTGTTGTCATTGATCATGGTTATCATTGGAAAATGATAGTGCGGGCGTTTAATTTCTTGTGCAGTCTTTATATTCCACAACAACAATATATATTTGATGAGCAAGCTTGAAGCGATTCCAAGCACAAGGACGATTCCGTGCAAGCTTTTAAATAAAGACAAGGACTCATCCTGAATCTTACTTTCAAAGGGAAGACCGTTTGTTTGGATAGCCCTGTCTTGCTTAGTTGTGAAGCTTCGTGTTAATTAGATTCCTTTTTCAGCATTTATTAATTGATGCGACCGACTAGCGTGTCTTTCCACTTGAAGGAGAGAAACGGAATAAATGATTTATTGGTACAGCTCTCCTTTGAACAATATTGTGCCTACTCGTACCCTAATATAGTAGTAAATCCCTCTCGTAACTCCGAGACAAGTGTGCCCCAGTGTAGACTGCACACTGCGGGTAACCAAAGGCCACTCCGTTATGCAACGAGCTCTGTCCTGCTAAGAAAAATTGTCTAAGGAATATTGGACGCTAGCTGAACATAGAAGTTGTGCTTAGAGTCGCTCTCAGCGTCGTCTCTAGAAACGAACTGCAAGTTACGACAGAGTCTGACCAGACGCAGGGAAAGAGGTAGCAGCAACCTCATAAATAGAAAATTAAGGATGGATATCCTACATAAATAATGAGCGAGATGAGCTGGAATGAGAATTCCTTAACTTCTGACATTGGCAAGGGAGGATTCGCAATCTCCTGACGACAACGGAATGAAAACAATCGAGATATGCTCGGTTACAACAATCAATGGTGCTCCCTGAGAGGCCAGCACTCGGTTACATAGAATCGGGAAGCAACCATGTTTGTACGCTAGATCGGCTGGCACAAGATCACTCTTGCTGTCATGGCAGTCTCTATGTACTTGAGCTTCGGAGCAGATAGGATAGTTGCTCCCTTTTGTGTCGGGCCAACTGAGCGCAAGTGCCTTAAGAATGTCCTGTGTGCATACATTACCCATCTACACAACGCCTACCTGGCCACACAGAGATATTTCTGGGCCTCCGAAAGCGTAGGGGGCCTCTCTAGGCTAACGTATAAATGTTTGTCCGTATCTTTGAGTGTGGCCGGACCAAGGAAGACATGCTTATATGCTTCGTCGTCCGACTGAGCTCTCCCTGTATCCTGGCTTAGCTTGATGGCCCCAATGGCGACGTCGGTTATAAACATGATGGTTCCTGGCGATGTGTCGGACAACGAACGGAGTCATTTGGCTGAGTAGGGAGATTGATAATGAACGAGTCCACGCATCGGAGGCCTGGAATAGACTTCATCAAGAAGGCCCCCATATGTCACCGAATAGCACCGATTGGTGTTGTAGCCTACATTGGTCCATTACCGCCTACACTAAGTTCCCTCTGCCTACACTAGCTGCTTGCAGCCTACCTGCAACCTGCTTGGCACTCATCTGCCTAGTCACTCCGTTATGTATATGTACATCATCTAGATGGCCCTTAATTCATCATGGGGTCGCTACTACATGGATTGACTGCACTCGGTAACACCATAACCAACAGCAGACCGGAAGAATTGTATATCTGCCGTTTCGCCAACCAACGACCGTGGAGTTATAGGAAGTGTCAGGTGGCCGGCAGTGAAGAAGCCAGCTACGTCCTCCTTTTGGCCTGCTTTGAGGTCTGTCGCGCAATGTATTGCGGCAAGAGCAGTAATTGCCCTCGGCATGGTACAGCCTCCACGAAGAATGGCATCCACCTCGCCATAAAGGCGTCCAAGGTCGCTCATGGTTGTTAGGTCCATCATAGTAGACTGTTTGATGCTTTTAAAGCCATCACCACCTGGGTGGCTTAGGATGGAAATACACACTGATGTCGTCACCGCTTGAAACCGTTGCAATTCTTTCGATGACGCGTTTCGCTCTCGTATCTTATCATGGAATCGACTATGCAACCTCGACGCCTCAAGGTATTCTGTCGCAATATTCTCGTAGTACACCGCGATACGGTCTACGCTCTCGGGGAAATGCATGCTCGCGAATCTCAAGGCAATACGGGATGCTGTAGGAGCGGATTCACCTCTCCAGACAGGGAAAGCCCGGATTTCTTCTAGCTGAGTGTCGAGGTATGCCCAGTTGGAATTATGAGCGACTCTTTCACGTTCGCATAAATGCCATCGAAGCCCTGCTGAAAGGTTTCGTAGTGAGACTGCGCGCACTCATGTGCTGACGAGTTCCACGGCATTGCAACCACGGTGTTCCAGTGGTAGTGATTTGTCAAGCCTACGTGCCAGGTCGTGCTCTGAAATTCCATAAATGCATAAGTCTCATATGCGCTGCCTCTGACCAAGACAAGTATTCAGACCGGCGTAGGTTTTCCTCAAGTCTCAATCCGAACCCGTACTCCACCGATCTTGTACCCAACGCATCTCAGGGAAGCTGCCAAACGCGCTACATGTGTTCTATGGATCCATTTTGTTTCTTTTGAGGAGCCATTTAACGAGCCATTTGAGAAAGCCTGCGATGAGGTGTTGTTCCGCGTTGAGAGAATCTTGCTGCAATTGCGGATGGGAGGACGCCTTGGGATGGCAGGTGAGGCTAGTGCGGCAACGGCATGATCAGATCGTTCGTTTAAATGATGGACGATCCCTTCGTTCAAGATGGCCTGATGATTGTCAGTGAGAAAGGTGCAGAGGACTTCTTTTGGGCCTGGATACTCTGCAAGATTACGCTCGAAGGGTCGATCTATGAAGATGTCCATATAGGTCTTAACAATAGATTTCGATCCCATGATATGTGCTAGCGCGCATAGAGTTGCTTCGACTAATTTAGACTCTAGCGTATCCCCGAACGTCGAGTCGTCTTCAACTGACGGTACCACGGCCTATGTTACCCTAGCACTTGACAACTTGCTGCATCAGGTTCGACATACTCAAAATCTCCACGAACTCGGTGCAGGCCACTAGTGTGTTTGCACAGCCGCAAAATACTTGAGATCTCGGTAAGATCCTAATCCATCCCCAGGCTGAGTGTGCCGCAGCAAAGGTTGCGACAATGTCGGCCGCTCGGACTTAGAGCTGCTAGGCTGCTCCAGAATCAGAGAGCTTGATTACTGCTGTGACGGGCATCTTGAATCTGCTTCCAGTAACCGATATAAATGATCGAACCAAGAGGGACATATCTGCACGTTGTAACCCCATACGTCACCGCGGAGGGATGGAGGTCCCTGAGTGAATTAGGGAAAGGCTGTAGAGCAGTAGTGGACATGACATATGATAAAACACATGTGCCGCGCGAGCGTCCCTTTATCGTATTACTTGGTTCAACAACATAGAGTGACTGAACTATGCGTACTCATTTGGAGCGCGCACGGCAGGCTAATTCTGCCTACTGCCGGTATTCAGGGGCCAGGCTTATAACCTCAAGGCTGATTTCACTGCATCCTCATGGCACCAATCAATTGGTGCGTTGCTACATCGGTGATCAAGCCCCAAGGCAACGGAAGGAAATCTCCACTGAGCGCTGGCATGTGTTTGATATAATTTACCAGAATAATTTCAAATATCCCCGTCATTGGAGACTGATAATGCTCGGCACTGTGTGATGAAAGAGAGAACCATGATCAGAGTTTTTTCCCCCCCAAATATTGAGAGCAACCCGGACATTCCTCTGAAATCTCGAACTTATCCGATCCACATTCGATGAAAGCTAAAGCGAAACCTCATCACATTCCGAAAGAACCACAGTTCAATGGGTGATGCTATCCATACGTCCAACATTCGAGGACTAGGCTCGGAATTTCGGGTTTTCGCGGCTCTCGGGGCCGCCAAACTTCCCATCTATATTCGATGTACAATCGATATCTTCGAGACAAATCTTCACTTCGTACCCTGCGGTTCGTACTGCTTCAGTCCACTTCTTATATGCGTCTTCACCACAATTTCGCGCCACTTCACCGGGTTCACGCATTTGCCATAGAGAGCAGGGGAACAAATTAGGATGTAGCTTTGCTCACCGCATCTAGACTGACTCCTTGCTCGAGACGGCTTCAAAGTTTCCTACCCCAGTGGCTACATGTAACGGATTCCAGCCGCGATGATCATGCTGGTACTTCAATTTGGGCTCGTCGTGAAGCTTCCAGAGTTCCTGTAATGTGTCGAGATTCCGGAAGCACATGGCACAGAAAAGCGGAATCCAATTCAGATTATGGGTGCGGCAATTGATGGAAGCTTTTATTTGCACAAGTTTCTTCACATCTGCCAATGTGCCGAAAGCGGCTGCGCGATGAAGAGCTGACCATCCCATGTTGACCTGGGCGTTGAAGTTGGAGAATGAATTGCATGCCAGGATTTCGATGAACTCTGCCTGTGGTGTCTTTATGGCGAACAGCCCAAAAAGGTAGAATGCGGCCGTAAACCCGCCAGCACCGACGACTTCCACATTTACACCGCCGTGTAGGAACAGTCGGGCGATTTCTGGCTGTTTCCAATTAGATTCCGCAAGTAACGTGTTTCTATAAAGATCATCAGTCACGTTTGCTCTTAAAGTCACACAAGGCTATACAGTACTTACGACCGAATCGAAGATCCGGCATTGATCAGAAAGCGAACAGGTTCCGTGGAATCACTCTGAGTAGCATACTACTAGATGTTAGTAACTTTCCGGACGATTTATGACAGACACTGTATACCCATAGTAATGTCCTATCTTCTTCTGACATATTGTTTGGCGCCGCCTTTCGCTGACGAAAAATGTCTCGTACAGCAACCAAATCCCCCTTCTTACAGGCAACAATGATCTTTGACTCGACTGGCACTAAGTTGACAAAGTTGATCCCACCTCCCAGTACCGGGAGGTTCGGCCACAGTACCCGCATTCTTCGAAGCGAGAAGGACAGCACAAAAGCCATTCTCAGCGCTTCCAACGGGCAGTAGTACTGGCCGTACAATCACTGCCCTACGAACCACGTGATCAGTACGTAAGTAACAGTACTAATAGCCTATTATAATCCATAAGTACGTAGTGGGAGCTTAAAGTTACGAGTAGACTGGCCGTGTATAGGAATTTTAGAGTAATAAGGACCCCTTGACAAATTGTCGGGTAATTGAACGGAATATTATTATTCACTGCCGCACAGGCTTTTCTGCGACGCCTTAGTGTGTATCTCGAGATGCAACCTTCGAAAGTACACATATATCGTGGAACTTCAAGTCGAATTGATGGACTTATCTGGGGACTAAATACAAAAAGGAGAGACCAGGTAAATGAATGCCAAGTAGGCTGCAAAACGTCAGTATAGGTAGTCATGAACTAGTAGATGCAGTAATGAACCAGTGTAGACGGCAGTACCAATCAGTGCTGCTCGGTTACAAACAGGAACTTACTAGCAGGTACAACAATCGAGGCGTTGCAACTACAGAAGAACTGGCTGCGTAATGGCGTAGTTAAAGTGAATTGGTGGAACTCATCTCATACATTGAAGGCTTCCTGCGCTTTCTACACTCGATACACCCTCTGGAGAACTCTCTGGCATCGAAAACGCTAGCACGTGACCTGTATATCTGTACTACCGCTGTACGGGCCGTAATCAGCTTCAAATCGATCAGTCTGTACGTAACTAGCTCAAATTTGGCCCGTAATTAGCCTCTGAGATTGACCGAGCTGTAGAAAACTGACTGTTGGAAACGCTGGCCATTCTGCCTGTGAAAGCAGGAATTGGGAATCTGATATAGAAGTCGTATGCACTATGAAACTCACTCTGGAACCGTGATCAAATGTGCCTCACTCTTTAGAACAGATGAAAGTTATATTCTTGGACAAATTGAAATTGATATGTACTAAAATCAAAAGATAAAAGATTATTAATGGGTAGTTTACAGAAAATAAAAATGATAAAAACTACTTAGTTTTCAATAAGATGAAAAATTCAAGTCTTGTACCAACTATATTTAAGTTATTACCCTTGGCATTTACCTTTATTATTAAGTGTAATTTCTATAGTGTTTTCAGGACATTTATCTACTATAATAATTGCAGATACCGGAATGCGATGATAGAGTCTTCAACATTAGATGTCGAAGCCATGTGTGCATCATTGTTGGCTGAAGAGGATCGATTCTGTACCTCGTCATGGTAGGCTTTGAGCTCATGGAGGATGCGAGTGACGTGATCTGCGTTCTCGTCTCGTGCTCGCATGCTTGCTTTCCTACTAGATGTTAGTATGTAAAATCATCCGAGAGTATCCTTCGGCCGATAAATACATGTTGATAATTTGTAAGACCATGCCCAAGCTACTCCCGGGCCTTTGCAACTATTCCAAGTGGCCATTGACTGTCTTGTTATCAAAAACAGCCCAGGCTAATCGAGAAGATACCTGGGATTTGCTGCGCACATGTTTTTCGCAACCATTTTGCATTGCGGTGATATTGTTTTTAGCGACGGCTAGTGATCGCTTTAGGATCCACGACTCTTCCTCGGTGAGTAAAGAGCCAGCGGCTCTCCCGCTTGCATTTGATCAATGTACTCGAGCTCCAAGGATAAGAGAGATATCTGGTCTGAGACCTGGAAAAGTTCTTTGGGTGCATTTTGGAAATTTCGAAGGACATTGTCAACATGTCTGAAATCTCTTTGGCGAGGGCAGCAAGAGTCGCGATCGACCCTATGGCACTGACAACATCCATGGAATAGACAAACCTTTTCAAGTAGCGATATTGAAAACAGGTTCCGACGGAGGCTTTTTGAGTGGTCAAAAACGTAATCCAAGGGAGAAAGATAAGAGATTGAAAGTAGACGTACGCAAGGCTACACAAGACTTAGTCGAGGCGATTAGATGCGGAATCTCGTCCAATGCCAAATGACATATCCAGATCCAGGCGGTGCAGTGTTCCAGCATCCTCCCCTCAGCCTACTCACAAGGCTCGCTGCTAAGGCTGATCCAGCTCTGATATATCAGCTGGGCAGGAGAATTTCTTGAAATTTTTTTCTTGGACCTCTATCTCACCCATCGTTCAGGCACCTATTAGCAAACACGCCGTGCTCCAAGTACCAAGCTCTTCTCAAGTACCACAGTGATTCTGCAGGCAAAGCGCCTCCTTAACCACATTAATCGCTTCGATATGATGGAATGCAGTACAGCAATCGGTGTGTATAGTACTCCAAAATTTCACATTCGGTTCTCGCTAACCGTATTGTGAAAGGTTCGCGGAGGTGGAATGTGGTGGATATAGCGATAATCCGCCTCGTCCAGCACCTCAACCTCATGGGGATTCGCAGAATCTGTAGCGCTTCGCTTGATTCCAGATATATCTCTAAAGAGAAGAGATCCACAGATGTTGGGGGGGTCATGGATTCATACAATCGGTATGGAGAATGCTATAGTGGTGTATGCAATTGCATAACAATGAATAGAATCATGATTGAAGAAAACTGAACTTCCAAAAGTGGCAAGGGAAAAGTTGAAGCAACAAGGCTTTGGGTTCGGGTCTAGACAAGCTTTCCGCTAACAATTCCATAACACATGGGCCCATATCTGGCCCAAGCTCCAAATTTCTTCAACCTTCACCTTCCAAGGACCTCTTCATCCCATCACCACTCCAACACCCCAAAACAACCCCATCAACCCAATCTCGCAACAAAAATCTGTTCAAAATGTCCTTCCTCTTCGGCGGCCGTCCCCAAATCTCCTCGGAGCAAAAAATTGCTCAGGCTGAAGCCGAAATCG
The DNA here is from genome assembly GCA_010093925.1 of Zopfia rhizophila CBS 207.26. Lineage (NCBI taxonomy): Eukaryota > Fungi > Ascomycota > Dothideomycetes > Zopfiaceae > Zopfia > Zopfia rhizophila. Next base: position 182,290 of record ML994685.1, on the reverse strand, counting down.
ATATGGTCTCCGACATGTACACACGGTATTTCTCTCCTCCTTATTCACTCGACCCCGATTACCCGTCTTCTAGATTGAAGAGCTGATCGGATGTGGGCAGACTAGTTCAATCCTGCACAAAAAAATGCATCGACAGCACCTACCGCGAAGCCGAACTCAACAAAGGAGAATCCGTCTGTCTCGACCGCTGCGTCGCAAAATTCTTCGAAGTCAACGTCAAGGTTTCTGAGAAGATGCAGGGGGAGGCGCAGAATAGGGGTCAGGGCATGTTTCCAGGAGCCTGAATGATGGGTGTGGTAATCGTCTAGTGTGGATGGGGATGGGGATATTGGGTGGAAGGCATGGGCAGCATTGTTATGAATGGAAATGGGAATAATGTTTGAGGAGGATATAGAAGGCATAACAGGAGGGCTGGAATGTACGGGGCAGTTGTTGATGCTTTCGACTTGGTTTGATGCATGCAAGGGTCTGGCGCAGGATTCTTTAAGGTCACTGTATAGTATATTGATGGGACACAAAATCCATGTTCCCATCACTTTATCATGAGTATCCCAACTCTTCGAGCAATCAAATCATCCAACACGTCTTCATGCGCAAAATAAATGATTTTCACCTTTTTCCTATTACCATAGCCTCTCGTACTGTACAATTCCCTGATCCATTCACCAAAATAGGCTCGACTCGTGCAATCCTGCACCGACCTGTCCTTACGCATTAAGGCAATCGAAACATTGGCCAATGCGACTCTTCGTCGCAATCCGTTATATCGGAAAAAACCAAGCTCAAATCGTACCCACGAAAACTCCGCCCATTACTAGCACATTTTTCGAGAAGGAAGTGCTGGTGAAAGAATGGTAATGCAGAAGGTAGGGGGGACGCAACGGCCATTAGAGAAATTGAAATGAAAAACAAGCTAGAACCAAATTTTGAGACTCGGCGCGCTGTTACAGAGTCAAGTGATTGAGGACCTGACAGGTAAAATTACCGTAGAGCAAGCCGTAATGCCAAGAGGCGAATTTGTCACTCAGAAGGACGGTGGGATGCTGCTCCGGAGTGGTGGATGAGTGCTTTGATTCCCTCGAGGCTCCTGACATTGCGTCCGACGAGAGATTGGACTTTGTGAAGGGCTATTTGCGCCGTGTTGGCATAGTGCTCCGCATCTCTGGCGTGTTGAGCAGCCTTTTGCGCGGAGATCTCGGCATGCTTTGTGGTTTTGACGACCTGAACCACCGCCTAGAACTGGTTAGTAAAGATTAAATCTTGAGAAATGGAAAGGTTAGCATTACCTGAGCAATATCAAGGGTCTTCAATCGCTGAGCTGAGTCAGACGGCAAAGCGTTCATTTCATTGATGAGTTCCCGGACGAAGGATGGAGTGGGAGATCTAGTGGATGGTGAGCTTGACATGTTCGTCTTCGGCGATCCTGGGGGCTTGATTTGCGTCCCGCGTGGTGGAGAGCTAGCCTTTGACATATAGGTGGAGGACCTGAAGCGTTTAGCAATAGTGCTGTTCCCTGTCATCGGCAGGGAAGTCCTCTTGTTGCCTTCAGCGGGTCTAGACGGTTCCGCCATGTCTTTACCATCACGTTTCTGGAAAATATTGCGAAGGCTTCTCTTAAGTTTGACCTTTGTAGGATCATCGCCACGCTCCTTTGGCTTCCGAGGGGAGGACAAGATGCTGGACTTGGAATCCCTCATCTGGCTGGGATCAAAGTCGCTCGCCATACGACAGTCTATGGATACCGGAATTTGGTCTGGAGTGATGCACACTGCAGGAACCATCTTAGTAGGGCGGGATTGTTGACTGATAGGGCGAGAGCGAGCGGCCTGTGAAGGGAGTGATAGGGGAAATTCAAATGCAGCAAATTCGTTGAGCGAAGCATGGTTTCCCTGAGATCCAGCTGGGAGAGTGGAGGGGTTGGTCTTATCCGCTTCTAGGCTCTTCCCATCGGATAATACATTGTTCGCCGAGCTGGCTGTCAGCAGTGACGAGTCGTGGCCACCCTTTGAGCTCATGGATGCGATACTAGTTCGTCGTAGCTTGGATTTTGGGGTGACGGGAGGAGGCACCAAGGACTGTCTCGCAGAAGAGTGCTAAAACCATGATTAATAAAGACATATTTTATAAGACTACGACGAAGTATTTTACTCACATCCGTTGGACCAAAGACCAATTCAGGAGACTCCTTGGTGCGATATACTCCATGACTATTCGGAAAGGTCTCAGAGATGGAACTGCTCTGAGACGATCCTGGCTTATTTCGCTGATACGATGCTTGGAGCACAAATCTCTTAACCGTATCGGTCAGATCTTGTGCATGCGTCATGGTAGGCGAGGGGATGTTTGAAATGCTCTCGGGACTCCCGTTTCGAGATGGCTTCATTTGACGAATAGGCGTGATTTTCCTTGATTCTTTACCACCAGCCCTTGCTTCGGATGGCTGAGGCGTCCTGGATCGAGGGTTTTTACCGAAGGAGCTGATTATTCGCTCTCGGGAAATCCTGCCTGAAAGAGCACTAATGGAACGGTTCCGTGGGACGTTCTCGGAGGTTTCGGTCGGCAAAGCAGGAACTTCAGGCACTGGGCTCGAGTTTCCAAGAATAATTCCATCTGCTTCTAGGGAGATTGTTAGAACAGGGCCTAGACCAGAATGAAGGGAGTGGTTAGACAGACGCTTAATGCGAGTCCCCAACTCCTCTTCTTGCTCTGGCGCTTCTTCTAGAGAAGATTCCCGACTTAAGTTAGACGAAGAATTCGAAGCATCGGAAGGTTGTTGGGACAACGTTGTATGATAAGTGTCAACAGATTCGGCGATGCGAGCGGCATCCCCTTCATCGGCAGACTTTGCTCTTAATGCGTCATCATTCTCCAGACCACTCTGGACTGTCTTCAGTGACTTCAATCTGGAAGAGAATCCGGTATCGAGAAGAGGCCATTTCGTAGAGCCAGGGCGCGCGAGTTTAGGCTGAGGTGGAGGTGACTGGGTTCCACCTAGAGAAGAGCCACGTGCTGGGACAGGGATTGAGCTTTTCTTGGCTGGCGGTGAACTGGCAAGAAATGCAGGTTCTGTCGGACCCTTAGGACCTTGCTTACGTGCAAGACGACTATCAAGCATCTCATTACGACTGATTACAGTTGCGGCAGGGACAGCTGAGTGCGAATTCGTAATACACGACCTGTTCATTCCTGCAGCATCCTCGCCAGAGACGACGGAATATTGTTTCCCTGCCTTTAGAGAATTTAGCAAGACAGAAACAATGCATATAGAGGCGCAAATGTGCGCCACCCTTCTTCTAACGGGGATGCTGTATGCTGGAAGACAGAATTTAAGACAAGATTGAGCAACCAACCTTTGCAATAGACGGCATGTGATTTACCAATCCTGTTGGGCTTTGCTGATTCTGTCTCGGTGGATCCACAGGCCTAATCGTAGTTTCCGGGGGAAGACCTCGGACTGCGATTTTGCTAGCATAGGGATTGTTGTTGCTGGCGAGATTAATTACTCCTTTGTGGCTTGAATCTTTGTCATCGAAGGCTGCATTATACTTCAAATATGGGTTATCCGCGGGTGGCTTTGGAACGCTCACTAGAAGTGTATTTTCAGGGCGAAGAATAGGCCAGTCGCGTTCTTCGGGAGTGCCAGCGACAGATGCATCAACCAAGGTACGATTGGCATTGACCGGGCTCCTTGAATTCACGACTTGACCGAATGGAGGACTCGGTAAAGGCTTGTCAAGGCAGACTGGTGTGATGGCTCTGACTGGCGAGTTCATTGGCTTCAAGTATTAGTATATATTACAATTCTGTACGAGATGGGATCGACTAACTGGACGAGCAAGCGGGCTAGATCTTGCGGATGTATCCCTCTCGAGTCGAGATCTGGTAGGCAAGCCAACGCGTTGTGCAGCGGCACTGACCCAAGCCTTGGAGCCTTTTGATAGTGGGCTCGGCGTTGGTGCTCGGCGCGGGAGTTTTGAGCCGGCGAGCGAAGACATTTGAGCCTTCATGGAAGAAGACGTAGACGCTATGCAGCGCGGCGAGCCCTTCGAGGCGGCTGAGGAACGCGAGGAGCTGTTCTCGGCGTGAAGGTTGGCGGGGGTTGTTAGGCCAGAAGTCTTCTGCACTAAGGATCTTGACTCCTTGAATCCGCGCTGGCGAGAGTTGGCATCGGCGTCTACGAGCGGGTGGTACATGTCACTGAAGTCGAGTCCGCTTATGCGTCCATAGGCGGGAGTCGAAGGTTTGGCGTTGAACTTTGGTAATGAAAGACAGAAGGAGATATTTGTAGGAAATACGGGAGGTCTAAAAGACACAGCAAACAACTCGTATTGTTTTGGTGAGCGACGCGTAGACCTCCAGGTGGACGTGACGAGAGGGTTTCGGTAAGGTGATGTGATGAAGTCATAAAGGAGTAGCCTTGGCACCACGTGGGTGACTTTACAAGCTTGCTCATACCCTAGATTACGGAGGAAAGAAGAGAAAATAGGCAGATGAAGCATATTACCACCATGAAAATACCGCAATATACTGAATCAATACTCTGAACCTGATTCTGCTCCAAAATGGCTACTGCATAGCTGTCGCTGACTTTAGCCCCTTTACCTTCAGCCTGGGATTAACATCCGGACTCGGAGGGTTGATGAAACAACTCAACGATCAACTCCCAGGTATATATGCTGAGAATGTTCTCCCTCGATAGTCCCATCTGTCCCACTAACAGACGATGAGCCTGTAACAGTAGCGAATACGAACATAGACGTCATGAGGTTTATTGGCCCATGTACCCACATATAAGCGTTAGAAGTATTATGCGCTCACTAGCAGCCGTTGATGAAAGAAAGAAGTTGAAAGAAGGCATCCAGGTGCAACTATGCTTTGGTATAGGAGCTTGGTCAGCCATGTCTGCAGTAAAGCATCCATAGTTTCAAGTTTATACAAGTTCCTCTAGCGACCTACTCCATATTCAAATGACATTTACGACAGAGGTTGAAGAAGGGAATGATTATGGTGGCACGGTGGGCATGGAAGGAGCGATGTTTGAATTGTCCGGGCCGGAAAAACTCCTGCGCCGAAAAGAATACATTTCCTACTCTTTACCTACTAGTCACCCAGCTTCCCAGCTAACTATAACAACTATTTCTCGAGTTTTTGCGACACCTCTTTAACCATGGCGAAGGACTACAAGCGCCAGAAGGAGGATTTCGTGTCTAATCTGACCGGCAGTTCCATTGGGGACATCAACAGCGTCGCTCTCGTCATGTCTGTATGCACCCCCTTTACATGCTCCATTATAACCCTTCTCACGGCACAAATAATAGCTTTCGATCTTTATGTGGTCGGTTCTCCAATCGCGGATGCGTCTTTTCAGCACATATACTCCAATCGCCTGTCTGATCGATTTCCTTCTCAATTGTGGCGCAATCCTATTCGCAACCACCTTATACTCCTCCTCGCCTTGGGTACTTAACCTACTCCTAGTCCTACCAGCAGTCTTCATATTTGGAACCTCGCCGCCGTCTCCCACAATAAAATCTGCACCGCGGCCACCGACGAAAAGTGACAGGACGAAGCAATCGACCCTTGATGCTCTCCCGATGAAACCATTCATCACCCATTACCGTGGTTCCATGATAATTATTACGTGTGTGGCCATACTCGCGGTGGATTTCCGCGTTTTTCCTAGGCGATTTGCCAAGGTGGAGAACTGGGGAACATCATTGATGGATTTGGGCGTTGGATCATTCGTTTTTACGTCAGGAGTCGTGTCGGTCAGGTCCACGCTGAAAGCCCAGACTGGTACACGCACACCGTTATCTCAACGATTGATTGGCTCTATAAGACACTCAATACCTCTCCTCGTTCTCGGTGTTATAAGACTTATCTCCGTCAAGCGGCTGGACTATACTGAGCATGTTACCGAATATGGCATACATTGGAACTTTTTCTTCACGCTAGGATTTCTTCCGCCATTTGTCGCACTCTTTCAATCAGCGTTTGACATCGTCCCATCCTACGCCGTGCTATCATGCATATTGGGTGGCTTATATGAGCTCGCTCTTGACCTCACCAGCCTCAAGGCCTTCATTCTAGTAGCGCCGCGTACCGACTTGCTATCGAAGAATCGAGAAGGCATCTTCTCCTTCTTCGGTTATTTAGCTATCTTTCTTGCTGGACAGTCTGTCGGCTCATTTGTGCTTCCTAGACAGCAACCGATTCGAAAAGACGCTTCCAAGACCCAGGTAGTGAGGAACACTATCTTGGGAAAGCTAGCCATTTCGGCATTAATCTGGACCATGCTTTTCTACTTCTCTATCAGTTATCATGGACTTGGTCTTCCTGTGTCTAGGCGGCTGGCGAACCTTCCCTATTTTCTCTGGGTAGCTTCGTTCAATTCCGCCAATATCGCGTTGTGTTACGCTATAGAAACATTATGCTTTCCAAATATATACAAAGCGCCAAACAAGGAGGAGGAGAGCCAGAGAGCTAGGGATGCTACTAGCCCCATCCTCTTTGCATTTAATCGCAATGGCCTGGCGATCTTCTTAGTGGCAAATTTACTCACTGGTCTAGTCAACATGACCATGCCAACAATACACATGGGTGTGTTCGAATCGATGGGAGTGTTGTTAGGTTACGTTTCTGCCGTGTCCGCTGTCGCTCTTGGCTTGGACAGGCTGAATGTTTCTATCAAGTTGTAGCAGTTCATAATACAAAGTTCTATTTTCCAAGTAATATAGAAATATGTTTCTTACTCTTGGACACTCGGTTGCTATTCCTGTCTTGTTTTAGGGTACTTCTTGTTTCAAAATGAGGACAAGTAGAAGCAAGTGAGCTGATGCAGTAGCCTGCAAACACCCTTCCACGGGAGAAATGATGTAAAAGAAGTAGAGACAAGAGAAGAGGCTCTGATTAGCGATATTGTCCTTAGTTCAAGGTCCTTGAACTTGCACATGTTCATACATGAGTAGGGTTCACCTTGGGATTTCCAAGGAAATATTCCGAGTTAAGTGGAGTTAAGTTGTCCTCAATCATCTTCGGGCTTTCTATATCTAATATCTCTCCATATACGTTTAACGAACAATCATAACTCATTATATTTAGGAAGCACTATCCCCACATGAAATCAACGGATCAATAGTAGTCCTCCGAGCTCTCCGCCTGATATCGAAATTGGTAATTTGCTTTACACTGCGTAGTGTAAGATCGATCCACCACCAATCTCATATACTCATTCTCCATGCTCCCCGTTGCCCGACTCGTCGAATTCGAATGCGGCGCCGGACCATATATCATCCAGCCGGAGAGAGGCTGGAGAGTCCCATGCGGCAAGCTTTCATCCACCGCCGACCCATTGAACCGTTTTAGCGCCACAGCATACCCTTCTGGCACACCATTACTGATATGCTTGCCCACATTACCCGCTAGGACATACGCAGGGAATTTAGGTGTCTGTTCATCTGGGAAATCTAACATCGTGAATGGAGCCTGCGCATATGCGACCGGCAGTGCATCAATACCACGAGGAGCATACTTGATCCCATCGAGACTAAAGTCGCCCACGTGACCTTGTGAGAGCGGATTCCCGACTGAGTTCCAGAAGAAAAAGCCCATGAGCCAGCCACTGAGAGTATAGGGCGGCCCTCCGCAATAGTTTTGTGGCTCAGCGTGGATAATGTTGTTCCAGAAGCCCCGGATTTCGGGATCGTCTGGCTTGTCGAACGTCTGGACAAAGCGGGAAAGAATTGGTTGGAGCTGCTTGGAATATGCAGTTGGCTCGACGCCAAAATCGACGAGGCGGTCAAGCTTGGTCAGGAGCTCCTCCCAGTCTTTTTGTTCGCCGAGAAGAGTGACAGAGGGGAGACCGCACACGATACCGCCCACGTAATCGAAATACGCTTTCATGAGACCCATCATGAGAACATTCGCAGTCATGACATCCGTCTCGGTAGTCGTCGTAAAATTTGGCATTATCCAATCCAAAAGCCACGGCGTCTTAACTCTCGCCTGGATCTCATACTTAAACCTTGCCAAAACAAGCTCCCACGTCTCATCTAGTACTTTTATTTCCGTCTTCCCCTCATGGTCCACAAACAAGCTCCTCAGCGCCTCGGAATTCTTACTCATGTAAAAATTCATCTGCACCGGAATCGAAAACCATACCTCGTCAGGGCGGATAACGAGATGCTGGTGCTGGCCCCATGCATCGATGGTGCCGCGTATGAAGCTGTCGGATGTGGGGTAGACTTCGCCTTTTGAGAGGAGCGCGGAGTTGGAGGAGAACAGGACAGTGGCGTTTTTGTGGGCTTTGAATTCGTCGGGGCAGGATTGGGTGAAGAGGTCTTGGGTTGATTTTGCGGCGATGGGAAGGGATTTATGGTTGTAAGTGCGGGGGTCGGCGTTGGAGGGGAAGACAGTTATGGAGGCTAGGCAAGAGGATATAAGGATGAAGAGGAGTAGTATGGGGGATATACCCAGTGGATGGTTATAGCGAGGTGAGGCCATGATAGGCATTCTGGATGCCAGAACGATGCTATTCTTGTGTCAACTTTTGGTTAAATGGACTCCTTGGTATACGTGCTTTCTTCTCTAGAATAAAAAAGGGCCTTGCTTCGACTTAAATGGTCTGAAATGGTTTGTTGGAATTGATTGCGTATGCAAGATTTCAGGGTCGCGTAACATGAACTGTTAGATATTTTCACGTATTTCGTATTCTAAATGTGCAAGCAGCATTCTTTAACACAAAATAGATGCCTGATGCTAGGATTCGGTGCAGGATTCGATGGTGAGGGATCGACTTCCCGACTTGGCTATGCGCCTTATTGCAAGGTGGCATTCTGGCGACCAAAGAATGGAGTCCCATATTGAACCTAGTTTATGCTTGCTTTAAGCTTCTTTAGAGTTAGATTGTTCAGAATTTAGATAAGTTAGAATACGAAAATCCTATATTTAATTTAGCTTCACTTACTAAGCATCACTCCACTTGAGTGATGCTATATATCACGTGATACGTGTAACTAGCGCGATGACGTCGACCTCGCGATTTGGCACCTGCTTCAGGTATTCCCTCACCACAGCGCAACGCAGCCACATAAGCTCTCATTGATGAACATACGATCTTCGAAACTCAGTTGTTCAATGTTAACACCCCAGCAATAATGTCTACTCCAGCAGCGAAACGCCGCCGTCTCATCGACGCCTCCAAAACCCTCCACAAGCCCTTCAAATCACCATTCCGCACGCCATTAAAACCCTCGTCAACCGCGAATCCTCCCGAACCTCACTCCACAGAAGCATCTATCCCTCAAATACCAACTCCGGCCAACGAGAATCCCGCCCCAGCTTCTAAACCGCCTCAACCGACGGCTATTACCTCTCTCAACCCATCCACACGCCTCTCCTCAACACCCCGTCCCACGCAAAAGAAACCCTCGCCAAGCCTGACCCGCGAAATTATATCCCTGCGCTCGGATATTCAGACTCTGACTCAAGCTTATGCGCTCGCGACTTCGAACAAAGATGCAGATCTTCATGTCCTGGTTGATCGATGGAGGATCGCGAGTCAGGCTGCGGCCGAGGAGCTTTTCGCTGGGACACGGGATCGGGTGAATAGGATGGGAGGGGTGTATGCGTGGAGGGAAAGGGAGAAGGAGCAGAACGAGTGGAGGAGGAAGTGGGATAGGGAGGAGATGGAAGCCGAGCGAGAGGGGAGGGGTGAGGAGGGTAGGGAGTATGATAGGGATATGGAGGTGGAGGAAGAGCGGGAGGAGGAAGAGAAGGGTGGGAGCAAGAATGATGATGTGAGTTTGCATTGAGAGGATTGGGAGGATGGTGGGAAATGGATGCTAATATGTGGCAGACCTTCACGATGGATATGATGCTCAAGACCCTGAATATCGATTTGAAATTGATTGGGTATGATAAGGAGGCGCAGCGATGGGATGGCTGAGGCGGTGCACAATTCCATCGTTCCTTAGATGGATCGTCAGCACGAAAGTTAGGCTTCCAAGATGCGGCAGCCTAGTAGCTACGCCATCGGGTACCAGCATTCTCTTGCGCAACATTTGGGAATGCACTTTAAGGTACGAGTTATCTTCATTACAGGAATTTTGTTCCTATATCTTCTACAACGCTCTCTCTTTTGTATATTCCAAAATCCGTACATCCACGTCTGAAGAGGCTAACACCAATTCCTAGGAGCATTTATTGTTCCGGCATTTGTCCTTTCAATAATATGCGCTACCAGTCGAACCAGATTCCACCTCGATCAATCGGGACATTGAATCTGCAGACTACAGAAACGAACTTTGGAAATGCCAAAGCACTCTAGAATAGATTATGTATGAAATATGCAGCAATGTAAGCATTTCAAAAATTTCTACCTTGTTCAAGCCTACCTTGCACTTATTAATACCCTTCCCCGGGCTGATTGCTCAATGATGTTGAAGAGCGCTTCTAAATGTAGATTACCGCCAGAATGAGTTCCTTGTGCAATATTGTGAACTTCCAACTTGATTCAGTTCCATTCACAATGTTGCCTTCTAAACACAATATGGTGGTAGGGGCCATGTAGGAAACGGGCGGGCGAAGATGATCGATCTGTCACGCAGAAAGATGTCAAAGGTTGTTACCAACATTATCCAGGAGTCAACCTATAGCCAAACTCTTCCAGCCCTCTCCTCCAACATGGCCATCATATATCACTAATTACCTCCAAAGACGAACTAGACTTTACGCAAAATCCTCCCATTACTTCCCAAAACTCTAGCCTGAACTCCTTCAAGTCCCCATACAGTATCAATCAAACACCCAAAGAGAAACTTTGGATTCCTTCAACCAGCTTAGTCCAGCACTAAAGAATATACAAAGCACTCTGAAAACCGTCTCAGTGAAGTATGCTGTATGCGCCAACCCAGACTAACCCCTCTCCATCAATATTTCTATCTATTTCTAGTATACAAAGGTACTGTGGGTCGGAAATGATATTTCTAGAAAGAGCTAGATTCAAGTAGTATGTTTGGTCTTGTTGGAGGGTATGGTGGATTATAAGTGACTATGGAGGAAAGGGGGATGGGCTATGGAGGGGTTTAGTGACTTCAGAGGTGCTTGGAGAGTGTGAATTGAGTGCTTTTAATGGGGCGGGGTGATTTCGGGGGGTTGAGAGGAGTGGGAGGGATGGGAATTTAAGATGGGATTTGCTACTCGAAACCACGAAAGAGATGGGTGGCTTCCTAAAATCGCTCTAGCTGTAAACTCAAGGTCGCGCGAAGAGACTCCGTTAGTCGTCCGTTAGCTCCCTTTATTTTCATGCCTGCTGTCGGTCCCCCAGTGAGTTGCTTATCCCTGAATTCCACTAAACCGTCATTGTGCACATGTGGAGCTCAACGTGAATGAATCGGAAGGTTCGTGATCTGCATCGGCTGCAGATTTGAAACCCCCTTCTACCATTCAGCCACCCTCTGGATCATTGGAACCGACCGGAGTCAGCAGATACTATACAATAAAGCCTTCTGATGGCCCCCGTCCCATCACTCCTACCTTTCACCACAAGTACGAATGGTGAGGTATGACCTAATGAGCCGGCCATCGCGCATCCAAGCCGAATGAATATGACAACCTGATGACTTTGGGCCTTGAGAATGTGTGAATGAAAAGTAAAAGAAAAGTGTGAACATGTGTCCTTCCAAAACACCCGGTAATCCCCAACCATGGTATCCCCGCTATATCCGGAACGCCAATATATGAGAAGAGCGGTGAGTCGTTCACCAGTCGTCAGAGCCCATGCCCCGCTCGAGTTTCCGCAGCTTATCATACTCATCGATCTCGAATCGAGTGGGACGGCGTGCCCTGTTGTCTTCATAACGGATCGGATCTTGTCCTGGCACGCGAATGAGCTTGAAACGGTAAATGGCCTTCTCCGCATTCTGGAGTTGATATCCAACGACGTTGTAGAGGCCGTCGTAGCGGAATCCACGGAGGGGCCGGTAGGGGTTGCTCTTGGTGAGATTCCAGGACCGAATGACTCGTACGGGCTGCTTGACCTTGTCGCACGTTTCGATCATGCGTTGGGTGTTCTCGGTTGGTGTGGAGTCCTTGCCGTCGGTGCCACAGTACCAGATGCTGTCTCCGTTGTCCTCGTCTGAGTAGTGGTTTCCTCCAGAGAGCACAATGGAGTATGCGCCCTTGCCTTTTTCGCCGTAGATACCTGCGTTTAAATTAGCACATGAGTGCATTGCTGGACTAAGAGCAACACGACTTACCTGCTTGCGGAGACCCATGTGCTCCATCTCGGACTGTGCACAGTTGAGTGGGCCACCATTGACCGATGACCAGATCGCCTTGGCCATAGTACTTAGTTGAAATCTTGGCCCATTTTGGGTCAATCCTGTCTGCATTCCGTTTGTCGCCCTTGTTTTTACTTTTGGCCAACACAATCCCACGTAATAAATCGACCGAGAAGATCTCCGCGCACCATCGGTTGTACAACTGGAGGGCATCAGCGCGAAGGTCAAATGGATAATCAACAGCTGCTTTCGTGGCAAAGATCCTCGTCAACCCATTACTATCGAGCATTCTCGTCTTCCTCACGATGAACTTATTGACTTCCAGGAACTCTGCCTTGTGGACGTGATCGCGCAGTTCGTCGAAGAAGCTAGAAAGCTCGCGTGGATTCTTTGTATTCTCACACCGCTCAATACAGTTCTTCATGCTTGATAGAGCGGTAAGGGCTTGCTTAGTTGTCGGGTCTTTCCTCTTCATTAATTGGTTCATATCAAACCCGAGTGCTTTAATTTTCGTGTACCATTCCGGTGGACTGTACTCTGATGTGCGATTCGCGATCATCTGGGGCAGGGCCTCAGGAATGAAGAGAGTATCTTCAGGATGGTCAGCGCCTGTAGCTTCAGATGCAATAACCGGTCCCCCTCCCGGGTTTTCTGAGACTTGATCTGCATCAGCTGCTAATGCTATTTGCTCTGGTGACATCTGTTGTTCAATCGGAATCTCTGGAGTTGGACCGGCCTCGAGGTTGACAGTGGGCTGCTCCACGGAATGACCTGTCTGCCGCATTTCCAGGCGATGTTTCAATTTCTTTTGCCTCCTATCTTTTTTCACCTCTGCTTCCCACGATTTGAACGCGTTGGCAAGGCGTCCCGCCATGTCCTGGTTGAATGAGCGTTGTTGATCAGGTGTCGGCGACATTGTTGCAGCGCCGGGTGATATTTCTCGCACAAACCAAGGTGGGTGAGGGTACTTGGAACCGAGGTGAAAACTCAAGTGAGAGACGGGTAGAAACGGGAGTCGAATTTGTGTAACTCTCCAGGCGGGTTGTTACATTCGAAGGTGATGAAGAGGCCAAAAATTTTGGGGAGAGATATTTATAGAGGGACTCGAATATGACCAGCTAGTGAATCAACTGACTTTTGAATGGCAGCAAACAGCTAGCTCGACGGTTGTTGTGTTGATTGCAGCTGCTGAGAGGTCGTTAATGGAAAGCTACCTTGGCCGCAGCTCGAACACCGAATTGCGACCTCTGGGGCTCAACAACTTCCGCTGAAGCTAGTCATTGTATCCTCACACCCTTATTAGAAACCCCCAGATGACTTGTCTGATGCGGCAAGGGTAAAGGAAGTGAAAGTACGTGGATTGTTGCATGTGTTGGATTTTATAAGGTAACGTACTTCACAAGTCGATCGTCCGCACATGTCTTGGCACTGTGAACAACATAAGGAAATACTCTGAAATTGCCACCATCATATTAATTTTGTATGATAATAACATCTCCCGGGGCTTCTTTAAGTGCAGGACAAGTCCTCCTGTTATGCTCTGGTGATCCACAGGCGCTGCAGTGACGAACAGCCGTTATTGAAGCCTTTGGTGTCGCATCACCAGTTCCACTTTGAGTAGCTTCTGAACGCTCTTGAAGTGCTACTGACGCCTCAATAGCCTCACCAATTGTAAGAGACTCTCGCTGGGTAAGATATTTGACCTTGATATTACGCTTTTTGGTAATCTTGGCGCTTGTCGCGTGCTTTCGTAAGTTCTGTAGCCATGAGTTCCACTCTCTGGAGCGCTGTTGTAGCAGTCTTTGCAAGCTTCAGCATTCGTGATATTGTAGGTGATGTAGATAGGCGATCAAGCTCATGTTGCCGACGTTTCAAAGCTGTCCGTGGTCTTTCCACCTGCTTGACCTTTTTGGTGTGTTGTCCACAGAAATAGTGCTTGAAGATGGGAGAACTAGATCCGGTGTTGTAATACGCAGAGCACCTAATTTATCAAGCACTTCATCAGGATTGTATGAAACAATGCCTGTAGCTTAAAAGGCGCTTTTAACGTTGCTAGAGCTTAGGGCTTGGGGCCTTGCAATAGCATAAATTTGAAGGAAGTCGTCGATAGTAACGTGGTGTTGACGGCTACGAGCTAGCTGTTCAACACCTTCACAATAAAGCCGTTTGACAACGCTAAAACAAGCTACATCCAACGGTTGTAAAATATGTGAGGAATGTGAAGGTAGCCATAACGGAATAATACCGTTATTTCTTGCGTAAGTCTCAAATTTTGCAGAACAATGGCTGCTGTGTCCATCCATTACAAGGAGTCGCTTGATGCCTTGAACGTGATCTTTGGTGGCCGGATCAAACACCTTTGTAAGCCAGATATAGCCAAGATCCTCATTTGTCCAGCCTGTATCACTAAGGGCGATTCTCTAGTCTTTTGGAACACTAGAGTCGGCGTCAAACCAAATGTTTTGGAACACCTTGCCCTTGCAGATAACCATGGCTGGAAGACGGCGAAAAGCTGCGTTAACGCACTCAATTACCGTAATCCAATCACGATCACCAGGTTGTATATGACACTTCGGGCCATCGGAGGCTGTGATAACTTTGGCAGTTCCAATATCACCGCATAAAAAGCCAATTTCGTCCATATTGTAGATATCCTCATCTTGTATACCAAACTTGTTCGCCACGTTCTTAAGGAGTCGAAAGTGCTCTTGGATAACTTCTGGATCCTCTTGTTTTGCTTGCTGGTAGTTGTACTTCTTGCTCTGTGCTAGCTGTACTTCTGGAGTGCGCGCGACGTAGTTATTCACCCCATTTTTGCCTACTGGCCTCTTACTACGAAGGGCAAGCAGCATATTGGCCATGTCCTCCACTACCTTCTTGCGAGGAGGGTAACCACGAGCAGCAAGGTCTAGAATATGTTCTGTTAACGTTGCTTCATCGTTATCGTCGAGGTTACGGTTGTGGTTCATGGTATCAGCGCGTGCGGGCGCGCCATTGAGTCGTCGTCGGAAGGTGTCAGTGTTCACGCGATAAATGGCCGCAGCTTGCTTGATAGACGTGATCTGGCCTTTTCTGTACGCGTTTACAGCTAAGACAAGGCGGCTTCCTTATGAATAGCCTCAAGATCTTGTTTTGGGCGCATTGCGTTGAATGGCGATAGGCATGCGTTGGTGTTGGAGGGGTGTCTTGGCAGCACCGGACGATCGACTTTTAGCGTATGCAGAATTCGAGAAAATCTTGGCGCATGTCAATCGTTCGAATCTCACCCCAAAACCCCGCCAAAATCAGAGATTTTGTGAATAGAGAGCATATTGATCCGTACATGGGCGAAGGCCGTCAGCTAGTAAGTGAGGCTGTAGAGATAGGTGTACAGGCCTATACTAACGCTTTTTTTGGTGTAGAGATTCCGCGTTCTCCACCGTTTTGCTCATCGTCGTACTGAAATGGCTACGCGTCGGTCAGCTAGAGTCCACAAAGGCAGTACCCAGACACTTACTGCTTTTAAAGAGCGTAGTACGCCTATTGTTCGAGGGGGGCGATCGCTACGGGGAGGCGGAGCTGGTGGTCAAGCTGCTTGAGCAGCTACTCTAGGCCGGCCACCACCAGGTCCCAAGAAGCAACCTGCTTAATGACTAGAGTCTTCCAATCCTTTTGTAGTCGCCAAGCGTCCTGTAGTTAGTCTAGCTGTGTAGTTAGAGAAGAAGCGTGCGGAGCTAGAGCACCTCAAGAGGCTTTTAAGCGGGCGTCGTCAGTTGCAATGAGACAAGGAGAAGGGCAGTAGTAATAAGGAGATGGATGATAAGGATAAGCAGGCATACGATAAGTCGACTCCACGCCTGCCTTATTAACAGATAAGTACTGTAGAACCTCCGCGTACACGCGGTTATGATGGGACGTTGCTGTCAGCTAAAGGCCTGCGCTAAGAGATTATAAAAAAAGACTTACAATAAGAGCTAAGGCGTCGCGGTAGAGAGACACCTAATACCTTTACTATCCAAGAGTTTATAAAAGAGAAAGAGATTGACTTTCAGACAAATTATAAGATAGAGTTAGAGTATATTACTAATATCATAATAAAGATCTGGGTTAACAAAGCAAGCGTTTTTAATAATAGTAAATTAGGTAACCTAAGGCGATTAATCTTAAATAAGAAAGGCCTTAACTAAATAGAAGAGCTAGTTAATATAAAGATTAAAGAGAAAACTAGAAATAAAAATATTAAGTTTAACTCTTATACTGTCATTATCTGGTTAAATGCTAACAGAGAAGTTAATAATAATTAATTTTTTAATAACTTTAGTAATCTTATCTTAGGCTAGATTCTTAATATTATAGACTTATAGACTTTTACTTATTAAGGTTAGCTTATATATATTACTTTTAAAAGTAAAACTAAATACATAGCTCTTACTAAGTTTACTAAACTTAAATAGAATAGAAAAAAGATGTAGTAAAACTCTCTAATAGTTAATAATACTCTAAATAGTAAGCAAAATAATTAAATAAAGTAGCTAAAATAAATTAATACTTTTATAAAGCTGTTATAAACAGTAATAGTAAGGTAACTATATTAGTGGATTAGAAGTACCTATTTACATGATAGAGCTTAGTAGCTAAAGATACTAAAAATATTAAAGACTCTAATATCTCTAATATCTTTAATAGTATTTAATATACTATTAACTAGTACATAATATACGCACGGAGGATTTACTATAAGTATAAGGTATTAGATAGTTTATAATTACTTTTAATTCTTTATAGTTACTCTAAAATTAAGATTTATATCTTAAGTAAAATAGTTTAATACTATCCTATTAAATCTTAACTTATTATATAACTTTCTTTTTACTTTTTACTAAGTTAATTAACTTCTACTAAGTCTAATAAGCTATTTAATCCGGAAGTAAGGGAACTATTAAGTATTATATAAGTAGTTAGATAGCTTATTACTAGTAAACTTTATATTAGTAAGTTAGTAACTTATAATATTATAACTACCACCTCAAGAAAGTAAAAAGAATAGTTAGATAGATTCTAATAACTAATTATTAAATGTCTATAACAACCTACTATAAGGACAAACAAGAACTTTATTTATTAGAAAAAAGTAGTAGTAAGAAAGAAGTTATAGTAGGATCTTTATCTATAACTAGAAGTATATCTAGAGAATAGAAAAGTATATAATAAGTTATCTAAAAATAAAAAGCAGCTATTATAGAGTTATATAATATTTTAGTAAACTTATAATAGTAGGTTAAAGCTAAATAATAAGTTATAGCAGTCTAGAAAAAAGGAATAGTAAAAATATAATCTCTAAAAAAGTTTAATAGAAATTAAGATAAACTTAAGACCTTTATAGTAATAATAGACCTCTATTATTAGTTTAATTAGAAATTATTTCTAACTAATTAAGATCAGATCTTGGTAGTTGGTATAAATATAATAAGTAGAACTATATAATAGTTTAAACTACTAGTAAGAAACTATCTTATTAATAGAGACTTTAACTTAGAAGCAGTAGGGCTAGCTAATTATAATAATAATATATAACAGGCCTTTAAAAGTTATGAATACTTTAAACAGAAAATAACTATTATCTTTAAAGAAATTAATAAAGAAATAGAAGTAATTTAAAAGCTTTAGTAACTTAAGCAACGCATGTTAGCAGCTAACTATATAATAGAGTTTAAATAAATTTAATTATAACTTAACTAAGTAGATTTATTACTAGTTATAATATACTATAAAGGACTGAAAGACAGAATTAAGGATAAAATCTCTAGAGAAAAATAGCTAAATATCTTATTAAAAATTATTAAATAAACAGTAACTATTAATAATTATTAGTATTAATAAGAATAAAAGAAAAAGGTATATAAGAGATTAGTAATCTATATACCTAAGAGAAATAGAAAAGATAACTAAATCTATAATCTAATAAACATTAATATTAAAAAAACATCCGTTGGGAATGGGTAAGGAAAGTGAGCTAAAAAATAAATAAAATAATATACATATAAAGTCTACTTAAAATACAGAAAACAGAGACACTGTGACGGTGCTGCTTGCTCTGCTCGCTGCAGGCCACATGATATCGCAACTAGCTACGCCAGCCACGACCTAGCGCAGAGCTCGGAGCATGGCTAGCTCACGCTCAGGCCATGCACCGCCCTATTTAGGGGCGAGCCCCCTTTGTACCTCTTCTCTCCTCATCTTAGTGTAGCTGAAATAGAGCCAACTTATCCCGTCAACCTGCATCCATGCAACGACGCGTGAAGACTGAGCCCGTCATCACAGACACTTTATTAAAAATTATAAATAATAATAATTAGATATTAAGAAAGCTTACGTTTAGACTAAAGCGCTTAAGGAAATTAAGATTACTATAATCCAAATAAAATAAACAAAAAACACTATAATAAAAGAGATAATTATAAAAAGAATTTAGAAGAAATAATATTAGATTTATAGAAGTCACTTATCTTGGATAAGAATATAAAATTTTGTATTAGTAAGTCAAGAATCAGCTAGTAGAATAATCTAGTAATATAATTACTATAATATAAAAAGCTATAGTTTAATAACATAACACAAGAACTAAGAAGGAGATATAGAGATTCTATAAGATTATAAAACAGAAAGATAGACTATTTCATAAAGAAAATCAGAAATTTAAATAAAGAAAAAATTAAGAGACTATAGAGGGTAAAGAACTTATGTCTATAATAATTATATAGTATATATATTAGGGATACTATTAGATATATAAATTAGAATACTACTAGAAAGAATATTATATTACTAAATACTAGAAAGTTATCTTAAGAGATAGAATATATAAATACTAATAAGTACTATAGTTAGCAGGAAATAAGCAATATAAAGAACTAAGTAAATAAAAACTAACTATATAAATAAATAAGATTTATAGATAGTTATTTATATTAGTTATAACTAATGCAACGTACTACTACCCTGTTGGATATCTAGAATTAGAATAGAATTAAAGCAAGAAGGAAAAAGAAAACCCTTTACTAATATTATAAATACAAAACAATAATACTGTAAATAAGATAATAAAAAAGAAGTACTAGATATATATAGTCTTTAACTATATAAAAAAGGACTATAAATAGAATAAACATACTATACATATTAAAGGACTAAAGATAAGAAAAGTATTATAATAACTTACTAATAAATAAAAACTAGACTTATAGTAAGAATTAGTTTATATGAATTTAAAAGACAAACTACAGAGCCTAAATTCAAATAAATATAAACAACTATTATAAGATAAGTGCTAGATAGGATGCTAATAATACTAAACTAAATACTATTAAAAAGAATAGCTAGCTACAGATTCACACAAAAAACTTATATATTAAGAATATTTCTTAGGATGGAATTGTTAGGATTATAAAGAATAAACTAGAAATATATATAAAATACTTAATAAAGAAGCATGCTAACTCTAGAGATACCTAATCTATAAACCTAAAAAAGAAACACTAAAGAAGCGACTACCACTTAGGAGTTAGCTATAAATAAAAAACTAGAAAACTAGTAGACTATAACCAAGCTACTAGAAAGCTAAGAACTAAAGATTAGGAACTATATATTAATTATATACACATAACTAAACTAAAAGAAATATGAGAATAAGCTATATATAAATATATATATTAACAGTAATTAGATACTAGTACTTATAAATAGTAGGGCTAGCAAGATACTTATATTAAATAAGTAAATATAGAGATACTAGATACTAACTAGAGTTTTAGATAAACCTATATAAGTAAGATATATAAACAATAGTCTAGTAGTATTTAAAAAAGATTTAATTAATTTTAAAATAAGAAATATAACTATTAGAGCAGCAGGTTACACAGATAACTATTATATTAAAATTATGGATTTAGATAGTAAGAATTTTATCTTAAGATAAAACTAGCTAGCATAATAGAACCCAACTATTAATTAGAAAAGAAAAACTATAGGAATCAGAAACGACTACTACGGATAGTAATAAATAAGAACTATAATATAAATAAAGAAAATAATACTTTATAATACCACGTTTATTATGCTAAACGAATATTAAAAAGAATTTAGAGAATAGTTTTTTAAGGAAGCTAAGGACTAGTTACTAGAGTATTAAAACCAGAACTATAAAATCATACTTAAGAAAGAAATGGATTTAAAGCTAGGACTATTATATTAAGTACTTATACACTAATAAAAGAAATTACAGAAGTTCTTATAAGAAAATTAATAAAAGGGATATATATAAACTAGTTAAAGCAAGATAGCATCACTAATACTCTTTATACTAAAAAAAAAGGAAAACTAAGGTTATGTATTGATTATAGATATCTTAATAAAGCTATAGTTAAGAATTATTACCTTATACTACTAATATTAGAACTTATAGATAAACTTAGAGAAGCTAAATGGTTTAGCCTTTTTAATATTAAGAATAAATATTATTAAATATAGATAGTTAAAGGACACGAATGGATAACAGTATTTAAAATAAGATATAAATTATTTAAATATCTAGTTATATTAATAGAACTTATAAACGCATCAGTAACATTCTAGACAATTATAAATTATATACTAAGAAAATATCTAGATATATTTATAATAGCATATTTTAATAACGTGCTTATATACACGAATAGAATGCTAAAAGAATATATTAAGTATACTAAAAAGATATTATAAAAGCTTAAGAAACATAGGTTATACATTTAAATAGAAAAATATATATTTTATAGAACTAAAGTTAAGTTCTTAAGATACTTAATATCCCGAGACGGAATAGTAATTAACTTAGATAAAATAAAAAATATACCATCTTAGCCTATACTAATAAATATAAAAGAAGTTTATTCTTTTCTTAGATTTACGGGTTTCTGTAGATAATTTATTAAGAACTACTTAAAAATTACAGCACCCTTAACGGAATTACTTAAAAAAGATTAATAATTTAAGTAGGAATAACGCGAGGAAAAGGCTTTTATAATATTAAAAGAAATATTCTAATAACTACTAATACTAAAGATATTTAATTTATAACTTTAAACGGAAATATATATAGATGTATTAGATAGAGCTATAAAAGCTATTCTATTATAAATATAAAATAATAAGTATAAACATCTAGTAGACTTTCTATCTTATAAACTTATAACTATTAAGTTAAACTATAATATCTATAATAAAAAACTATTAGTAATAGTTTAAGCATTTAAGAAATAGAGACATTACTTAGAGGGAGCTAAGTATTAAATTATTATATATTTAAACCACAAGAATCTAACAGCATTTACAATAATAAAGAAGTTGAATTAATAATAAGTTAGATAATAGAAACTAGTTTCTACGTTCAACTTTTAAATACTTTATAAGTTAGGAAAAGAAAATATAGTAACTAACATACTCAGTTAACAAGCAGACCATATAAGGGATATACTAGAAATTCATAATATAATACTAAGATAAAGACTAGACAGATCCTTAAGAAGCTTATAAATAGATATTAAGACAATCATCATTATTAAAAACACCTAGGAAAAATAAATAAGGAAGTTTAATAATAAATAACTACACTAGAATTTAGACTAAGGAATAATTTATGTACTAAATATATTATAAACTAAGCTTATAAAAGATTAACACTTAGCTAAAATGCACGGATACTAGGGGATTAAGAAAACTATAGAACAAATCAACAGATATTTTTAGATTCTAGGAATATAGAAAAAGGTCAGAATTATTCTTTTAGAGTGTATTAAGTGCAAAAAGAATAAAGCATTAAAATATAAAGAATATAGATTTATATAACCAATTCCTTTACCAGACCTACTATGGGAATTAGTTATAATAGACTTTATTATAGAAATACCAACAACAACCACCTTCAGAGGTTAATGGTATAATATGATACTAGTTATAGTAGACTGGCTTATAAAATATATATACTTTAAACTAACATATATAGAAGTTAAAGTAGATAAATTAGTAATTATACTTATTAAACTACTAATAGTATGATATGGATTGCCACGAGAATTTATCATAGATAGAGATAAATTGTTTACATTAA
Source organism: Zopfia rhizophila CBS 207.26 (assembly GCA_010093925.1). Classification (NCBI taxonomy): domain Eukaryota; kingdom Fungi; phylum Ascomycota; class Dothideomycetes; family Zopfiaceae; genus Zopfia; species Zopfia rhizophila. The sequence goes on along the minus strand of ML994685.1, from coordinate 159,889 downwards.
TATTCTAGAAAACGTTTATAGGGAAGTTAGGGGCCGAATATCGCCTCTTAATAGTATTTTACTTATAAATAGATAAATAAATAGAACGGATAAATCAGATACTGGAACAATATCTACGAATGTACGTTAATAAATAATAAGATAATTAGATTAACTTATTACTAATGACTGAGTTTGTATATAACTCTGTAAAGTTATTAACTACTAGAAAATTACTATTCTTTGTAAATTATGGTTATGAGCCTATGGCTTATTGAGAACTATAGATTCTAGATAAGATATCAGAATTAGTAAGGATAAAAGTCAATGAATTATAATAACTTTACTAGGAAATAGTAAGAAAAATCACCTAGAAAGGAATCCTTAGCAAGTAACAGAAAGATAAATCTAAAGTTAAGGGACTAATTTTTAAAAAAAGGGATAGAGTTTTCCTGCTATAAAAAAATTTAGAAATAAAATAACTATCAAGAAAACTAAATCACGTTAAGTTGGGACTATTTAAGATTAAGAGATAAATAGGACCCGTAAATTACGAACTATAACTACCTAAAGACACGAGAATTTACTTAGTTTTTCATATTTCCAGATTAGAACCAGCACTATCAGATGCTAAACTATAGATAAGACTCAAACTTAAGGAAGACACTACTAAGTATAAAGTCTAATGAATTTTGGACTACTAGTAGTTTAGGTGTTAGTGGAAGTATCTAGTTAGATAGAAGAGTTATAGACCTGAAGATAATACATAGGAGCTAATTAGAAACCTAAGAAATAGTTTAGAGCTAATTAACTAGTACTATTAGATAAACTAATAAAAGCCATATCCCACGGAAAGGACGACTGTAAAGCATTCTAATCCAAACTAAAGGAAAGGGAAGGTGAAGTAGGTTAGGAAGAAGCTAGCACTACAGGTTATAGTATATAAGTTTCTTAATCCCAAGAACACACTTTAGCCTCTTTAAGAGCCTGGACCTTATGAATTGAGGCTATCTCTCAATTAAACATCTCTTTCTCTTTAGAATTTAATTTCGCTAGTTTGTGATAAAGCTGAAGAGCTTGGGAGTAAACCTCTAAAGCCTCCTTCTAAGCTTTTTTAAACTAATAACAAAGTCTTTTCTTATTACGATTAAGGTAATCCTACTCCGGCTACGAAATAATTAGATTACATTTTATATTACGATTATTACAGGCTGAATAACGACCGGAACTTAGGTTTATAAGGTAATTATTATTTTAATAGAAATAGTTTAAATAGGGCGTTAGCATGTAATGGGGTTTATTATAAATCTAAAAAGCTAAACAGTAAGCACGTATTAAAAACGACTTAGAACATATTATTACAAATATTAGTAAGTAAAGTTAGTGAAATTAGTTAATTATTATATTAAGCTAATTAACTACTAATAATTTATATAAGGCTGTCTGCTTATATAATGCCTGCTAGCTATCTTAGTAAATAGTTAATAGTAGTAGCTAGATTAGCTAAAGCTTAAGCTCTAAGTATTTACTCAGGCAGGCCAACAATAAAGAGGCTAAGTAGAAAGAAAAGGAAGTTAAAAGTCTTATAATCTAGAACACAGAGTAGAGAACCTGTTATCTTTATACTACTTATAGAAGAGAGAAACTATCTTCCAAGATAAAGACTTAAAAGAGAGAAATAGTGTTATAAACAGTAATAATAAGGTAACTATACTTAAAGAGCTAAAGAAACTAGCGATAATAGCTAATAAAGCTCTAGAATAAAAACATATATTTGAGCTTAAATAGAAGAATTATAAGTAAACACGGGACGCATTAGCACAGGCCAAGACACAGGCTAAGAAGTAAGAATAATAATATAGAATTATGCCAATAGATTAGGAGCACCTATCCACGTAATAAGGCTTAATAGCTAGAGATACTAGAAGTATCAAAAGCTCTAATATCTCTAATATCTTTAATAGTATCTAATATACTATTAACTAGTACATAATGTACGCACGGAGGATCTACTATAAATATAAAGCATTAAACAGTTTATAATTACTTTTAATTCTTTATAGTTACTCTAAAATTAAGATTTATATTTTAAGTAAAATAGTTTAATACTATCCTGTTAAATCTTAACTTACTATATAACTTCCTTCTTATTCTTTACTAAGTTAACTAACTTCTACTAAGTCTAATAAACTATCTAATCCGGAAGTAAGGAAACTGCTAAGTATTATATAAATAGTTAGACAGCTTATTACTAGTAAACTTTATATTAGTAAGTTAGTAACTTATAATAAAAGCTTAAAAGCTATTAAACATACAGTAACTTTATATAAAAACTTTATAACTAGTAGAAATATTTTAAAAATAGCTATAATAACTACTATAACTTTTATTACTAAAATACTAAACAGTTAGAACTATACTTTAAGCTTAATATATTAAATATTAATAGCTAGGCATTAGTTCTTAAGTGTAATAATTTAAAGATTTTTAAAAAAATACTAAACTAATATTAAGAAAAGTTATATATATAATAGGGAACTTATTAAGTAAGAAAATTTTATATTAAACTAATTAATATTAGCTTAGTAAATAAAGGCTTAGCTAAAAACTTAAAAATAGGCTTTTTAAAAAATACAGATAACATATTAAACCAAAAAATAAAATAAAAGAGAGAATGAAAATAATATATAATAAAATAAAAACTAAATAAAAAATAGTAGAGGCTTATTATTATAAGTTGCTAACTTACTAACATAAATTATACTAGTAATAAGCTGTTTAACTACTTATATAACACTTAGCAGTTCCCTCACTTCCGGATCAGATAGCTCGTTAGACTTAGTGGAAGTTAGTTAACTCAGTAAAGGGTAAAAAGAAAGTTATATGGTAAGTTAAGGTTCAATAGGATAGTATTAAACTATTTCACTTAAGGTGTAAATCTTAATTTTAGAGTAACTACAAAGAACTAAAAGTAATCATGAACCGTCTGACGCCTCATACTTATAGTAGATCCTCTCTGCGTACATTCTGTAATAGTGTTCAGTATATTGGATACTATTCAGGTTATTCAAGTTATTAGAAGTGCTAAATACTTTGAATAACCTTAACTACCAAGCGTTACGTGAGCGGATGCTTCCAATCCACTAGCATAGTTCCATATCTTTATCCTCACTTCTTAGCCCGTGCCTTGGCCTGAGCCAATGCATCTTGTGCCCACTTACAGTTCTTCCTTTTAAGCTCGAACATACGCTTCCATTCTAGAGCTTTATTGGCTATTATAGCCAGTTCCTTCAGCTCTTTAGATGTAGTTACCTTACTATTACCGTTCGTAACATTATCTCCCTCTTCCAAGTCTTCATCTTGGAAGATAGTTTCTTCCTTCCATAAGCAGTATAAAGGCAGCAGGTCCTCCGCTCTGTGTTCCAGACTATAAGACCCTCAACTTCCTTTTCTTCCTGCCTAGTTTCCTAATAATGCGTCGTCCTAAGTCTGCTCTAGTACGTGCTCACTATTTAACTTCTCAGATCCGTAACGAACCCTATCACATGCTGACACCCTGCTCGAACTGTTCCTGTCAAGGCGATAACTGCCTTATAAGCCTAAGCTCCAGCCATTACTCAGCTTACAACAATCATAATATAAAATGTGATTTGATTATTTCGCAACTGAAGTAGGATCGTCTTAATCGTGACAAAGAAAAGCTCCGTCGTTAGCTTAAAAAAGCTGAGGATAACCTTTCTGAGTCTCGCCGTTTTAAGGAAGAGTGCTGTTCTTGAGTTCGTCGACTCCATCACGAGCTTACCAAAGTAGATTCAAAAGAGAAGAAGATGTTTAATCAAGAGATAACTTCAATTCATGAAATCTAAGCTCTTAAGAAGGAAGAGGCCCGTTCCTAGGATTACATAACTCACACACCGTAACCCGCAGTGTCCGGCTCCGGCTCGCCTTCTTTCTTAGGTTTTGAATAGAACGTCCTTTATTCCCCTTATTTGTTGGACGCGTCCCTGGAGCAAGCGTTCGCTGACTTATCCAGTAATACTAGTCAATTAGCTCTGAACTGTTCTTCAGGTTCCTAATTAGCTCCCACGTGTCATCTTCAGGTCTGTATCCTTTCCATCTAACCAGATACTTCCACTAACGCCTAAACTGCTGGTAGTCCAAAATTCATTAGACCTCATACTCAGTAGTGTCTTCCTTGAGTTTGAGTTTTGTCTATAGTTTAACGTTTAGTAGTGCTAGTTCTAATCTTGAAACATAAAAAACTAGGTAAATCCTCGTGTCTTTAGATAGTTGTAGTTTGTAATTCACAGGTCCTGTTTGTCTTTTTATCTTGAATAGTCCTAACTTAACGTGATCCAGTTTTTTCAATGGTTGTTTCATTTCCAAATTTTTTCATAGCAGGAAAACTCTATCCCCCTCTCTAAAGGTTAGTCCCTTAACTCTAGACTTATCTTTCTATTACTTGCTAATGACTCCTTTTTGGGTGATTTTTCTTGCTATTTCCTAGTAAAGTTGTTGTAATTCGTCGACTTTTATCCTTACTGATTCTGATATCTTGTCTAGAATCCGTGGTTCTCAATAAGCCGTAGGCTCATAACCGTAATTCGCAAAGAATAGTAATTTCCCAGTAGTTAATGACTTTGCAGAGTTGTATACAAACTTAACTATTAGTAGTAAGTCAATCCAGTTATCTTGTTATTTATTGACGTACATTCGCAAATATTATTCCAGCGTCTGGTTTATCCGTTCTGTTTGTCTATCTGTTTATAGGTGAAATGCTGTTAAGAGGCGGTGTTCAGCCCCTAGCTTTCCTATAAACGTTTTCTAGAATATTAATGTAAACAATTTGTCTCTATCCGTGATAAATTCTCATAGCAATCTATGTTATGCTATTAATAGTTTAATAAGTATAGTTACTAATTCGTCCGCTTTGACTTCTGTATGCGTTAGTTTAAAGTATACGTACTTTATAAGTCAGTCTACTATAACTAATATCATGTCATACTATTAGCCTCAAAAGGTGGTTATTGTCAGTATTCTAGTGATAAAGTTTATTATAACTGATTTCTATAATAGGTCTAGTAAAGGAATTAGTTACATAAGTCCGTATTCCTTATGTCTTAATGTCTTATTCTTTTTGCACTTAATACATTCTGAAAGAATAGTTCTGACCTTTTTCCATATTCCTAGGATCTAAAAATGTTTGTTGATTCGTTCTATAGTTTTTTTAATTCCCTAATGCCCGTGCATTTCAGCTAAGTATTAATCCTTAATAAATTCAGTCTATAATACTTCTAGTACGAAAATAGTTCCCGTTTCATGCTATTATAGTCGTCTATGGTTGTATTCTCTAATCTATTTTTACTATATATTTTAATAATAACTATAGCCTTAATGTCTATTTATAAGCTTCCTAGAGATCTGTCTAGTCTTTACCTTAGTATTATATTATAAATTTCCAGTATATCTCTTATATAATCTACCCGTTAACTAAGTGCGTTAGCCGCTGTATTTTCTTTTCCTAACTTATAAAGTATTTAAAAGTTAAATATAAAAACTAGTTTCTATTATCTAACCTATTATTAATTTAACTTCTTTATTATTATAAATGCTGTTAGGTTCTTGTGGTTTGAATATATAATAATTTAGTACTTAGCTCCCTCTAAGTAATGTCTCTATTTCTTAAATGCTTAAACTATTATTAATAGTTTTTTATTATAAATATCGTAGTTTAACTTAGTAGTTGTGAGTTTATGAGATAAAAAATCTACTAGATATTTATATCTATTATTTTATACTTATAATAGGATGGCTCCTATAGCTCTGTCTAATATATCTATATATATTTCTATTTAAAGTCATAAATCAAACATCTTTAGTATTAGTAGTTATTAAAATATTTTTTTTAATATTATAAAAGCGTTTTCCTCGCGTTGTTCTCACTTAAATTATTAATCTTTTTTAAGTAATTCTATTAAGAGTGCTGTTATTTTTAAATAGTTCTTAATAAATTATCAGCAAAAGCCTATAAATCTAAGAAAAGAATAAACTTCTTTTATATTTATTAGTATTAGCTAAGATAGAATATCTTTAGCTTTATCTAAGTTAACTACTATTCTATTTTAAGATACTAAATATTCTAAGAATTTAACTTCGGTCCTGTAGAACATATATTTTTCTATTTAAATATATAGCTTATATTCCTTAAGTTTTCGTAATACTATTTTAGTATACTTAATATATTCTTTTAGCATCCTATTTATATACATAAGCACGTTATTAAGATATGCTATTATAAATACGTCTAGATATTCCCTTAGCATATAATTAATAATTAACTAGAATGTTGCTAGTACATTGGTAAGTTCCATTAGCATAACTAAATATTTAAATAATTTATATTTTGTTTTAAATACTATTATCTATTCGTGTTCTTTAACTATTTATATCTGATAATATTTATTTTTAATATTAAAGAGACTAAACTATTTAGCTTCTCTGAGTTTATTTATAAGTTCTAATATTAATAGTATAGAGTAATAATTCTTTACTATAGTTTTATTAAAATATTTATAGTTAATACACAACCTTAGTTTTCTATTCTTTTTTAGTATAAAGAGTATTAGTGATGTTATCTTGCTTTAACTAGTTTATATATATCCCTTTTACTAGTTCTTTTATAAGAATTTTCATAATTCTTTCTATTAGTGTATAGGTACTTGATATAATGGTTCTAGTTTTAAATCCGTTTTTTCTTTAAGCGTGATTTTATGGTCCTGGTTCTAGTACTTTAATAACTAGTCTTTAGCTTTTTTAAAGAACTATTCTTTAAATTCTTCCTGGTATTCGTCTAGTATAATAAACATAGTATTATAAAGTATTACTTTCTTTATTTATATTATAACTTTTATTTATTACTATCCGTAGTAGTCATTCCTGATTCCTATAGTTTTTATTTTCTAATTAATTAGTAGGTTCTATTATGCTAGCTAGTTCTATCCTAAAATAAAATCTTTACTATTTAGATTTATAATTTTAATATAGCAGTTATCTGTGTAACCTGCTACTCTAATAGTTATATTCTATGTTTTAAGATTAATTAGATTTTTTCTAAATACTACTAGACTATCGTCTACGCGTTTTACTTATATAGGTTTATCTAAAACTCTAGTTAGTATCTAGTATCTTTATATTTACTTATTTAATATAAGTGTCTTGCTAGCTCTACTGTTTATAAATACTAGTATCTAGTTACTATTAATACATACATTTATATATAGCTTATTTTCATATTTTCTTTAGTTCAGTTATATGTATATAATTAATATATTATTTCTAATCTCTAGTTCTTAACTCTCTAGTAGCTTAGTTATAGCCTACTAGCTTTCTAGTTTTTTATCTATAGTTAACTCTTAAGTGGCAGTTACTTCTTCTATATTTTCTTTTTAGGTTTATAGATTAGGTATCTCTGGAGTTAGCATACTTCCTTATTAAGTATTTTATATATATTTCTAGTTTATTCTTCATAATCCTAACATTTCCATCTCAAGAAATATTCTTGATATGTGAGTTTTTTGTGTGAGTCTGTAGCTAACTATTTTTCTTAATAGTATTTAGCCTAGTGTTATTAGTATCCTATCTAGTATTTATCCTATAATAGTTATTTATATTCGTCTGAGTTTAGGTCCTGTAGTTTATTTTTTGAATTTGTGTAAACTAGTTCTTATTATAAGTTAAGTTCTTTTTTATTTGCTAGTTATTATAATACTTTTCTTATCTTTAGTCCTTTAACACGTATAGTGTGTTTATTCTATTTATAGTTCTTTTCTATATAGTTAGAAGCTATATATATCTAGTATTTCTTTCTTATTATTCTGTTTATGGCGTTATTATCCTGTATCTATAATATTAGTAAAGGGTTTTTTTCTTTTTCTTTATTCTAATCCCATCCCACTTCCGGGTATCTGACGGGGTGATAGTACGTTATATTAATTATAACTAGTATAAGTATTTATTAATATATCTTATTTATCTATAAGGCTAATTCTTGTCTATTTAGCTTTTTATGCTATTTATTTCCTATTAACTATAATACTTATTAGTATTTATACATTCCATCTCTTAAGATAACTTCTTAGTATTTGGTAATATAGTGTTTCTTTTAGTGGTACTCTAATTTATATATTTAATAATATCCCTAGTATACGTGCTATATAATTATTATAGATATAAATTCTCTACTCTTTATAGTCTTTTAATTTTTTCTTTATCTAAATTTCTAATCTTCCTTATGGAATGGTCCACTTTCTTGTTTTATAATTTTATAAAATCTCTATATTTCTTTCTTAGTTCTCGCGTTATATTGTTAAACTGCTACTTCTTATATTATAGTAATTATATTACTAGGTTATTCTACTAGATAATTTTTAACTTACTAATACGAAACTTTATATTCTTATTTAAGATATATATAACTTCTATAAATTTAGCACTATTCTTTTTAGATTCTTTTTATAATTATTTTTTTTATTATAATATCTCTTGCTTATTCTACTTGGACTATAGTAATCTTAATTTTTTTAAGTGCCTTAGTCTAAACGTAAGCTTTCTTAATATCTAATTATTATTATTTATAATTCTTAATAAAGTGTTCTTGTTTTCTATATTCTAAGTAGACTTTATATATATAGTGTTTTATTCATTCCCTAGCTTACTTTCCTTACCTATTTTTAATAAATGTTTTTTTAATATTGACGTCTATTAGGTTATAGATTTAATTATTTTTTCTATTTCTTTTAAGTATATAAATTATTAATTTCCCTTATACCTTTTTTTCCTGCTCTTGTTAGTACTAATAATTGTTAATAGTTATTACTTATTTAATAATTTCTAATAAGGTACTTGGCCGTTTTCCTTTGGAAATTTCATCCTTAATTCTATCTTTCAGTCTCTTATAGTATATTATAACTAATAGTTAATTTATTTAATTAAGTTATAATTAGATCTGCTTAAATTCTGTAGTGTAATTAGCTACTAATATCTATTACTTAAGCTATTAAAGCTTCTAAATTACTTTAGTTTCTTTATTAATTTTTTTAATAATAATAATTATTTCCTATTTAAAGCGCTTATAGTTTCTAAAAGCTTGTTATATATTATTATTATAATTAGCTAACCCTACCGCTCCTAGGTTAGAGTTTCTATTAATAAGGTAGTTTTTTATTAGTAGTTTAAACTATTATATAACTCTACCTATCATATTCATACCAGCTACTAGAATCTAATTCTAGTTAATTAGAAATAATTTCTAATTAAACTAATAGTAGAGGTCTATTACTGTTATAAAAGTCTTAAATTTATTTTAATTTTTATTAAATTTTTTAAAAGGTTATATTTTTACTGTCCTTTTTTTTTAGACTACTATAACTTATTATTTAGCTTTAACCTATTATTATAAGTTTATTAGAGTATTATATAACTCTATAATAGCTACTTTTTACTTTTAGATAACTTATTATATACTTTTCTATCCTCCGGATATACTTCTAGTTATAGATAAAAATTCTATTATAACTTCTTCTTTACTACTACTTTCCTCTGATAAGTAAAGTTCTTATTTGTTCTTATAATAAATTATTATAAACTTTTAATAATTAGTTATTAAAATTCTATCTAACGGTTTTTCTTACTCTTTTAAGGTGGTAATTATAATATTACAAGTTACTAACTTACTAACGTAAATTATATTAGTAATAAGCTATTTAACTATTTATATAATACTTAGTAGTTCCCTTACTTCCGGATCGGATAGCTTATTAGACTTAGTAAAAGTTAGTTAACTTAGTAAAAGATAAGAAGAAAGTTATATAATAAGTTAAGATTTAATAAAATAGTATTAAACTATTTCACTTAAGGTATAAATCTTAATTTTAGAGTAATTATAAAGAACTAAAAGTAATTATAAACTGTTTAATGTTTTATACTTATAATAGATCCTCCCTACGTATATTCTGTAACAGTGTTTAGTATATTAAATACTATTTAAATTATTTAAGTTATTAGAAGTACTAAATACTTTAAATAACTTTAATTACTAAGTATTACGTGAGCGGATGCTTCTAATCTACTAGTATAATTCTATATCTTTATTTTTACTTCTTAGCTTATGTCTTAGCTTGAGCTAATATATCTTATACTTACTTATAATTCTTCCTTTTAAGCTTAAATATACGCTTTTATTTTAGAGCTTTATTAGCTATTATAGCTAGTTTCTTTAGCTCTTTAGATATAGATACCTTACTATTACCGTTCATAACACTTATAAAAAGGCAAAAATAGTAAAAAAATAAAGAAAATTAAGTATAAATAATAAAAGCTTAAGTATTAATACTAATAAGAAATATTAATTTCTTTATTATAGTTAGTATTTATTTCTTAGCCTGCTTTTATTTATTATCTATCTACATAATAAAAATTAAGCTTTATTAATATAATTAAAAATAACTTTAACTTAGTAGAGTGTTTCTTTATATAGTTAATTAACTACTAAAAAATAAATCCTTATAAGACTAATTATATGTATACTAGAAATATTATAATATTATATTACTAAAGTCTTAATAACTTATAGGTAATAGAAAGCATGTTATTTAAATTATATAAACTAGTAACTAGTAAAACTTATAGTATATCTAATAAAATTATATAGAGTTTTAGACATTACTTAAAAGTCTTTAAAAGTGTTTTTTAATAGTAGAAAGTAGGTACTACTACTAAAGCTTTACTAGAAATATAAATAAATAAAAAAAACTTTATTTAAAATACACTATTAAGTAAAGTATAGTAAATTATAAAAATACTATTTTAAAAAGTTTATTTTATTACTTTTATATACACATAATATCTTTCTTATTTTATTAAGTATTATTTTATTTATATATATAATTCTCCCTTACTTGCGTGTTAAAAGTGCTTAATAGTAAATTTATTATAATAACTTTTTTTTATAGCCTATTTTAAGAACGCTTTAAAGCTCTTATACTAATGCTAATAATAGTAGTAGTAGTAATAAATTTAAGCCTTTAATACTAAAAAGGTAAGCTTAATTAAATTATAATTAAATAAGTATAATAATAAGTATAAGACTATATAACCTACTCGTCTCATTATTTTACTAATTATCTTATTATAATAAACTAAGTAGTTATTATAATAGTATACTGTTATATGTATTATATTGTATGCGTAACTAGCTATCTAGCTATTTAGCTTATATTAGTTATTAGCCTTTATATTACCTATTTTCCTTATATAAGATTCTCTTTTTAGTAATTTCTCTTATAACTACTTAAGTCCTATACGTAGTAACTAATCTAATTTTATTATAGATTTAGATATTACTATTTATAGTTTCTTATAATAGTTATCTAAAATAACACACATAGCTCTTCTAAGCTAATAATTAATTACTAGTAAAAGTTAAGTTTCTAGCTACTTTACTAATTTATTTATACTAAAGTAGCCCTCCTTTACAGTTGTATAATCAAGATATTTATAATAGAGTATATAGGTAGGTAGAATAGACTAGGACTTATTATACTATATTTTACTAACTTACTAGTTCTTATACCCTATAGGTCCGTAAGCGCGGTGTCTTTAGCTAGTTTTTTTATTAAAAATTGACTTATTAATAAATACTAGCTTATTAGTAACGTACTAGGTGACTGCCTTATAATAGTTATCGCGGAGCTTCTTACTATAATTTATAGAGAGTAAGTATAGTATCTTTCTATTCCATCCTTCTATCTATAGCGCTTAAGAGATTGTTAATTAACTAACTATAATACCTTACTCTTCTATTAACTAGGCTACTATCTTATCTTAGTGTAGCTATTTATGCTCTATTAGCTTGTTAAGGGGCGCATCTCTGTTAGCCCGCGTGAATTTTAAACGCCCGCTGAAGTACTCAAAACTTTGGCTTATGTATTACCCTATACGTTATTAGGTTTCTATGGATATTGTATACTATTAAGTAACTAACGCCTGCGCGCTGCTCTATCTCCTTAAACGGAGTACCAAGCATAAGTAGGTGATACACCTGGGAGCGCTTATGAGCGTACTGCTGACCATGCTTTGATGAGATAGATGTAATTGGCGCGTTTGAAAGAGGTACTCACGGCAGGTTAGAACGACGCGTGCCTACGGGGGCTCTACTCGGGTTTACGGTGGCTAACGTGGCCCTACAACACCAAAAAAAGCGTTAGTGTAGGCCTGCACACCTATCTCTACAGCCTCACTTACTAGCCGACGGCCTTCGCCCATGTACGGATCAATATGCTCTCTATTCACAAAATCTCTGATTTTGGCGGGGTTTTGGGGTGAGATTCGAACGATTGACATGCGCCAAGATTTTCTCGAATTCTGCATACGCTAATTGTGAAGTACGTCGTTGAATATGGAAAAGACGCTAGCGCGCCAGCACGTGATGTCCCAAACCGCACTCCCCGCCATTTCTAGGCGCTCACCGGTAATGATATCATACATCTAGCACCGCTAAATCTACTTCTTTTGACATGATCCAAAACGTGCCATCTGCATTAAGCTTTCGACCTGATATATGCAATTGAATTGCTGTCTAGCACTACCTGAAATCTAGGCATATATAACTATCTTCTCTAAATAAGTAAAGGATTAAGAAAGAGAAGTCTAGGACGCAAATAGACGTGTACAAGACGTTCATCCGGGTTATATACGTGATGATCGCTCAGGCTCATGCACTACCTCCCCAAGCACTTCCCCTTCAATTACAGCATCGGAAGGGGCCGCGACCGGTTTCGATTGCTCATCACTAGGATCTGGATCTGTAGTTAATGATACCCATCCTCTGACGGTATCCTTTGCGCTACTCAAGATTTTCCAATCCTGTGGTTGGCTTGTCGCCAGATCTGTTTTAGCATGATCTTCGTCCAGTTCCAGATCTGCAATGCAAGTATCTGCAACCTCCAAGTTGCTGTCCCTTAGCACTTGCAAGATTGCACGCACGTTCAACTTCAGCACTCGCTCTGGCTCTTTAGCACCAAAAATCTTCGTCGTGATCCATGGGAACAGAACGCCGAAATCCGACTGTGAAAGATGGGCTGATGCAACTGGGTAGTAAATATGGGGTCCTGGTTGCCCAGGGAATTTGTTGCTCGATTCGGGCGGTTTGGCGACGACCCGCTTGGTTTCCCTCAGGTTCGACGACCACTTGTAGAAGGCTTCGCTTAGTATGGCAAGTAAGCTGGCACCGCCATTAGAGGACGTGTAGCAAGGCATCGACTTGTCTTTGAGCCAAGCGGTGGCCGGACTTTGAATTGGAAGGGTCCAGAGGTCCAGGAGGATCACGGGGGAGGATGGTGTAATCTGACTTATGAGACTAGAAGATTTGGAGAGTGTGAATAAGGGTTTGTAATCCAGAGGCTGCGAATCCGAATAGTAGAAGACTGATTTGACAAACTGTACCATTGTGGCAGCACCAAAGGAATGTCCTGCAAACGCGATGGAACCTGACTGGACGTCCAGCAAATGCGAAAACATGGCGAGGATATCCCTGCTATCATGCTTGTTCGATCGTGTATTGGCTGTATTCTTGATCTTCACTCCGCCATCGATCTTGAGGATTGCGTCGTGGATCAGCCCCAACTCCCACAGCCTAGTTCGTAGTTGGTCATCCCGACTTTCATAGACCTCAGTGGAGGCCTTGTGGGCAACCTTTCTATATTCCACCTTCTTAGTCTTATCTTTACCTTCTACGTCACACACAAAGGAAAGCGGAGAGCTACCATCTCGGTGATCTGGTGCGATGACGACGATTCCATGGCTTGACAGAGATCCAAGCAAATGAGAGTATGCATTCCGAGATCCACCAAGGCCATGGGAAAATATCATGACAGGCCATTTCTTGGAGTGCGTAGGGGGCTCGAGTATCTGGGCGTCATGGCAAACCGGAATGGAGATGTAGTACAACAATTGCGGGAGTACTCTACAGAAATGGTCAGGATGCTGAAGATGGGAGAGTTGTGAGGGCTCCTTACGAGAAGACATGAGAGAAGGCAGAGCTAGCTCCTAGGAACCGAGCATAGGCTCCAATGTATTCCCTCTGTGGGCTCGGTATCCATCGTACGGACTGTTGCGCGGAGTCCGGCTGGCACGGATAAAAGATTCGGAAGGCAATGGTAGGTACACTGTTAGTTGGAGAGACACTTGGATCAGCTAAGTCCGTCGTCGGTATCTCTACATCTGTTGATCCTACTTTGTACGGCCCGGTATAGGAAGGGAAGGCGGGAATAGGGTTGAATCGAGTGAGCCAGGTCATTTGCACTCTGCTCGGGAGAGATCGCTGCTTCACGGCAGACTGTATAGCACGTATAAACGACACTGTGAAGATTGTGTTAGAGAAGAGGTGAGTTTGAAGCTGAAATCTTGAACAATAATGATGACATGGACTTTGCCACTACTGCAGGAACAAGGAAGCAGACACGCGACAGCGCAAAACTTGGGACGTGATTAGTCACATTCACCGTGACAGATCGTGTTTCGACAGATCATACTTGCTTCGATCCGGTTCATAACGAAAAGAGGCGTCGATGTTGCTTTTGGGTGCGGGAGTATGAACTATAGCTTTGAAAGTTAACGTGCCGTCATCCAGGAGCGAGATTTGGGTGACGAAATTCTAGAATACTATTTGGCGCTAGCCTGTTCTGTCACTACTCTGCATCAACATCGCATCAGTCTGATCCAGAGATCTAATTACAGAAAGCCAATTCAATACTCATGCGAGTTCAAAAAGGCTTTTCATATACGGACTTCTGCATTTTCCTCTAACTATAAGTGGAGAGTGGCTGTACAATTCATCCAACTAGATAGAAGCCGAAGCGGAGATTATATACATATATCCTTAGCGGTAAATCCGCTGCAGGGAATGGGTAATGCCGCGCATGATTTTGAATTCGCCGAATCCGTCTCATCCACGGCTCTTCTTTCACGCCCCTTGAGGCTTTGGATTCTTCTATTGAGCTAACCAGGCCTTTTTGAAGAAACATCGAGGCTGCTGCATTTAATTCTCTTTCCTATCGTCCTCCTCGGGCGTGAAGAACTTCGCCCATATGACCTTGATCCAAAAGACTGACTCGATAGTCCCTAGTATCGACAAAACCACAATGATGCCATAATATATGGGTCGACTCGCACCCAAGTCTTTTAAATTGAATGCTGGTATCGATGGGTTCTCAGACGGTGTTGTTTGAGATTTCTGTCGCTGGGAATGTGATGCTTCGCGAGTTTGTGGGGATTCTTTTTGGTTCTGGCTGAGCCGAGAGAATGTACGAGAGAATGCCGGACCATAAGGTTGGAGAGGGATCTGCTGTGGTCGTAATGACGAAGATGGTTTGAACAGAAAAGAGCGTGATAATTGGTATGTTGACGCTGTTGCTCTAGACAATGTGTTTGTATGTAGCATAATCGGAGTAGTCCGCCAAATGGTCAAAGGCGAATATTGGGGGACAAAAGGCAGTAGTAGGGACTGAATTAAAATGAGGAATGGAAATATGAACCGGAGAGAAACTTCAAACTTACTGTCTTAAGGAATATATACCTACATTTTTCGTGTATGCGAAGGATGTCTGAGTCAACGCGACGGCTGTGCCTAGGCGCTTGACCGTCCAAAAGGGGGCGGAAATTGCGAGATTGATCACGTGCAAATCTCAGCCTCGCTGGCGGATGGCTGCAGGCTGTGAGATCATTCCTAGCCTCCAGGCTTTGAGGTGGCTGGCGATAAATAACACACACAAACACCCATGATCAGTAAAGAGTGGACACATATTGCATGAGCCGAACGATGTATTCACAGCCAATCCCCTCAACTGTGATAGCGAAACACAAATCAGGTGGCTGGTCCATGCTGCTGAGTTGGACTGGTTCCGCAATCCTGTTTTACCGAAGAAACGCCCAGGGCCAGGCACAGCCGAACCAGCACGTCCTCGCGTGACGACCTCAAGTGTGATTCCTCACCTTCATGACCCCTCCTACTCCTTCCCTGCCCTTCGACCACCTCCTTTCATAACAAGATATGCTCGATTTCACAGATCCTATACTACCACAAACATTTACTTCGGTATCCCACTGCGCGCATGCTTTCGCGTTTGAAAACCCGCCGAGGTAGTACATATGGAGAGTCTTCTGCCCAGCAGCAGCATTCCTCAATGTTGCTGTGGATCCAAGGATTGCCCGTTCCTAGCGCACAATAGCACCCTTCTAGAAGGCCTTGAGCGCGACGTCCACAAGGCTGCCCAGCTTGGTCAGGTATGTGTTTCCGGCGGCACAGTGACTCCCGACTTCTCCTCGCCTCAACACTCTTATCCTTAGCAATTGGGCCAACCATGTCGCTGACATTCTGTCTCCAGGCCCTCCTGGTTCGCCATGAAGCATACGTCGCAGATTCCGAGCGCGAGCGCCAGCAGATGACCACTACTATCGAAAACTTGGAGAAAGAGAAGCTAGAGTTGGAGGAGAGGAATGCGCAAACGATCAAGACGAATCGCGATCTTTTGGACCAGCTCGAACAGCTCAACGATGCTGTCGCAGAGTCGGACGCACAAGTTAAAGCTCTTACCGACACCCTTCACTCCACTGAAGAAGAAATACAACGCCTTTCGGCCCTAGCCGCTCGTACACAGTCGCTCGAACGCCAGATAATCGACCTTGAGAGAGAACAAGAGCAACTGCAAGGGACACTAGACACCAAAGTGGGCGACGAGCGGACAGCTATACAGAGATGGCGGAGGGCGGAGAAAACGATTGGTGATCTTCAGGATCAGATCGACAGAATCGAAAAGGAGACACGGGAAGAGCGGGAACGGCATGCTGAGATTGTGGGACGCATGGAGAGGAGAATGGCTGTTGATGGAGAACTAGCGACAGCAGCGGGCAGGTTGAAAGCGAAAGCAAGCCATGAGAAAGCCGGGACCAGTGTCGTGTCACATTTTGTTAAGGACATTTTGTTAGACAACGCGAACCTTCAACATGGTATCCTGGAGCTGCGTGAAATGCTTCTGAACTCGAACGAAGAGGTTGAACACCTCCGGGAGCAGCTGCGCGTTCATCAGCCCATTTCGCCGACTGAAGAGGATGCACTGACGCCTACAGTACAGACGCCTACGTTACAGAAAGAGCTGGGAAGCGAGCCGGTCTTCAGTCAACAGCTACATATCCACCATCACTATCATGGACCAGCCCAGAGGAAAGAAGCAGGCCCAAAAGCGCAACCACATCGTCGCACAAGGAAAAAGCGGCATGGCATCACTTCCGGACACTTCACGCCACCTGTTCCGCCATCTCTGTCTACCCCAGCAACCATACTTGCTCAAACATCCGCCACTCTACCCCCCAACCCAAATCGATGGTCGAACGCCACAACACTTGTGCCTTCCTCACTACCTAGCTCTCCACTCTCCATGTCTCATCGGGGGTCTTTTGCGGTTTTCAGTGACGTCGCCTATGACTCTTCGCGTCCTACCAGTCCTTCTGAAAGTATTGATTCAGGCTCCCCCGTGCTCCTGTCGGCAAAGTCCAAATACGGCATTGTTGACGACGCAGCTCCTCAGAAACGAAATTCTGCAGGATTGCAGCCTCCAAGTTTAACTCCACTGCGCAGCATATCCTCCCCCATGACCTTGACAGCCAAATCAAGCCCAGCAACTGCCATAATCACATCTGTCAGTCCACAGAACTCACTCTCGAACGAACCATTCACTCTCTCGCCATCCCTACATTCTACGATCCCAGAAGAGAACGAAGACACATCGACATTAGAAACAGCATTGCTTACTTCTCCTGTCCCACCAACCTTTAATCCAGGTTCCGATTCTATCTACTCATCTCAAAGACCCGCACTTCGCCGTCCTGCGAGCCACGAATCTCTAATCTCAATTTCGGGAATGGATATCCATACACTTCAATCTAGACCTTCCCAACTCCTCCTATCCTCTTCTCCCTGCTTCGCATCGTCCTCTGGAGCTACATCCAGCAAACCTGTCCTAACGCCCTGGACAGCAACCGCCACATCCAACATGTCGCGCAGGAATCTAGACAGCAGCACCTTCAACAAAAGCCTCCTCTACAACTCCTCCGTGAACCAAAAACGTGGCACCAACCCAAACATCCGTCCGCGCAAGAGCGAACAAACCCTCGGCAAGAAAGTCGGAGAATGGGTATTTGGGAAATGGGGTGCTACACCATCTCGAGGATCGGATACCCGTCCAGGAAGCAAGAATTCTGCTCAGACGAACGATTCAAAAGGTTCTACAGCTTCGACGGTCAAGAAATCGGGGGTGATGGAAAAGGATGGTGGGCCGGTGAAGTTGAGACCACCAGGTGTGAATCAGAGTGGGCCAATCTGGGGGTTCTTTGATAAGGTTCCTGAGACGCCGAGTCAGGTTACAGTTACGAATTTTGATGAGGAGGCTTTGAGGGAGGCTGTTGCGGAGGGGTAGGAGGCGGCTGCCTCATGGTCTCTCGGGGTAGAGGAATATCTACCTATCATCCTTCGTTTAGTAATGATTTCCTTTCCATTTTTTTTTTTCAAAATTTTCTAGTCACATTGGCATTACAAGCTTGAGGATGGTTGGGTTGAAACTGCTGCATTTCGGGTGTTCGTTTTGTACTTATGGAGATTGAGATCTCCATTGGTTGATCATTTTTGAAGGATATACCCCCGACACCGGACCGACCTTTCTTGAGTCTTTTCATATCAAAGAATACCCAGACCGAGGATAAATCGCTACTAGATTTCTTTTGTTTAATGTGTATTGGACGGCAGAGATTGGATTATGGTCTACTGGAGAATCTGGAATGAACCCTATTGGCAGCGAAGATTGGAATGGGAAGTGTGATAGGAAGATATTAGAATTTAGGTAGATAGTATCCTGCTTGATACAGCGTCCTCGTCACGCTAGCAAACCACACAAGAGAGACGGAACTGACAAGTTAAGGTCATGCATGTGTTTTCGCTCATAGTATATATTCATCAGTGATTAGGATGTCCACCCATCGTCATCATTTTCTCCTCATGTTCTTCAGGTGAACCTCCTGCCGAAATGCAGCAAGCCAAACCGACTTTTTTGGATATCGAACAATCATATCCAGAGCACTCTTCATTTCGTCATGCAGCCATTCACACATGACTGCAGTTTAAAACCGAAAGCAAGCTGCAGGCCATGCACATGACTTCTTTCCCGGGGCAAAGCTCGCGAAGTTCGCGATACCGTCTTCCTCGTCTTGAATATGAATCAAACCATCGACCGATTCCAAGTCCCCGACAATCTCTCATCATATTTAGTCGATGACCACCATGACCCTCGTCCTCTTCCTCGCTTCTTCCCTCTCCTTTTCTGACGTCATCATATCCATCGTCTCATCCTCATGCTCATCCTCACTCTCACTACTCAAATCCACCACCTTCCCCCTCTTCAAACTCCCGGCCGGCATCCTCGAACTCTCGCCCCCACTCCGATCACTCAGACTCGCTGCCCTCGCCGGTTTCATCCCGCCCGTAGATGACGGCGCCATGAAGCCCCTCAAATTCAGACTACGCTGTCCGACTCCACCAACCCCAACCTTACCCTGCTCCCTGCCCATCCCCTCCATAACCTTGATCATCTTCCTCCATTCCTTCGGATTCCTATCCCTATCAAACCTTCCGACTTCAAGTCCATTAACAGTTTCGAGATCAAGCGCTTCGGCACGTGT
Source organism: Zopfia rhizophila CBS 207.26 (assembly GCA_010093925.1). NCBI lineage: Eukaryota > Fungi > Ascomycota > Dothideomycetes > Zopfiaceae > Zopfia > Zopfia rhizophila. Next base: position 140,128 of record ML994685.1, on the reverse strand, counting down.
ATCACCCCAGAACCAACTACTCCCCAACATCCCCTCAATCCTCCTATCCCTCTCTCTCGCAAACTGTCTCGCTCCCACCACCCCTTCCACACCCAAACTCAAATCCGGCGGCAGCACCGTCTTCATATCTTCAGAGAGAGAAGGGAACCATAGTGTCATGGCATCAGCTTCGAATAGCCGACCTAGAATGCGCGAGAACGAGATTTGCAGTTCTTTGGAGGGAGGGTGTAAGGGGTAGAATTCGGGGTATTTGGACATGGAGCGCGGAGGTGGGGACGAAGTTAGATATTCTTTGTTTAGACGGGTTAGGTCTGAGGTGTAGGCAGGGCCGGTGATGAGAACGGTGCTGTTGTAGGGTCTGCCTTCGTCGTAGTCGTTGTCGGAAGCGAGATCAAGATTGGAGAGTTTGAGGCGGATGGATTTTATGATGAGGACGTCTGTGCAGGTTGAAGAAGGAGATTTGGGGAGCAGGCGAACGGTGTCCCCGACGCTGAGCAGCTCGGACCCGATGTAGATTCCATGACAGTGTATGCTGGCATTTGGCCATGTACCGCGGAAACGGTGTTTCCCCATTAGCGAGAAGGATGACATGACGGTAAGCGCATTTTTGACGGTCGGATGCCATTGCTCCTCAGGGATGTGACCTAGGAATTCTTTCCAGAAGATGAAGGGGCGGGTATGGTGCAAAGGAACGTATTTATAGCGCTTCGAGAGGCTCTTGTTAGTGTCATTTGGGTCCGGTAAAGGTTCGATGCGGCAGCCGGAGTAGCTGACGCCCATTTCCTTCTCGGTTTGAGCGACAAGATCATCGATAGCTAAGTCCTCGGCGGGTGGTTGGCCAACGACGCCGGCTTCCCAAGTTGGGTACCCGACGAAGATCTTGTTCGCGTGGTCATAGAATTGGAAGCCCCCATCCTTGTCCTGGCAGATTTCTACGTCTGGAGGTAGCGTGCGAATGAACAAGACCAGGTCACCAGTGCGAGGGAGCCATTGTGGCTCTGATCTCAGCTTCTTAAGCATCGTTGGCAGAATCTCTTGTTCAGCTCTCCAGTCCATGCTCATTGATTCTGTAATGGTTTCATCGAGCGTTCCATGACGTTTGAGTTTGTCGATGAGATTGCGGTAGACGTCCGGGGTACCCTCTTCGTCGACGCGGCTAGTATCCATGCCGGAACCAATTAACTTAGGTCTACCTTTATGTACAGCTTTCGAAGTCTGGATAGTAGAGCCTCCAACTTGGGTAGAAATTTTGGCTCCATTTTGAGCTTTCATCTTGAAAAATTTCGTGTTGGCCGGGTCCATAGGTGGAATGGAGCCTCCCTTTGCCCGACAGACTGTACATGTGCATCCCATGCTGTCACCTCCATTTTCCATTAAGTATTTGAAGTGAGGCCAGAAACGATTCGGTGAATCAAATGCCTTGTGACTAGGATGGCCGTAGAGATACTTGTCCAGATGTTTCGGGTCATTTGGTCGTGGTCGCTCGAACACTGCATAGCCAGCCGGGAGTCGCTGAAGGAGGTATCGAACGCCCGGTAATGCCTCGCCCCGATCCTGCATCCAGAGGGTCCCGATCTTTTCCAGGTAAATGGCTGGGGGGTCGAGGATACTGAACTTCGTAGGATCGGGCCGGTGAGTGGCATCACCATCTGAGCCATCGCGAATAGGAACTATAACCGTTCCTGACGCCATGGTGGATCTCAGCTGGTGGTTGGAGGATGTGAATTGCTGCCCGGTGCCAATTTGAGGTTGGTGGTTGATGGCTAGCAGGACTGGTTGATGAGTTTATTGATGAAAAGCCTTCACCGCCACCACGCGCATCCAGCATTCACCAGGATTTTAGATATAGGTGTGCCTTTGAAGGAACTTTTGAGGTTTGATCTGTCACGGGTGCGTCGACGAGGACGCCATTGGTGATGAAAGTAGTGTTTGATGGAGAACAACACGTGAGGAGTAGGAAAAGTGAATGCGCTGAGTGGGGAGCGCGGGAACAAGAAACTTGCAAAAGAGTACATTTAGTCATGGAGAAGGAATGCGCGACGATTGATATAAAGGAAAGACAGGTGAATGTCAAGCTGCATTCACATATTCACTGCTCGTTTGACATGTCTGCAGCGACGTCAAACAGTGACGTTGAATCAGGACAAGTCAGGCACATGTCAGGTTCGGTTAAGCTTCAAACGCGTCCCTGCCGAGCCCATGTCTTCCCACAGTCCAAACACAGACGCCATCCAGGGTGCCCCTAGAACTCAACACCAAAACCAAACTCGTGAACTACGTGAACCACGTGGACCATCGACTAAGCTGTACGGGGAATTTTTCACCAGAGGAGAGCAAACTTTACATATTGGTTTCAAACTTTCGTCTTCGTCCGAAGCCGAAGCCCTCTTCCCGCTGATCGACGATGCGTGGATGCCTCTCATCCTGCTGCAAGCCTTGGCGATGCACAAAAAGTATCCTCCATTTCTCCTGCTTTGCACCCTTTTCATTGACCCTTTCCGGCCCCTGGCTGCAGCCAGCACCCAAAAAAGCAACGCCCAGACCTCATGATCTACGCCTATGCCTCTGGTTACTCCCACAACGGGATCGTGCTCTCCCGCCGTCGCCTTCTAGCGCCTGTTATTGGTGTGATTAGGAATTTCTCCCGACACGAGGCTAATCCAGGGCATCCCCTAGGCCCTCTCGGGAGATGGCGACACATCTCAACCACCACGCTCACGCCATGCGGTGCAAGGACCCCCGTGCAAATTACCCAAGCTTCGACTCGTGCGAACATGTCTCCCAGCCTTCAACTGTCGTCGTCCCGCTCCCGCTCTCTGACGTTCTCCAACCGCCGTTGAGATATCTTTGTACGGACCGCTCCATCTCCAGAATCGATATGAGAAGCTAGCTCGCGCACTGAATTATTTCTCTGGAACCCGGAAACCAATTTAGGGACGCCATTGAGTATGCGAGAGGGCTGGGACGGAAGAAGGAAACGTTTTACTTCTGCTCCGCGCCACTGAAGTCCTGAGAGATCATCCATCATGGACTTCTGGAAATCATCCTCGAAGCATCAACCGATCGTCGAGCCAGCAGCGAAACGAATATCGACACCAGCTGGCCAACGTCTCTCTGTCATTCTTGAAAATGGCGGCATTCCCACGAAGACACGTGATTCGCACCGAGTGTCGGCAAGGAAGGGTGCATTATCTGGTCTAGGAGAAGTGCCGAGGGAGAGCATGGAAGGAGACTCGCACAATTCTTCAGGATATTCCTATAGTGTGTGGTCAGAAGCCTCGGAGAAAAAGCTTACTGCGTTGAAGAATCACAAGCAGGTTACCAAAAGAGGAGGATGGAAACGGCTAGCAATCATCATCGCTATCATAATAGCCATGGTAATAGCTCTAGCAGTAGGATTGGCTCTCGGTCTAAAAAAGAAGAGTTCGAATAAGTAAGGCAACTCTTGCCTATCACCCGCCATTCATCTCATACTAACTCCACCTAGAAATTCCGACTCAGACTCCCCATCCGTGGCCGCAGCCTCCAACTCCGCATCCCCAAACTCCCCAACCAACACCATCTCCCTCTCCTCAACCTCCACGCCCTCCAACTTCCCCGTCGGATCCTACTCCATGGTAACGTTCCTCGACACCGTCCAAACAAACTGCACCTCCAACCCCTCCACCTGGACCTGTTTCCCCTACACAATCTTCAATTCCGACCCCAACAAAGCGCTCACCACCTTCAACTGGATAATCTCCTCCCCCTCATCCGGAAAATACGAAATCTCCAGCACCGACAACCCCCCTTTGATATCTTTCAAGAACGAGCCCTTGGAGTTACTTGATCAGGGACAGGATACTGAACGTTATAGGTTTCAGTTGTCGCAGACGAAGTCTGTGTCACCGATTGCGAAGTTGACGGAGGATAATAGTGAAGCGAAATGTGATTTTGAGGGTACGAGTTTGCAGGCGTATTTGTATACGAGGATGGGGAAAACATACCCAGACACCTCCAAGGGAGAATCATCAGGAAGTCCGAGTTTCCCTGCTTGGCCTTTTGGTGAGTTATGAGTCGTCTTCGATTGGTGTGACTTGTACTGACGATTTTCTAGCGGTGAGAGTAGAACAAGCAATAGGCGGCGGTACCGGCATCCCCAACTGCTACAAACTCTCCAACGGCCAACCCGGCGACAAAATCACCGAGGGTCTTGAGTCGCAAGACCAAGGTTCTCTATGCTCTTGTCTGTATAAGAATTGGAGGACGCCTAGTGTTAATTAGTTATGCCATTTTGCTGTTCATTTGGGATGTTTATAGTGTCTGACTGTGTATTCATCATTTTGCTTTTGTACGATATAGCGAGGAGTTATGGGTCGGAGTTTTTCTCTTGTCGCTCATTGGGAAGGGCTGATTGAGTGCGATGTTTGAGCTTGAAAATAATGATATTGTTTATTGCTCTGCCTATCTGATGGTGTGTTTGCTTGTGCGTTTTTGAAGCGTGCTGAGATTGTGGTTTGGAAGGGGGCTTGATGCTCTCCTTCGATCCTTGAGTTAGGTATCCGTTGCTATCTGCTGTCGAGAACTGAGCTTTGTTTCTGTCTCAAATCTCTCCACATAACACTCAGATGATATCTTTCTGCTCAACTACCCTCCTTCGAATTCTAGTGAAATGTTAGTAGTTTTTGAACAGCGATGGGTAGCTAGTGGCTAGAGTGAGTGATTATGATGGGAAATAGTTTGAATGGGTACGAGAAGTTGGTTGATGTAATTTGAGGTGAGCGAAAATGTTCATGCTTTTCGGGGTGAAGGGTGAAATATGCAGCCTAGGTCATGAGAACGACAGGAAGCTTTCGCAGATATTTATAGGTTGTTTGTTAGAGAGACAAATATACCTCAACTTGGAAGGTGTCAGATGGGTGGGATAATGGGATAGTTGAGGTACACGTGATGGTAAGGGTGATTAAGCAAAAGCCACTTCAACGATCTCATTTCTTGTGCCTCAGGCTTCACTGACATCTCAACACACTTTCCGAGCCAAGCCCGTGGCAAACCCTTAGGTTCGTTCACGTTGGGTATCGTGTTCCATAATGCGAGTCGGTGAGCGAATCGAATGTCGTGTGGCGCATCCGGTCAGATTTTGGATGAAGGACAAGCCAGATTCTGAGTTGGCCATGCGAAAACCCAGATATGTCAAACTATGCCTCAGCTCGATGATTTTATGTGGTGGCTGCCGTCCGACGAACGAATGGTGTGCCACTTGGCACTTGAGGGACAGATTCTGGCTGACCTGCATCATGCATACAGACCAGAATCTGGCATTGATTAGCCTTGCGAACGATTGGACCGCAATACAGCATTGAAGGCCGCCTTGTGAAAATCTCAAGTATTAAAAGCCCACCTTGTTCAACGTATTTCATTCTTCAACCTTGGAGCTTTCCATGCATACGAATTCGCGTCGATTGTCCACCATTGTCTCATTGACCATCATTTGCAAACCTGAGTCATTAAACTCAGTCACGCCTTCATCCATCATGGCGACACAAAGCCGATCTCCGACTGAGTCTCAATGGGAGTCTCAAAAGTCTACAATTCTGGAGTTGTACCTTCGGCCGAAAAGCAAACTGCAAGGCCCAGGGGGTGTGATAGAAACAATGTCCGAACAGCACCAGTTCATTGCTACGTAGGTTAGCTTTCTAATAATCCGGCGCTAGCCTTGTATTGTTCATTTCGCTGTGACTTCTTACCTTTAGGTTTCATAGAGTTCAACAATCTAACGTCAAATTAGGAAATCACAATACGAGGCCCGTTTCAGAAAATGGGGTATCCGCAAGAATCTCCGAGGCGATGAATGGCAAATTCTTAATAAGAAGCTTGAACGGAGGAAAATGGAAGGAAAACAAAGTGATGTCTATATAAATGAGGTTATCATTCCAAAATCCAAAATACGAAAGGAGATCCGCCGTTATAGCGGCGGTCAGCCTTTCGATCCTGTTTCTCCAGGCGCTACTACAGGTAAATAGTTAGAAGTCTATCCATTGCAAACACTTTGCTAACGCGGCGGTCAAGACCCTCGAACTCCTCAAGGAGTCCAGATCCGTACTCCGATCCCCTATGAAACCATAATGCCACACCCTCCACAGCAGCCCGCTGATCAAGAATGGGGTGAGAACTACCCTTTTAGTGGTACCGTACTTCCTGATCATCTCTCTCTCTCTGTCTGTGCAGACCCTCTTCCTCGTTTCTCTAACTTGAACATATTTCTAATTCTTTTTGCTCCGTTCCGTCCTAAGAAAATGGCCCCTCACTGCTGCCTTCTTTTTCTACTCATTACCCTCCCTTCGATTCACCTTACGCATGATTGCTTCGGGTTCTGACCTAGATCCAGCAGAGCAAACGATTGTTACAAGTGCTTTGACTCAACAGGCAAGCTTCAAATGCATCAATATACTATCTTCATTCCGCACGTCTAATCCAGACCAAAGAGACCTGAGCAACGCTACCTTGGCCAGCTTAGCCACTTCCAACTGTGAACCATGGCTTCCGCAGCTTTTCCACAATGACCTCTTATTTAATCCTAGCCCATCCGCCCCAGAATCCCTATCGGGGCATGCTTTGGCCGTCCCAATTGACTTTCACCATCCTATACTGTCTCATCCGATCATTCCATTTCAACCTATGATCCATGCAGCAAATATTCTCCCTGCGGTGCAAGTTGCCCAAGTGGGGAGCAGCTCAATAATCCAAGACAGTTCTTCAACAATCCACGGCGAAATTCCGACGGTTACAGGGTCAGCCATTACCGTATCGAGAGCCCTGCTGCCACCGAGTGTCAAGCATTCTCATTTGCGTGTCCTCAAGTATTCATTCACGAACAACCTTGCTGGAATGGAAGGCCCTCCAACAAGGAGGCTTCTCAAAGACATTCAACACCCTGAATATCGTCACATTCTAAAATTTCTTGAGTCACCGCAAGATCATCTTTCTGATGCACTAGCCGAGACTTTTTTCAGAGTCGCCATAGAGAGCGGAGACTCGCATATCGTTCGCTTTCTTCTGAAACGTGGGATAGACCAAAATCGAATTGTTATCACAGTTGATTCGTGTCGATACACCCCAATTGAACGGTCTTCTATACTCTTCCATGTTGAAGTTACCGAAGCCCTCATAGACGGCAAGGCAGATCTCAACAAGACGTATGGAACCCGTGGTTCCTTCGATTACCCCGAAGAATATTGGCTGGAGGAGTCTGACGAGCAATACCGACCTGGAATATTGAATCTTGTGATGGGTGTTCACTGGAGATATCCCATAGGAAAAAAAGGCCCCCCCGGGGCTGAAAGTGTCTTGAACACTCTTCGGTTGCTTTTAAATGCGGGCGCCAAAGTGAATTATTTCTCACTCCGCCGTGCCATCCATGCAAGGGATGTAGAGGCGATTAGATTACTGACGTCCGCTTCTGAACCCTTCCAGTGCGCAAGATGGATGATCGACCAGGAAGACATGGCGGGCATTCTGACTCAACTCATTAAAAATTGCCATGCAGATAACACGATAATTGACATTATCATTACAATGCTTAAAGCACGGCAAGCTATGGACGATGCTCGACTTCCAAACCTCCAGGCCAGCCTCTCTGCCGCGCTGGACTTTGCGATCAACGTGGGAAATGTTCGCATTATAAGATGTATGCGTAGCCTCGGGGTACAAGTCACAGAATATTCTCTGGCTTATGCTATACAAAGCGGCACCATGGAACTTGCCTACGAACTTATCGATTCTGGTGTCAACGTAGACCCCCCGGCCCACGAAAATATTACGCCGCTGTCAGCCGCCATTGCAAACACTGATACCGAAGCAACACGCATGTTGATACAGAAAGGCGCACTATCAAATATCGAGGAACCGTCGCGCTGGTCTGCATCAATCGTGGCTGCAAGTGCGGTCGGAGACGTCCAGTTCGTTCGTTTCCTAATCAGTTATCGACCACCAGATTTCGATTCAGAACACGCGTGCTTTTTCAAGTATTCTAAAATAGCTTTAGGCAGTGCGATCTCAGGACAACATGAAGAAATAATTTTGCATCTTCTTGAAGCCGGACCTTTTATCGGCCTTGCCGAGGTGTGCCCCTGTGGGATGTACCATCAGCCTTCCTGGTCTTCTCTAATGGAAACAACGCTCCGAATCCAGAATATCACTATCTTCGGATGGATACTCGAAGCTCAGAGCTGTAGTATATACACTGAAAAGACGTTCCAATTAGCTGCTGAATGGGGCAATGTTTCGGTACTCGAAGACCTGCTAAGGATTAGGGGCGAATACAGGCTAGAAATTTGCTTAATAGAAGCGATCAAAAGGAGAGACAAGAGACTTGTACAGTTTTGCCTCGACAAAGGTGCAAATGTCAATGATCACGTAGTTCAAAGCCAACATGGGTATTTTCTATACGAGGCGATAGCACAAGGAGATCATGAGATGGCGGCAATTTTGCTTCAGGCCGGTGCGAATCCGAACGATCCAGCAGCACTTTTTGGAGCGGTTTCACAAGGCATGGATTCCATTAACTTCCTTCTGGAGGCAGTCAACTCAAATAATCCCTCAAACAACACTATACGTGGGTCTGCTGCCCTTCAGAGAGCCGTACGTGATCAGAATGTTGAAATGGTAGAGGCCCTCGTCCAAATTTGTCAGCCTCTGGATATCAACAGATTCAGTGAGCTACGCTTCAACCTTCGTTCGGAGAATTATCCACACAACGCTGGACAGATAACCCCCCTGGGGACAGCAATTGCAATCGGACGCGTTGACATAGTACACATTCTTTTGAACGCAGGTGGCGATTCTAATAGTGTGGTTACAAGATTACATACTTGGACGCATCCCGGTATTGATATCAATGTAGTTACCATTACAACTGTATCCTCGTACATCACTTATCCGGAGCAGCAAACTGCCCTCCTTCTGGCTATTCACTATGACGACCTTCAGGCATCCAGAATACTGATCGAGGCTGGAGCCAACGTCAACTTCCCAGCAGCCAAGGGGATAAAGCGTACTCCACTCCAACAAGCCAGCGAAGTAGGAAACATCGAAATCGTGAAGCTGCTTTTGGAAGCTGGAGCAATTGTCAACGCCAAACCTGCCTTCAGTGGCAGCGGAACCGCATTGCAACTTGCGGCAATCAAAGGCTGGGCCGGTATCGTCGCTCTCCTTATGGGACAGGGTGCCGACGTGAATGCTGCTGGTTCGACAGCTCATGGGCGCACTGCGCTGGAGGGCGCCGCTGAACATGGCCGCATTCATATTGTGCACGAGCTCATCAAGGCCGGAGCTTGTCAAGAGCAGTTTGAAAGAGCAATGGAGTTGGCCGAATTCAATGGACATATTGCCACGAGGAATTATATCGAGTCTTTGTTGTGTAGGAGGAATGTGTGTTCTTAGGGTTTTAACATGTTGGAGTTTTCTTCGTCTAGGAAGGCTTCTATCGGTCAAGTTACTACTTCTCATGTACGGTCAATTTGCTTAAGCAGTAGATTTTTGGGAGTCCCATACGTCACTGCATTTCCACTCGTTTCGACAGGCTGTCTGTCCATTTGCTATGGAACAGTCTCCGCTGGTTCAGCATCAAACGTATTTCTTACTTGTTTATCTGATTTGCTTCCTTCAGCATCACTCACACCAGTCCTATAATTCTATCCTCCAGCTTTGTCTCATCTATGACTGACCCTCTGACCTTGACGCGCCGTACAACACCTCCGAGAACCATATTTAATTCTCTCCATAACTGCACTAGTACGCACGCCATCCTCAAAACCACCCTAATGAATATTACCCAGCCCTCAAACATAATAACTCAAAGATAAACCATGATCCAGAACATATAAAAAAATCTTAATCCTACAACAGATTTCGTCCAGTCCTTGAATCCGTATCTAGCCAAAACCAAGTGCAACCCTTGGATCCATCAACACACAACCTAAGTTTCTATCCCCTATACCTTCCATTCAAGCCCTCTGAATCCCATCCTTCTAACCTCAACATCCTCCCCCTCTAAATCAATCCCCACCGCCCCCAAGTAACAAGGACCCTTATCCCTTCCCCCTTACAATCTCCTCTCTCCATCTTTCTATTCCATCGCCCCACCCAAACCACCCTTTCCCTTCCCAAGCCCATCTCATTCGTTCCTGAACGTCAACCCCTTCACAACTCCTTACAATCATTTATCATCTCTCATCTCTTCTCAAACCCCTATCCCACTCATCCTCAATCCAAAATTCATAAGACCAAATCCCTCTCAACAAACGTGGATGCCTTCAATCCTAGATCGTACTTCCCAATCCAGAATGAAAAGAGCAAGTTTCCCCCCTATTAAGCAAGAAGCTCTATCCTGCAAGGCCGGTGCTGAAAAGGGGATTATGGTCATGGTTCGTAATACCAGTGAGCGTTGCGTGGAGTAGTAAGGTTGAGAGTGAGTTTGGAATAAGAAATGAAGAAGAGGGGAAGGAGGGATGATAGAGAAGGAATAGGAATTGTGGTTTTAAGAAGCGATGAGGTGCATGTTGGGGAAGGAAAGGCGCAATTGCGATTTTGAGAAATGGTGAGGTGGTAAATGGGGAGAAGGGAGCTGGTTCTGTGTGAAGTGCTGGCTGGGGTGACTTGTGTTTGATTTTTAGTTTCTTCTTTAAGAACAGAGGGAGAGGTAGGGGCGGGTAGTGAGACGTAGAGAGGGTGAATGTGAAGCGTGAGGGATGAAGGGCGAGAGGTCATTCTCCTGAGGCAAGGGGAAAGGGAAAGGGAAGGACAAGAGCATCACTGTTAAGAACTAGTTTTTTAACATAGAACCTTTAAAGTCAACGTAGAGGCAAACCAATATGCTCGACTCTTCCTTACCAGGCGTACTAACTGTTGGAGACTTTAGACCCGATCAAATACGAACTTCACCATGAAACCACAAGCAATCTTCAAAACTCAAAATATCCATTTCCGTGGTTGACCCTCATCAATCTATTATACCCCGCTCACTTGCCCTAGTAGGCCATGAATTTTTGGGTATTGACAAGAGTCCGAGCAGACTATGAGCAGTTATACAAACTATACAACGGCCGTGAAATGAAACGAAATGAAAGGATAGCGTGAAATAGTACGGACCGCCATCCATCTGGTAGGAGACAGCGTCCAAGCCATCCATCCAATATAAGGTATAAAATGTAACCCATCCCAGCTCCCACTGACCCAGTCCGTCGAAGCCTCCCTTCCCTTCCAAAAAGATATCGATATCGCCCTACCTGCGCCCTTTTTCCCAACGCCTGTGTGCTCCGGTCCCACATACTTACTATGCAGACCTGAGCTATGCACGCAAAACGCAAATAAGCACAAAATTTTATCTCGTATTTTTCAAAGTAAAACCAAACATCTCAACCAATCGTTCTTCAATCAATCGTCATCCGACTAGGCTGCGGTCCACTCAGCGCCGGCATCTCTGTATTATACTGTTTCTGGCCCTCCGCTCCGGGTCCCGGCTTCCGTCTCGCAATATGCGGCTTTAGGCCCTTGTTGAAATTATGGGTGCACATGCACGCAATGATAATCGTGGCCAGGAGCAACAAAATCGTGATAACTGCAAAACTGGTGAGCGATTTTCGAGCAGGCTTGTAGTCTTCGATGCGCAGTTTGTCGGCGGCGTACATGCGGACGAGTTTGAAGAGGAAGTATGCGAGGGCGCACAAGTAGAAGAGGATGATGATGACCATGCCGAGGACGGATTCTTTGCGGGTCCAGTAGGCAGCGAGGATGAGGAGGAGGAAGGTTACGAAGAGGACGGCGACGGTAAGGCCGAATTCGATGCTTGACGTGTTTTGGATGACGACAAGGAATTGAACTGTGAAGCCTAGGAAGAAGAAGAAGTCGAACTTCAGCAGAGCAATGTAAATCTGGTTACTATTGTTAGAAAGTGGTCATGTGATGTCGGGGTCTAGGGGCTATATTGTACCTGATATGTGAGATATCTCCTCTTCAAGCGCAGATCAGCGCTGATATGCTTATAGATAGTCCATGCGAATTCGTCATACAGCTTCCATGCGAGAAAAGCGAAGATGACGGTCCCAAGACCCATTAAACAAGGGAGCGCGATCAGCATCGGTTTGACCTGAGGCCAGAAGTGGTCAACAATGAAAGAGCCCTTGTCTAACACGGCGACGGCGTCTCTGATCTGATCCAATTGGATGGCAGCATAGATAAGAATTCCGACATTGTATAGCACGAGTCCAATGACCTGAATTGTGTTCTTTAGTCGAAGGGCGTCGTATACGAGGACGAGCTGGTAGATATAGCCAAACATGAATACAGCGAGATAGGTTGGGATTGTGCGCGTTTCATTGTGGTTTTCGGGGATATCCGGGTGCAAGCTGGTTTGGAATCTTCCAAATACATATCTAGACGTCATAATGTCAGTCGATGGCTCGTATCGACGTTTTCACGGAATCGCATCCACTATTCAAGGGGGTATAGATTTCGAGACGTACGCTTCAAGACCCAATGCTATTATGGCCTGCACCAAGGCTACTAGCATGAAGGACCATGTCCATTTTGTGTTGGGGATATACATCCTGGGCGCTCGACGAGGTGGCGGGGGCAGTTGAGTGGGAAAACCTTCGCGGTGGTGATATCCACCAGGCTGTGGCTCGTAAGGCCGCGGAGCGTAGGGCTGATAGTTGTGAGGTTGGAAATTCCGATCAAGAGGTTGACCTCCGAGGAGGGATGCTCGCGCCTCGTGTGGAGAAATTTTGGCGGGATCGTCAGCCGCGAGATAGCGGCTGAGAAGGGCGGGTTAAGAGGATATCGTGTGTTGTTAGGCGGTATACACAGGGCCGGTGGGCGCGCAACGTCTGGTGTGGGTGTCGAGGTGATTTGGGATGTTGGACAAGTGAGACTTGGATGAGGCACTTGACGCTACTTTTCGGCCTTGGGGACGCTGCCCTTCTCGCACGGCGAATAGGGTGCTACTGGACGTCGTCGTACGCTGAAACCAGACGAGTCCTCTTGTTCTAAGTGTAGGAGGTAATGCACGTTGGTGGTTCGGTGACGGGTCTGAAACTCGACAATCTTGGCTTGTTGAGTGACAGGAGTTGGCAGGCCTGGGCGCGATGGTCGGTGGCGATCAGCAACAACTGGCTGGACAAGGGGATGGATAGTGATGAAAATAAAACGGAATCGAGCTGGCGACAAAGCGAGAGTGCGGTACAATGGAGAGAAAGGGAGAAGAGTCGCGGTGATGATCTTTTGGTAGTGCTGATGAATGGGCGAGGAGCGGTTTTGGGGGTCGCCGGCTTCCCGACGGGCTGGTGCGTTCTCTTGTGGATCCTGTGGGTTCCCTGCCCGGCTGAGAATGCACGGAGTGTCGTCACCCAAGGTCACCCTCTGGCGCCCAAAAGCCCGCGAACACAGTGCTGCTGCGGGGAGATGGGGTGGGATGAACTGGAAAGACTGTTCAACGGCTGCGATAGATGAGAGAGACGAGATATGGATGGGATTGCAAGATGGAGGAGAGAGCAAGGGAGCGTCTTTTGATTGATCACAAAGAAGAAATTCCTCACGCGCCCAGTTTTAACCTTCCTTGGCCTTCTCTGTTTGGATGCCAACCACGAGCACAGCCTCACGCCTCCGAAGCTCCGCCCTTTCACAAGATTTGAATAGCTAACGCGTTGCTGCCAGCATAAGCTGAGAGCCGCATTGACTGACCACCATCAAAAAGCTCGCCGACCGCAGCGACCTCGATCAGTTCTATAGGCTGTAGATTTTATGGGATGCATAAGTTCAGAGGTCTTGGGGAGGTTCTGTGGACAGAATGATGATAACCTCAAGTCTACGTGGTTCGACTGCATGGCACGAGCGAACGCCATAACTCAGCATTACCTCCTGGTGTGCTTTTTTTCAGTATGTCGTTGGTTTCCTCGCTGCGTCACTGGCCCACATAAGGGGAATTTTGGCGCAGTTCGTTGCGGGACTCCCCTTTCACTGGTGTGGCGCAGTTGCGTCTTTAGCTGGGAACGTTTTGTGTGGAGGCCGAGCATCAGATCACTTTTTTTCTTAGCACGGCTACCTCTCCCACCCAAACCTACTTTGCGCCGCAGCCATGATCTCCAGTAACTAGCACTTCCCCCAGCCCTTCCTTAATCACATGCTAACCTGACGTGTAGCAGATCAGATTCTCCAGAAGGCAGCCACAGAGGGGTCCCTCGATTCGTGAGTGCCCCTCCAGCCTCTCTCCATCAATTGACTGACCTTCGGTTGCAGCGAAGAATGGCCGCGCACGCTGGAGTACATATTAACGCGTCTGGATGAGGTGAGCTGCTTCCAGGATTGTCGTTTAAAGGCTCTTGCCTGACATCCTCGTCTAGATAATCAACGACTTCCCCAAGCCCATCACACCCCCCGCCGAACCCCTTTCCTCCGTCGCAAACACCCCTTCGCGCCATCAAACCGTCCTCTCCAGTCAAGAATCCCAAACCGCCGACAAAGAAAATGCCCCTCCCACAACACCTCCCTCCAGACCTCCCGTCCCTCCATTCTCGACCACCTCACCGCAGCCCTCCTCTCAAGAACCCCCATCCTTCCCCGCTGAAACCCTGAGCTTCTACACCTCCATACGAACGACCCTATCCAGAAACTTCGCAAAGAGCCCACCACACACAATCCAGCGTCTAGCGGAGCTAATCCTTCAGCCCAAACTCCGCTACGACTTCCTCCCGCCCTACTTGCGCGCTCTGGACCGCGTCATCTCAGTCTCATCACCGACAACCATCTTCCCGCTCCCGCAAGCCGTTCTCCCAACAGCCGGCGGCCTCCTCAATGGCACCACACCGACTCCACCCAGCACGCTCGGCAGCGATGAAAGTCTAGGCGGCGCCTTGCTTACCCCAATCCCATGGCTACAAAACCGCAGCTTACAGAGCGAATTGATATCCGAGTCCACGGAAATGGTAGATGGGCCACACGGCACCGGACGCATCGAAACTGTCTCCGTGATGAACGGTGCTACCACTAGTCCTACGTCGTCAGCATCTACACCGCAAATCGCATCCACGCATCCCAACGGCGAGTCGCTCCCCTCAACGGGCCCCGTCACACAAGGCGAATTGCTGCGCCAGGAACAGGAAGCTGGTGTTGTGCTGTCGAATCCGCACTCGGTGCAACCAAACCGGACGACGGCCGGAGAGATTGAAGGCGGAGGAACGATTATCGAGACGGTGGAGGGTGAAGAGGAGTTACCGCATGCGAGAGGTCCGGATGTGATTGGGATGGAGGATACGGGGCCTCAGAGGCAGAGTGGGAGCGGTTTAGATATCGAAGCTGCGGTGGGGAGACCGGCGTTGGGAAGGGGCAGTAAGAGTCCGGGTCCTGAAAAAAAAGGTGAGGGCGAGGATATGGAGGGGGTTACGAAGACGGAGGAAGGCAAGGAGGATGTAGATGGGAAGAGGGAAGAGGGAAGAGGGGAAGAATGAGGAGATGAAGGCTGAGTAGAGTGGTGGTATTATGGAGTTTGAGATCCATGGTTGGCGGCGTTCATAGGACACGGATATGGGATGGGGCTGAATTTGATGGTTTGAATTAGTTCTCCTGCGAATTCGGGAAGGAACCATGGTTGCTCATGTGGGATTCAGATAGAAATGAAATGATACCGATCAATAGCGATGCATTAGTCATGCGACTGAAAAGGCAAGAACAATCATATCTCATCTGCTCCCTCGGTCCCCAGTGCTAGTACGCGAATTTGTATAAGCGTACGATAAATTATTTGCGCTGCTTAAGCTTTTGAAGCTTTTGAAGCGTAAAAGGCACAGACAAAACCAGGCAGAAAGCTCGCTGACTCTGAACAAGATAATTAGCAGAAAGATAATATATCGGAGCTACAATCTGCCTACACTTTAAGACTCTTGTCAACGCTCAAATTTGGATTACGCTTTTGTACTAAAATTTGGGTGGATTTTATTTTTAAGATTTTAATAAAATAAAGTATTCCCGACTCGGATTTTAATTCGAACGGTCCAGAGTTGCCAAAGATAGTGGCTGGCTTATTTCTTTTCTCGCGTATACGCGCATACACAAACATCTAATATTCTGACTCGTACGTCATGCATCACTAGTTTCAACTATCCAGTCTTGTGGTTCAAAGTGATATTCTATCTATATATTGTTAAAAAAGAAACCAAAATTCCTAACAACAATACAATGAATGCTCCCGATGGTGTAGTTGGTTTATCACGTTCGGCTGCAATGGGCATTGTAACCGAAAGGTCGCTAGTTATATTTACTGGCCCAAAAAATACTTCAAAGCCCCAAAGAAAGGCAGGTAAAAAGGGGACATCATGCTGAAGCTACACCATTCAGTTCAACGAAATTTTGCAGCCGATAAAGACCAATTACAACACTCCAATTTCCTTAAGTGGAGGTCATGTTGGTAAAATGTGTTCTTCCATCTCCATCTCTAGTTCTTTAGAATGCTAGATCAGCATCTACAATCGCCCGTCTGGCATCTCTCTTTTAGTGCCAAGGTTCCCAGTGCTCCTTCCCTCCATTTCTTCTGGACTCGTATATACAATTTCTTTTCCTTCTAAGAAAATGAGTGAAATTAAGATGAACTTATTACGAAGGGAAGACCTTAGCTGTAGAACCATGAGCTCAGGCATGGCATTTTCAGCGCCTGACGAGTGGTTAGTACCTATCTGAGATTAAATTCACCGTGATGTGATTACTCAGATTTAGTTGACCACAAGTTACCGGGTAAGATATCTTACGAGACCAGGAATTATGGTCGCCCGGCGTAGACGGAGTGGAGGATAGGAAGATTTAGAAGGGGTTGGGACGAGACGAGATTTGTGATAGTAAATTGTGGAGATTTTTGGATGTCAAGAATTTTTGGCATATGGACATTGCGAGTTCATGTATGCATGTCTCTACTTGATGACTTGCTGAGGGTTTGAATCAAGATGAAATGCCAAAAGCCGCCTCCAAATGTATGTAATGTTGAAAGGGTATCTGTATGCCGCAAAGAACCCGTAATAAAGGAACTGCCGATTTCTATGCCGTATTTTTATACCTTGGATCCAGGTGCATCTGTCATATTGTTTCGAGGCCAGCTCCGTTACATCTCTCCTTAAATTCCTTACATGGTGGCCTGTCCAAGCATTGAATTTACCACACCTTCAACTGGCTGCCGCAGTTTAAGAAGGAGGAAGCTCCTTCTCTATTCCGCTCTCTGGGGTAGAGGAGCCAGAACTGTTGAGGTAGCTGAGATAGCAATTCCAACCTACGTTACCGTCGCATTAGCAATCAATCAATCTATGAACATTCCAGCCTCCTCCCTCCACATCCCAGAATCTAAACCGCAACCGAGAAACAAACTTACCAAGCGCCACAAAATTAACAACAAGCACTCTGTACTCCAGCGGCACATACTTAAAATTAACCCCTTGCACCCACGGCCAAAGCAAGAAATTATTAATCATGCCAGGCTTCCATGCCTTTCTCAACTTGTCTTTCGGACCTGAGCCTTCTAAGTACGCCATGCTGGATAAGAAGACGGTCATATTGATTGGGGCGAAAATGAATTGGTCGCAGCCGACGCGCGCAAGGATGGTGGAGTTGGTGGTGGAGAGGTTGATGCGGCGTTGGAGGAAGCCGTACCAAGTTGTTGCTGCGGGGCCGAAGACTGCTATAAAGTGTTAGTTGGGATTTGAGGGAGGGGAGAGGAGGATGGAGTGGGAGACGTACCGCCGCCGTATGCGGCCATCCGACCTGTCCGCGAGAAATCGTGTTTTTCGAGTCCGACTTTTTCGACGCCTTGTTGGGCCATGACGTCGCCGGTTGCGAAGAGTACCTAGTAGTTCAAAGAAAGTACGGTCAGCAATTGCAGATCTAGTCTCTAGGGTCCACGGAGTTTGCGCTGCGTTTTATATTGGAAATGCCATGGATGACATTGCCGGCGAAGAGGATAGAGATATCGATCCAGTTGAGAGAATGAAATGGTATCAAAACGTACAGCGGTGGTAATACTCTGTGTCAACAGCGGCGCTGACTTGAGCTTTGCTTGATACCTGTGTCAATTCCCGTCAGCTTTTCTGGTCTGATTATCTTCCCATGTTGTGGGTGATCTCACCAGCGGAGCATTGTGTCTGTGTCTTAAACAATTTAAAGGTCGAATGAAGATTGATATAAAAGTCCGCAAGACAGTACACAGAAGAAGGGAAATTGTGTGTTGTGTGAAAGGAATATGTTTGAGGCTGCTGTGCCCACATGAATGCGCCGATCGGCTCGATGATGTCTTTAGCTGCAGGGCGTCTGGAGCTTGGACCAGAAAATGAACGCGCCGCATGCAGGGCATAAAAAGTGGGATACCGAAGGGCTGTAGAACTGGGCTTTTGGCCTGGGATTGTCTCGCATGTTCAATTCAAAATCTTCTTGTATGCTTGCCTTAGTCTAGCACTACGAACGATAATACTAGCATCATTGTCCTCTGTGCAGCAATTTTGAGGACGCTTGGCCGGAGTTTGTGTGACGTACTAACACCGGATTACCCAGATAGTAATAGGGGCAAGAACAGAATCGGACATCTATCCGACCATTAAGATGCTCTAGTCAGGACGTCCATCCATTGAACTGCAGACATTCTACACTACATAATACCCAACCATGATCTCGGCTGCCCCAAAGAGGAAGTAGAGAACAGGACCACACAAGTATCGCACAAAGCATCTTACTTCATCTTCACCTTTCTACTCCAAAAATTAACAGTGACTTCCCCTTCCTCTCCAGCGCACCTTCGAGGGAGGGAGCCCTGCCATAAACTACATACTCCTCACTATCCACTATTTTGCCAGGGAGTCCTTACACACTACATTACCATCACACCAGAACATCAAAACCCCTCCAGAAAAGGTTCCACAGTTTCTTGCACTTCCCAATCGGTACACAGAAAGACACTTGAAAAAATGCCCTTAAATGACTTCTTGTCAATCGATCTGAACTGTGACTATCAGCCCTAATTCGCTCTGCTCCACCTACACCTTACACAAGCCTCATCTTCAGCAATCGAAGGAAAAAAAAGTGGAATAGAGATTATTATAAAAGCCTAGGTTCGAAAAGAAATCTGTAAAAACCCTCTCACTCCCCAAAGTTCAGCCACCCCCCCAATCCTAGGAAGAAAAACGCCTGCTAATGCATGATTACCCTACCCTTTCTTTCTTGCCGAAGCGCAGAGAACCCGCCGTGCACAGTGGAATCTGCTTATCCAGTGTCTACCTATGCACGCGAAATTCGCAATCAAGAACTTATCTCAAAGCAAATTCTGCGCTCATAGCAGGAACCATTATTCACTTCACTTCACTGCCCACTCCATCTCGTCTAGCTAATAATATCAATGACTTAAGTATTAAGTCAGGAAATGCCAACGCACTCATCGAACACTACCGTCACCGGTCCTCTTTACCCCTCTGTCTCCCTATCCTCCGGAACAAATCCATGACCCTCTTCGCGCTCCCCGAGCTACCAACGTGATGTCCTTGCTTCGGATCCTCATACGCATCAGCAAACTTGCGGCTCTTTTGCAGAACGCCTGGCCTCTCCTTTTGCGGAGGAGCGTCGGAGCTGTTGAAACCCGCAGGGTATTGAGGTCGATGTGATCCTGGGACCATTGGTTCCGAAGCCTCTGAGTCGTTGGCGTGACGGTACGGCCGATCCCTATAAGCCTGGGACGCGGGATGGGGGACGCTTGGACCCGGGAACTTCTCATCGCCGATAGGTGGCTTGTAATCGAATTGGGTTTGTTGGGCTGGTGCTGAGGAAGGGGCACCTCTTACGCGGGAACTGCTTTCCTGCTGACCATCATAGAAACCTGGAACGTTGCTGCCCGTAGTGCTCTGGCTAGGTGAGCGGCTTTCACCTCGACCAAAGGCCATTCCAGGGCGAGTTTGTCCTCGACTGCGGGGAGCTTGGGCTGCAGACCGACGTGGATCTGTAGTTGAGTGAGAACTTGGGGGCGGCATGCTTTCTCTGTTGTGGCTGGAAAATGTTTTGGATAATGAAGCCGGGAGGAGGGAGAATCGCCTCCCCGACTTTGGCGCGCCGGATTGGTCGGTATTCTTCCGGCTGAAGCCGAAGGAGGTCCGACGTGATGATTCGGTTGACTGCCGGGATGTATCATCATTAGCAATCGGACCGGGCATACTTGTAGGTGGGTATGATTTTTGGATTTTGTTCGGGTTGTGAGTGGAAGACTGAGTGGAATCTTGGGGTGGACGGCTGCTGAACATGGACGTCACCCTTCCGAGTGTCTCACTAACCGTGTTGGAACGTCTATGACCCTTTGGATTGACGCACTGTGTATCTGTCGATTGTGCGGCTGGCATTGGCTGCGTACTAGGCTGTCCAATAGACGCTTCACCCATCGAATCTTGTTGAGATATTGGGGCCGAGATAGAATATTGCTTCCCTTTAGGTTGGGAGAAGCGTCCTTCAGCATTCGTTTGAGCAACAGTTGCCGCTGCAGGTTGTCCATACGAGTTTCCTCTTGATGGTAAACGTGATCCACCGCCAAGAGTTCCGCCAGTCGAGGGCCTGTTCGTGTTCGTGGATGTAACAGGCATGGTGCCAAATGCTGTATATTCGGAGACTGATCGTTGTGCATCTCGCGCCGCTCGTGACGGAGCAGCCGTAGCGTTTGGTGCACCTGCAGGACGCGTTTGTCGGGTGGTACTGGAAGGTTGATATCCGTCTGTTGGCGGAACTTCGGTCGGCCCTTGCTCCTTGACGCGTGATTTCGGCGTTCCTGCAGTAGCAGTAGGGGGTGATGTCTCGCCGCGAGCAGTCTGCGACTGAGGAGCAACATACTCCACCTGGACTGTTCGACGTTTATTGTCACGTGGTGGTTTTGTCTTTTCGGACTGATCGTTCCGGTTAATTTGCTCACGCTTGGCGGTGAGTCCTCCAACTGGAGACACTGCAGTATGCGGCTTCCCCGGTTCGCGGACGGACGCACTTCGAGCAAGCATAGGCGTTTCGAATGGATCTTCTATTGTAGAGTTAGTAAACTACGTGCATGAAGGGTGCATGAGTGACTTCGTACTTGAGAAGACTGTAGATTTTGAGATGTCATTTGAAGTCGTGGTGCTAGAAGTGATAAAGCTGACCACGTGGGCGAAGTCACTCAGCCAGCTGTGACGGGCGACTTCAAACAGATCGGCTCTCTTCCGTGGGTCAGGCACTAGAATACGCTTCAACAGATCCCTTGCATGGGGTGTGACGTATTCCGGGAAAGTCAGCGGAGTTGATACGATGTACTTGTACAGGAGATTGATGTTGTCTCCCTCGGGATTGGCAGGGTCGTCATCAAAAGGCAGATATCCTGCCAACATGGCGTACTGTGATGTTGTTAGAATCAGTTAATATCAAGGTTTTACGAATGGCGGTCCTACCAATATCACTCCGCAGCTCCACACGTCGACTTTCCGACCCGTATAGAGCGAATCGCTAACAACCAGCTCCGGCGCAGCATAGCACGGGCTACCGCAGCTAGTTTGCATAAGGTCTCCTCGACGGACACCATCAGTGCCCTCCAATCCCATCTGCCTCACAAAGTCTTTGTTTCCTAGGTTGAGCTCGATTTCCTCCCCAAGCTCGTCATTTGGATTGAATGTGTTGGCGAAGCCAAAGTCCGTGATTATGATATTTCGGTTCCGGTCCAAAAGCAAATTCTCCAGTTTCAAGTCCCGATGCACAATGCCTTTCTTGTGCAGGTACCCTACACCTGAGATCAATTGGGCGAACAGCCGCCGTGCTGCACCGTCTTTGAGGTATCGATGATTCAGGATGTAGTCGAATAACTCCCCTCCAGACGCATACTCCAGTATGATTCCAATGTGACGTTCTGTCTCAACCATCTCGTGTAGGCGAACAATATTCGGGTGCTCCAGTCCCCGGAGGATGTGGATTTCGCGATAGATCTTCGCTAGACGGTTCTGATTCGATCCCAATGTCTCTCGTCTGATTAGCTTGATAGCAACCTCGACGCTGCTATCCTTCTTCCATCCCATCTTGACCTTGCCGAATTCACCCTCTCCTAGAGTCTGACCCAATATATAGTTGCCAAACCTTGAACGTTTTCCGGAATTTTCCGACTTTGAGTGATCCTGCCGGCTCTTACCACCGCCTCGGCCGCCATCGTCCACACCTTCGCTTCCAACAAGTCCTAGACCTGTTATCGGAGTGATGTCGGTCCCTGCTGCTCCAGGCCTTGCTTCAGCTTGTCTCGCTTCTTCGCGTGCAATATCTCCTTGAGGGTCTGCAATGACTATTCTATTTATCACTGTACTCTCCTCCCGCGGCAAATTCGTACCTGTGGGTGGTTGGCCAACGGCTGTTGCGGACCGGCTATGAGTGGGTTGAGTTGGGGAAGGTTTCGCTCGGTTAGAGCTGCCTTGATGTCGTGGGCTGTCTTTCGGCGATGGATGTCCTTTTCTTCGCGATTGAGCTACGTTTGGCCCCGCAGTCGTAGGATCCTCGCGCGACCTCTCCTTATCGCTTGCACTGTTATAAGCTGCAGATTGTGCTGTCCTCGATGCAGATGGACTGTTGGTTCCTGAAGTAGCGGTGGAGGGCTGGTTACGGTGCGAAGATGTGCGTGGGGGAGGCATGGGAGCTCCAGTGGCCATCGTGGCAGTCGGTGTCATGGTGGGCGATGCGTTGGTGGAGGGAGGGAGAGGCTGCGCACGGAGGGTGTTCAAGTTAGAGTTGGTGGAGATGGCTGGTGAATGGTGAGCCTGAGGGGTTGTTGGTGTGTTGGGCGACGCGCCATTTCCGCTTGGGCGGCGTGAAGGTTTTCTGGAGGAAGCCGGCGAGGCAGCTACCGGTGATTGCTGGTTGTAATACTGCTCCCGTCCATTATGTGATGATTGCTGTTGGGGATATGATCGGTTTGATATCGATGGTCCACTGGCCTGCACCGCTGCCGAAGACATTCTCCTCTGTCGCGGACAGCGAAGGCGGCGCTCTCGGCAGAAGCTCTAGCCAGGTGGTCGTACCAATACTTCTTGCAATTCTTTCAAGGTACCGTGTCGGTCGCCGTGGAAATGTGAGCTGCTCGGTACCGAAGAAGCATCAATGCCTCAGGCGGCGCAACGGATCGAGGCTGACTTGAGGCCCTTCGTTCGCACGCAGACGCTGCAATTGTAGTCGCGGCGCAGGCTGTCTCGAGAGTGCGGGTGACCGTGGCCTGGATACAGATGGTGATAGCCGTTGAACGGTGTGGTGTTGCCCTTTCACATGCACCTGCTGTGGACGTTGATAGCGCTGAAGGGAAGCGAGCGTGTTTGAAGCGGCTCGTCAGCCTCCTGCGATGTCGCGACCTGACAGCAGCGAATGACACCGAGCCAAACGGTTGCGACGGTCGTCGAGGCTTGGTGTTGGATTTGATGTGAGTGGAGGGAACAGGAGAAATGGTCGGTCGCGGCTGAGAGAGGTGCGGCAGGAACAGTTGCTTAATCTCGCGTGGAAAGGGGTGATGATGAGGTCGGCATTAGACCGGCAGCCCAGCAAACAACAGTCGCGCGCGATATAGGATCTCTGGGTAATTAATTATCAGGGAAGAGAACCAGGGCGGACCCAGAGTGTGATCTCTGCCTTACGGGCGATCCAGTCGTCACAATTTGCACGTCGTCCAGCACCTTGGGCGTGGGAAGCTGAGGTCAAGAGGAAACTTGGCTCTTGTTGTCCGTACCAGCCACCTCGGGCACTACTCTGTTAACAGAAAAGGAGATGCGGCCCAGGATGCATGTAGCTGTTTCAAAACTTGGCTTCGTCTGCTCGCCTTTGCAACCTGGTACGGCGCCAGGATTGGGAAATTGAAATATTATGCCATGTGTTCTCAAATGACACAGTTATTATTCCTGATATCATATCCTCGTTACCAACGACAACAGACGACACGCGCCTCGACAGCCTCTTCAAGCCATGTTTTGCATCTCCCGAGTCATTCCTCGAGCACGAAGATGCATCAATATGCACATGCACGGGAGATCAGGATGATGTATCTAGATATACATATTTCTCAATGAAGTCCTACGTCGAGCCCCTTATCACATTACTTACATTGTACCGCCCCTGTACAGCTGTCGGCAGGACGTATAGCAGACTCCAACACGCATCCTAACCTCCAAATTCAGCAAAATCCAAAATCCTCCTGTTAAAGCACCTAAATCTAGTTCTATAAAAACCCCTATAGTCATAATTATAAACAGTGCAGAGCTAGAGGAAAGGAGTCGAAGGTGATGTAGTTTGGAGTGTCCCATTGCAGGTGGAAGAAGGCGTTATTGGTCCAAGACGCGTTCTGGGCGCATAAAGAACTCTGAGAGATCAACAACAGCAACGGCGGGACATGACGTGGTAAACTGAGAGCCGTACAACCTCCTCCATCACGCGGTGCCAGGGCGCCGGGAGCCCTTGGGGAGAAACACGACGGACCTGTTCGTGAGCATGGCTTCTGATATCAAAAACACAAGACCATCAGTTGTCATCCTCCACACCGCTTCGCAACCCAATCAGCGCTCAAAAGGGATTGACCCTGCACCGGCCTTTATCCTCGGGAGCCTCCTCCAATCAGACCCTCCTGCGGAATGACTCGCAGCTGCGAGAGTGCTCATTCCGACTGTCGCACAAAGTCGCTCACAACAGCCGTCCATCCATCCCTTTTGAAGCTGCAAAATTTTATACAATTTACTTCTTTAGGCCATTTGCACTGCCGTTGGGCGAACAGTTCATTCGGAAATTAAGGAGCTTTGGACTCGGCCCAAGCTTCCGCTAGTCGCATGACTAATTCCCACCCAATCCAGATGACGTTGGGCTCAAACACAAAAAAGAGAACACCTTGGACCTTGTGCTCTTCCCTGGATATCCCACTGAAAATAAAATCCCTCTGTCTAGGTGCATAACCTGGAGGTACCTGTACTCATAATCATAATCATAGATAGGGTAGAACCGGAGCATTGGCGTTGGAAGTGATGTAGTTTGTAGTATGTGGACAAAAGCTTACAACAGAGATCCCACCTGATGCAGGGCTGGGCGGTACATCTGCTAGTCATTCATTCAGGCTCTATAGACAAATATGAATGCTCACCTCGACGTCATACGTGAACAGAGTCGTTGATTCATCTCGTGGTATGACTACCCCTTTTCTCTACGGGAGAAGAATTCCCAATATATTCCCGAGCTCATTGCCACTCGCCATAACTCACTTGCGCCGACAGCATCCTAGATCTTGATCTCAGAGGGAACGCTTATCTGCAAGATGTCGACGCCCTTCTGCAATTCGCCCTTGCTGGGCATATTACCCCGCCTCATCAGCTCAGCGCTCTGCACCATATACGGATCCTTCATCATACTAGCAACTGCCACAACGGTCTCTCCCTGGGTATAGTACGCGATGAAAGACGGTTTTTCTGGTTCTCCGGTGATGATAACGTCGTCATAGCCACCAACCGTGTTGCCGCAGTATCGTAGTTGAGATCCAAGAGCAGACCAGAAGATGGGGATGAACGGTTTCGGCTTGGCTCCTGGGTGGGCAATCGAGTTGGCAACGGAGCGGCCCGCATTCTGCGCAACATTCCAATGTTCTATCCGAATGGGGCTGCCATTGCCTCCTGGTCCATGATAGCTGATTAGAAAGTCAGTAATTAGTATGAAAAAGTTCGAAGGGGTTGGGACGGACGGGAAAGTTGCAATATCGCCCACAGCATATACATCGTTCAGGCCTTCCACCTCAAACGACTCGTTAGTCTTCAAGGACCCATCTTTCTCCAGTTTGACGCCAGGGGCATCCTTCAGATACTCAGTCGCTGGAGCAACCCCAACTCCTTCAATGACCAGGTCTGCCTCCAGCACAGTGCCATCTTTCATGTGCACAGCGCCAACCTTGCCTTGATCGCTCTTCGATGGAACGGCCTTGTCAACGCTGGCTTCCATGTAGAACTTGACTCCGTTCTTTTCGAGAAGCTTTCTGAAGATCTCGCCGACTTTGGTGCCCATAACACGCTCCATTGGTGCTGCATGGCATTCAGCATACGGCCTATTCATTAGACGAGTGCACATTAGAGTCGCATACCTTTTTCCATGCCAATAATCGTCACGTCGTTCTTCATGCCTGCAAGGCAATTGCCGACTTCCATACCGATAAATGAGCTCCCGATGACGACAATCTTTTTGCCATTGTCACCAACGGCCTTGAGAATCCCTTGGACATCTGGGAGGGCACGCAGAACGAAAACATTACCCAGATCTCCTTTCAATCCTGGAAGGGGTAACCATCTTGGAGTTCCACCGGTTGCAAGGACGAGCTTTGTGTAGTCGTAGGTCTTGCCGGACTTGGTCGAAACCTTCTTGCCGCTGAAGTTGACGCTGTTGACTTCATCCTCGATTATGTCAATGGACGCATCCCTGTAAAACTCCGGAGCTCTCCAGGCTACCTTTGAAATGTCCGCTAGTAGAGCCTTAGATAGCTTCGTGCGATCAATTGGTCGATAACCTTCTTTAGAAAGCACTGTAATTTGACCGGTGTATCCTCCACCCCGCAGACCCTCAATTGCGCCGAGAGTTCCACTTCCACTACACCAGCACGTAAGTAACGGTGCAAAAGTAAAGAAAAGTTGGGATCAACGTACCCTCCAATAACAAGTACCTTCTCTTCACTTACTACCGAGCATTTGAGGTTCAAGAATCTCCGGTTCGCTTTGATAGTTGCTTCATCGCTCTTCACAAACACAGCACCATCTTTCTCAACGAGTTCGTACGTTGAAAGAGGGTCTAGCGCAGGTGCGTTTTCTATATCGCCGGTGGGGATGTTGAAGCAAGCTAGACACATGTCAGAGGCTGGGAGGACAAGGTAGCTCGGAAATCTTCACCTCCATGCCAGGGGCAGGTTAACCGTCCATCTCCAGTGAGAACACCATTCTTCAGTGGCGCCCCGTAATGCGTGCAGTTGGCACTTGTTGCGTGCAACTTGTCTTGTACCTTTGATAGCAATACCTTACCGCCTTCTACACCCTCGACTTCAACCTCCTGCTTCTCTCCGTTCTTGAGGCTGAGCGATGTCACGCCCTTGAGCTTGAACTCTTGTGCCATGTTGCGGTTACTGTTGCTGAATGTTCTCTTCAAAACGGGTTGTAGCTGCAATGGATGTCGAAATGATGAAGTGAGGTGACGGAGGCGCGAAAAGAGCATAAAGGCTATTATGGGCGGGTTATACAGCTGTCGGGGAGGGAGTTTTGGCTGCATACGTAAGTGCATTTGAAGGTCCAATGATTCGCTGAGAACACCATGACGCCATGTAAGAAGTTATCGATAAGCATCCTTGTTCCAGCGGCATTCTCCCGTTACTCCCCAACCATTCCGCGGCAACTCCTTCGCAACACTATCATCTTCAGTTCACTACCATAATGACATATTAACAAGACGGCAAGTAAAAGGTGGCTAGTACGACCGTGCAAAGTCAAGTGCCTATTCGGTTTATCGACCAAAGGCACGGTGTATTAGCAGGAAGCAAAACAAAGAGTCCATCTACCGTACCATATACTATCGGATGAGAAATTAGAATTCGCGATTACTATCAAATTATCCCTGTTTGAGTGGCAGGGTCGTCAATTGGTCAAGATACTTGCATTAGCAATTCAAGATGGCCAGATCGAAAAAGTGTGGTACCCGGTCTTCCCTCCAAACAAGAATGCATTGGAACTTGTCAAGTAGGCACGCAGGGCACCAAAAAAAATTCCATGGCTTAACCTCTCCTTCCCAATACCCATATCCCTTGTATTCGCAAAACTTCTGTTAGCATATTTTTTTTTTCTACATCTACTAACTATCCTGTTGGCAATATCACGCTGCGTACGGTATTTGTAGAAAGGTATCATCAGAGGTGTACTCTTTCAAGTGCTACTTGTTCTATGCCCTGTGTGGTAGGAAATGCATTCCTCACTTGTTTGTCTCCTAGTCCAATTTGATAGCGCGTCTGGAAAGCTTGTTTGGTCGTTATTTTAAGCCCATACTAACGGCACCCACTACCTCGCTTCGCTATCTAGCGTCGGTGAGCTAGGGGTACAATGAGTAGAGTCATCCATAGGCTGGGAATACTCTAGGTCTGCCTTTGCCATTTGCCTTCATAGTGATCCCCAGAAGGCATAGGATAAGTGGCACACTGAAGGTAAATTCCAATATGCTTTAAAATCTGATAGGCGCACTTCGAAAGTCACCCCCCCAAATTATACAGACTCCAAGGACAACGAATTCTGGTGGGGGTCTAAAAGCAAAACCCCGTTGTATTTTCCTACATGTCACGCATTTTTCTAGGCCCTGCGTGGCTGGTTTCTTCACGGAAATTAGCGACATGAATTGTGCAACCTACCCGAGTATCTTTCAGTTGCAAATGACCGCAGGGTAAATGGCTGTCTCCTTTTGGTCTTTCCAGCCTTGCTTTTTGCATTCTTAAGGGAGTCATCATGCATGGGAAACAGCCAAATTAGAATTCAAAGCCCTCTAGATCTGCTTCTCCATGTAAGTGACCCGCATTGTAGTAGTTAACTGTAGCCGGCATCTCATTAGATGGTAGAACTTAATCATTAAGACGCAAATACACATCTACCTGCCATGTCCACTTCTGTTCATCATTCCAAACTCACAACACTTCAACTTACTGCCTCGTTCCTACATCTACAACGTCACTACTGCCTTGCACGTGGCTAGGGCACTGTCTGGGTGCACTTTGCCAGGCATATAATGACTGCGATGGCGATTCAATGTGTCGACGGAAAATGCAGTCCGTCGGATGCAGCGACGAGGGGAAGTGTCGGAATCCCTGGTGAGGTTGTCACCCGCACGATGCTAACATGTCTATGCGCTAATTCTTCTATCATAGTCAGCACTGCGACTTGTCGTTCTCCAACATCAACCTTCTCGCCTGCATCACACTATTGACTTAGTCCTGGCTCTATAATTGGTACCGGGGTAGGAATAGCAGTTTTTATCACCGTAGCAGTCATTGGAGTCACAATCTAGATACGGCATATGCGACGACAAAAGAGCCATGATGCTGTGAAGGGAAAGTCTACGAACAGTGACCAGGAGACTGATTTCGAATGCATCGAAAGGAACTGCCTGAATACAATTCCCGCATGGAGCTATCGAACAATAGTTCTTGTGCAGAACTTCCTGTGGGTGATTTACATCAAGAACTGGCTTGTTTTACAAGGCCAACGGAATTATTGTCAATCCCGCTCGTAGAGTTAGAGCACGGCTTTGCAAGGGAGCTAGAGGTTGACCTGAGAAGAGTGTTCGAAAGCGGCGAAGGATGAATAACAGACCAATATGGTGTACAAACTTACGATTTCTTGTTTCGGCCAGCTAATATGGTACGCAGGACAGAGAGTGTGTGGCACAACGAAACGTACTTCTAGTCGGTATGTAGGACAGCATCGTGTCCCTCCTAGAAGTGGGAATATCTTTAAATATATCCTTTCTTTCAGCATTACAAACTGTTTCGTTGGCACCATTGCTCAGTGAACAAGACGTAAGCAACAGCTCTCCAGAAGTGGACTTTGTGCCACTTCCTTGACAACCGTTGTGTATGGTTCTGCGAACTCTTGGCGCTCAGCCATGGGTTAATGTGGGCTGAGATGGCTCGCTCCAATGAGCCCTGTTCGTGCTCCTCTTTCTTTCAGCTGCCAATAAATATTAGAATTTCAGTCCTGCCCGTTCAATCGAACATCTCCTTTTCTTTCATCTCTCAATGCTTTATAAAATAACTGTTCAGGGCAAGATCGCCTACTCCAAACTTTTGAGCATTTGGCCGTGGAGCCAACACATTCCTATATTGTTTAGCGCCACAGATCAAACGCCCAACGGCAACTACACTTCAAGTGAATTTTCCTTACTTCATAAAGAATTATAACTGACGCGCTCACTAGAACATAACGTTAGGATCTATCAATTTAATCAGTTTCACTCGCGCGCACCATGTCTACCATCCTCTTCCATCCCTACCCCGAGCGGCGTCAAATGACTACCATGGCCCCCCCTACAACATCCCAACAAGCTTGCACATGGCCAGGACACTGTCTAGGGGCGACTTGCAATTCAAACGATGATTGCGACAATGACTGGATCTGCGCCAATAAAGTTTGTAGTCCATGTTGCGAAACTTCGAGCCCGACTACGAGCACCGCAGCAAGTGCAAGTGCAAGTGCAGCTCTCAAACCACATCAAGGACTTACTACCGGCTCCACAATTGGCATCGGAGTATCCATAGTGGGATTCCTCGCCGTGGTGACTGGTATCGCATTTTGGATATGGCGGATGCGGCGACGGAAAACGCAAAACGATCTGTGGGAGGCTCCTACAAACGAGCATGCGAATATTGAATTGGATGCATCGAGTGCTTTTACAGAAGATCGAAAACAACTGGTCGGGAACGAATCGTGCGCAGAACTAGCATCTATGACCAAGCCGGGAGAATTATCGTCAGTTGAGCTGGTAGAGCTGGAGGGTGATTATGGACGGCAAGACCAGGCAACCGATATGCAGAAACCTCCGATCACGAAACCGCTAGAGGTTGCTATACCACGTCAGAGATCGCCAAGATATCAGCATTTTGAAGAGTATGAAGTCGTACCAGATGCCAAAATATACGGCCAACTGAGATTCTCGCCCGTTTCGGAGACTTCGCCTTATCCATCACATCCTGGATCTAATGGGTCAGAGGAAAGGTGGCATTCTTTCTCTTCCCGCTGAATCAAAAATCCTTCTATCGGGCACCAGAGACTAGGGCCTGCCCAGCAGTCGCTGAAAGTCAGCGTCCGAATGCCTGGTGCACAGTCAACATGGAGCATGCGGTTGCCCCAGACCCAAGCCGGAGAATGTTCGAATGGATTTCCAGAATAATGGTCCCATGTTGGACGGTATGTCGCAGTGGAGGAAGGACTGCCATTGATGCGATTCGGAAATCGCGCATTCGAATCGAGAATTCCACCTCCGAGGCTCAATATCCAGCTGCAGTACACCCTTCGTGGCCAATTTGGCTCATCAACATTAAATATGAGCGTACGCAATATTGACAGCGAAGAATCAGCGCTTGGAGGGGTGTGGCGTTTCTTGAGCGCTTGAGGAAGTCACTAGAAGGCTGTGAGGACATGAGAGGTGTCGGACAGATTTTCGGGTGGTTTAGACTATGGAAAGATTGTTGATTCTGCACGACATCGCCAGTGTACTTGGGCGTCTCTGAATGAATAATCCTCCGCGGAATTCCGGGCTTGATACTAAATGCGGCAGTCGCGGGATGGAAGGATGAACCAATATTTTGAATAGATGCTTCAATCCTCAAGTACTATCCGTTAAGATATCCTGAAGCACATAGTCGAGTAATGTCTGTTGCTGGATCAAGGTTGTCCAAGCTCTGCCCGACGGGTGATCATGCGCATTGGCCGTTTTGTGGGGAGGTTTGGAGGGAGGCGCATCTCTGCACCTCTGCCGGTTCAAGCCACCTGCAGCCTCAACGTCCCAACCTTGCACTTCTATATTTTTCGTCACACATCTACAACACCAGCTTCAGATTGGGGGCACATTGGGTGCAGAGAGCCTAGATGGGGTTGGGGATACCTTCATCTACGCAGCGTCAATCATAAAGGTACTTACTACTCCGATCCACCTCCCGAGGGAGCCTCATGCACAAGATCCTCTGCACTCAATATCTCTCCGTCAGCGCTGAGTGGCCGTGCGGAACTGGGCCTAAACCACCACCATGTACCTCCTTGTCTTCTCCTGGTCCAACTTATCTCTTTGCGCGCTTTGGACAGCCGTGTCACAATGGCCATATTATTCCTGGTAAGCAGAGCTCTTCAGCGTCTTTGGCTATAGATAGTTCCCGGAGCCAGGTCAATAGTGTGTGCGTGTTCCGCTTCACACCTACCTCTTCCAAGTGTTTAGTGGCAAGCATCGCCACTATTTTGATGAGGGATCGTCTAGTCTATCTTCCGACATTTCTTCCCAGGTTCGTCGCTTATGCACGCTGCACGCTCTTCCTTGTTTGTTGTTCCTGGATTACCGTCATTTTCTTTGTGCAAATTGCGGGGATCTTGGGAACTTGGGCCCGCAGTCGTATTTCGTGTTAATCGAATATATTATACCATTGTGCCCGCCGCTGTGTTCCACTCCAAGTGCTCCAAGCTTCTCTTGTCTCATTTGCTCTATATTGCCTCGCCAAACCCTTTTAGAGAGCTGGATTGTACCTAGACTGCTGTTTAGAGCCCTGCTTGCTCTGGCGTCCGACTATCGAGTCACCATGGCTCGCCCAAGCTTCATAACAGCCACGTCTATACTGTCTTCCTTTCTGGCGTTGACCAATGGACAGACTACATCGAATTCTGCGGACGGGTTGGGCCCTTCGGCGCAACCGACCGCCTCGGCAACTGTCGGGACAGTAATTATTGACGGAACTCCCACGACATTTCGCCCTATCTTCACGGTGCCTGCTTCAGCAGATGAAGGGGCCGATCTGATACCGAACATTAAGGATCCTCAGGCAGTTAACGCTCAGGATGTCTGCCCCGGATACAAAGCTTCAAATGTGCAAGAAGACGAGAATGGTCTGACTGCAACTCTGACTCTGGCTGGAGAGTCATGTAATGCCTACGGCAATGACATTAAGGAGCTCAATCTCAAGGTGGAGTATCAGGCTGCAAAAAGGTTGGCTATCAACATCAGTCCAGCGCATATTGTAAGGCCCAAAACGCCGCTAACATTACCCTAAGTGCTGGGTTGAAAGTTAATCATACAAGGATGCATCCAATTCCTCTCACTACATCCTTCCCGAGGAGCTAATCCCACGACCGAAGCCAGACTCCAGTTACAAAGACATCGATCTCGAGTAAGATTGATTTTCAAACACACTCACGAGAGTAAAACTAATTTGAGGGTATTCTAGATTTGGTTGGGATAATGAACCGTCATTCTGGTTCACTGTCACCAGGCATTCAACCGGAGACGTCATCTTTACCACTGAGAACACCAAACTTGTCTACGAGGATCAATTCATCGAGTTTGTGTCATCTCTGCCCAAGGACTACAACCTCTACGGACTCGGAGAAAGGATACATGGCTTGCGATTGAACCACAACTTTTCGGCCACCATCTATGCTGCGGATGCTGGCGATCCGATTGACAGGAATATCTACGGCAGCCACCCGTTCTACTTGGACACTAGATATTTTGAAACAGATGAGCACGGAAAGCGAAGTTTGGTCAAAAACTCCGCCTCCCCTGGTGAAGGGCACGGTGGCGACCATGGTGGAGGTTCGAAGTATGAGTCTTATTCCCACGGTGTATATCTTCGTAATGCACATGGCCAAGAGGTCAGGCTGCAGCCGGAAAGCATTACGTGGAGAACTTTAGGAGGAAGCATTGATTTGTTCTTCTTCGATGGCCCAACCCAGCCAGAAGTGACTAAGCAGTACCAGGAAGCCGCCATTGGACTACCCGCTATGCAATCCTATTGGGGCTTCGGGTTTCACCAGTGTCGTTGGGGATATCGGAATTGGACAGAGTTGAGACAGGTAAGTCTTCCGCAGTGCTAAGTCGAATCACGCTCTGACTTTGGAACAGGTCGTAGACACTTTTAAGAGTCAAAATATTCCATTAGAGACAGTATGGCTAGACATTGACTATATGAATCAAGTGAGTATTTAACCTGCCGATAGAACTGTGTACTGACAATTTCCAGTACCGTGACTTTACAAACGATCCAGTTACTTTTCCCCTAGATGAAGGACGAGAATTCTTCGATCAACTACACAAGGACAACCAGCATTTTATCCCGATTGTAGATGGAGCGATCTACATTCCAAACCCGAACAATGACAGCGACGCCTATGACACCTATACTCGGGGCAATGAGTCAGGAGTCTTCCTCATGAATCCCGATGGTAGCCAATATATTGGATCAGTCTGGCCTGGTTATACTGTCTTTCCAGATTGGCAGTCCGGATCAGCAGTGTCTTGGTGGGTCAATGAGGCGTAAGTTTAGCTTTTTCAAAATGAGAGTTACATGCTAATTACGCAAAGAGTCCAATGGCATAAGGAAATTCCATTTGATGTAAGTTTAGGTTCCCATGATAATATTCTGTGTGCTAACTCATCAAGGGCATGTGGATCGATATGACCGAGGTCGCGTCATTCTGCGTGGGATCTTGCGGCTCGGGGAATGTCACATTGAACCCAGTACATCCTCCATTTTCTTTACCAGGAGAAGAGGGAAACAGAATATTCGACTACCCTGAGGGCTTCAACATCACGAATGCGACTGAAGCAGCATCGGCATCAGCAGCCTCATCAAGTCAAGCAGCAAAGACGTCCAGCGCCACGACATCTACATCAACAAATTACCTCCGGACGACTCCTACGCCCGGCTCGAGAAACGTTAATCACCCCCCATACGTTATCAACAATGTGCACGGCGATCTCGCAGTGCACGCAGTGTCTCCGAATGCCACTCATCACAATGGAGTTGAAGAATACGATGTTCACAATCTGTGGGGGTATGCTCGACCATCCAACCACAATTCACTAAATCCAACTCACTAACAATCTCCCAGACACCAAACCCTAAACGCAACATACCAAGCCCTCTTAAGCGTCTTCCCCGGCAAACGCCCCTTCATAATCGGCCGCTCCACCTTCGCTGGTTCTGGAAAATGGTCTGGCCACTGGGGCGGCGACAACGCCTCAAAATGGTACTACATGTACTTTTCCATCCCCCAAGCACTCTCGTTCTCTCTCTTCGGCATCCCAATGTTCGGCGTTGATACTTGCGGCTTCAACGGTAACTCGGACTTCGAGCTCTGCAGCCGCTGGATGCAACTCAGCGCCTTCTTCCCCTTCTACCGCAACCACAACGTTCTCTCCGCCATCAGTCAAGAACCATACATCTGGTCCTCTGTCGCCGAAGCCGCGCGCACTGCTATAAATATCCGCTACTCACTTCTCCCATACATGTACACTCTCTTCTACAAAGCGCACACAACCGGCTCAACCGTCATGAGGGCTTTGGCATGGGAATTCCCCAACGACCCACAGCTCGCTGGTGTCGACAATCAATTCTTACTCGGACCGTCACTACTCATTACTCCGGTTCTGGAACCACAGGTTGATACGGTGAAAGGCGTCTTTCCAGGTGTTATTGATGGGGAAGTATGGTATGATTGGTATACGCACGAAAAAATTAAAGCAGAGGCAGGCGTAAATACAACAATCGACGCACCACTCGGCCACATTCCTGTTTTCATCCGTGGAGGAAGCGTGTTACCCCTCCAAGAACCAGGCTACACTACCACACAAAGTCGGAAGAACCCCTGGGGTCTGCTTATCGCGCTTTCTGAGGATGGGGATGCAAAGGGTGAGTTGTATGTCGATGACGGGGAGAGTCTGGAGCCGAGTGAGACGTTGTTTGTTACGTTTAACGCTGGAGATGGGAAGTTGGGAGTGGGTGTTAAGGGAGGGTATAAGGATCGGAATACGTTAGGGAATCTGACGATTATGGGTGTTGATGGGTGCGAGGGGGAAATTCGGCTTGATGGAAAGAGTGTGAGTGATGAAAAGGTGGATTGTGATGAGAAGACGGGTGTGCTACAGCTATCGGGGTTGAATGATTTGACGATGGGTGGGGCTTGGAGCGGGAATTGGACGTTAAGTTGGGAGTAGGTGGTGTGAGAGTAGGAGAGAGGGGCTAAGAATCAGCCTCTAGGAAGGAATGATGATAGAGTAGACGCTCGCTTTACGATGTGATGATAGTGATAATGCTTAGTATATTTTCTTCACTCATATGGCGATGACATAGGAGCCGAGAGGTATCGTTTACAAGCATACGCGTACATACAGCTCGAAGACAGGATTTCAAGCAGAGACGTCTCTTCCTTACCCTTCATCCGCTTCATCACCAAAAGCCATCCTTCCATCATGATAAACGCCATCCAATGCATATTAATTTTCAAAGCCTGTTGCAGCCTAGGGAAACCCGGGATAAGTAAACACATAAAGCCGAATCGAAAATCCATTCAATGTCCCACAGCTCCAGCAGCCCAATTCATAAACTCAGGATCATTAGGGTGAGGGAACATTCCCCTGTCCTCTTGCTGTTGCTGTTGCTGTTGCTGTTGCTGTGCCTGAGCCTGAGCCTGAGCCTGCTGCTGCTGCTGCTGTCCTCCTCGAGCTTGCACTTGGCCTTGCTGGACCTGCTGCTGTTGCTGCTGCCTCCTCCGCTCTTCCTCTGCTCTCCGCTGTCTCTGCGTTCGATAGTATAGTAAAAAGGCTAGAACGCCAGTGAGCGCAAGAATGATGAGGCTCTCGAGGATTTCAGAGTCAATGTCGTCGTAGGCGTAATCGTCGCCTCCTGGCATATGGTTATCGTCGTAATCGTCGGGTTCGAGGTTGTCCCAGTCGGCAAGTTCAGCTTCGAGGAAGGCAGCCAACCATTCGGAGAGAGACCAGTCCTTCTTGGTCACTACAAATTGAATATTAGTATGATCTTCCGCATATGACTGCGAAATAGGATTGGAATGAGACGCATATCGAACTTACCTGGCTCATCCTGAATGGATTTGATCTGCCCATTCGTGAAGGTATTCCACCAGCTGCGAAACCTCAGTTTATACAGTGCCAAAACAACAGGTAGGTAAGCTTCATGAGGGTTAGTCTCAAGTGCTTGATCATAAAGTCGCTTTGCAAGATGATAGTCTTGCTCGATGCCAATGCCGTTTTCATGCATCCAACCGAGATTCCATAGAGCTTGTGCACTTTGCATTGTTTCAGCAGCAGCTTGATAGCATGCCGCTGCCTTTTCTTTATTGGGCCGTGTCCCTAAACCTTCGAGGTAATAATCTCCCAATTTGACCATAGAGTCGACGTTCTTCTGCTCCGCGGAACGAGTCCAGTAGATCAGGGCCAGTGCGGCATCGCCAGCTAACGATGCCTTTCTCCTCATAAATGGAATGATGGAGCTTAGTGTGAACCGAGGCTTGACCTGGTCAAGAAGATACGCCACATTTGCTTGTCCTACTTCGAAACCTTGCTCAGCGGCCATCATGTAACCGACAAGGGCGGTTTCGAGGTTGCCATTCGTATAGGCCTCGTTTGCTTCCTGGAATGATGTAGAGATAATTTCCGCCTTTTCGGCTACAATTTTGTAGTATGCGGATGCGATGGAGCAAGATTTGTCACGACCAACGCCGTGGTGGCTGAGCTCGGCAAGGTAATAGTACGCTTCAATGTGGCCATGTCGTGCTGCCAATTCGAAATATTTGATCGCCGTGCTAATGTCTCCCTGATCGAGGAACAGGGCACCTAGTCTGACTTGCGCAACCGCAAGATCCTGATCCGCAGCTGCACCGAAGAAATCTGCAGCTTTGACAGGGTCTTTGGGTACACTAAGCCCATTGAGATACATCAGTCCCATTGAATACTGGGACAGGGCATCGCCGTTTTCAATGCCGCGTTTGAACCAGGTCTGAGCAATCGAGAAGCTCTGAGGCATTCCCTCTCCGCGCAGAAACATGCGTCCGAGATATCCCGCGGCTTTAGACGCTAACTTCTCTGCGAGGACAGAAACATTAGCTTTGATTTTGCCATCTTTGGTCCAATACATGCGAGCCAGTTCCAGGAAACGCTTCTTTGCAGCCGGAAGGTCTCTTTTGGAAGCCCTGGATCCATCGTAGTTCAATTTTGCGAGATTGAAGCTGGCTCTTGGATCACCCTTTCTAGCCTGCAGATCCATATATTCAACCACATCATCCAATGACGAGTATACGTCCGAGTTCGGGCTTCCGCGTTTGGCATTAGGTCCCGAGCTGCTGGCACTTGCACCGTCACCGTAAACTCCGCCTTCTTCGTCCGCTATCCTGTATGATTCCTTGATCATGGTATGCCCTCCTGGGGGTCCGGATCTCATATATGCAATAGCTTTGTCTGCAACGCTCTTATAATAAAACACAGCTTCATTGCAATTCCGTGGCGTCGCTATGCCGGACGAATGTCGGTACGCAATCGTCATTTCTGATCGAATGTCCCCTCCGTCTGCTGCTAGTGTATGATAGAGCATGGCCTTGGCTTGATCCTGTTTTACAGCACCGCCAATTCCCGTCGCGTACATGAATCCAACCATATGTTGTGCCGACGCGTTCCCATTTAACGTGGCGAGCTCGTGGTACCTGCGGAATGCTTCAGAATAGTTTCGTGGGTACGTAAAGTTTCCATGGAAGTTCATCTCAGCGAGCATGAATATGGCATCGGGGTTCTTCTCCGCCGCTGCTTCTTCCAGCAGCTTCACCGCTTGTGACAGAGGTTGGCTGAGCTTCTTCGGCTGCGGATTTGTAGTAAGGAGTTCTTGTTGTGGCGGTCCGTTCATGAAGAGGAGAAAGAAGAGCTCTTTGGCGTAGTACGCGCTTGTTCCAAGAACACCGGGCTTTTTGGTCAAGTTCCACCACGGGGTTGAAGCCGGTCTGATCTTTCGTAGGAGCGCAGTGGCTTCATCAACAGCCAGTGCGGCTGGGTGATAGTTAGTTAGCATACCCATTAATGTGCTTCGGTTGTGTATGCAAACCTGAACCTCCATTGCGTGGTGAACCTCCCCAGCTGTCCGCAGTAACCGAGCGCTGTCCTAAAGGTTTCTGCTTCGAATATACTCGATCCTGAGCGCGTATTTGAGCCGATGATAGGGCGAAGAATAAGGAAAGTATAACTATTGGTCAATCCGTTAAAGGCGATCACCCCCGAGTCGTTAGGGATACGTACCAAAGAGAAGCGGCACGAGCCGCTGTAATCGGGGCTTCATGGTGGTTTCCGTTCGACTATGGGGAAGTCGAAGAAAGTAGGATCATCTCGACATTCTAGAGGGTAGCAGACATGGGCGCGAATACGCCAGTGGAAGGAGCGACGGTGTTGATGATGGCTCCTGAAAGACCACTTGTCTATTCACAGTTCGGCAATTGTGACGCTCCGCTCCGCCACGCCAACACCTTCTCCGCACCAATCAGGTTATACATTCAAAACCTCTCATCGGTCACGACATCTTGAGCACTTTCACAACGCTCGTGAGAAACTCTAGTCTAAGAAATTGCAATTGAATTAAGCATCCCTCGTTCCCTCCATTCCGTCAAAGCGGAATACTGAACGCGAACTCGGACTAAAGTCTCCGGGCTAAAATTGAATTTGTAATCACCAACTTCACCGTCATAATGTTGAAATCCCACCGATGGTAGTCGTTCCCGAGCCCTTTAATCCTCAATTATCAATATTTCTTTCCTCTCTGTAGCCTTTTCTATTCTATAAAGATGGCGGATGCTGGTTCTTCTACGGAACATACCCCCCTCCTCCAACCTATGGGGTCTTCTTCCGCGAGCCTTTCCTCCGCATCAAAGTCACTTGGAACGCCAGTGGATGCAGAAAGAAACGGAAAAGATGAAAGACCTGTCACTATCTCGGCGTGGAGGGGTGCTATTATAGGGCTTTCCATTGGGTTATCTATTTTCCTTCAAGGTATATCAAACTTCAGTATTTTACCCTTCCACACATTACAAGTCTTTTTTTTCTTAAACTTGGCATCCAACCTCCAATATGGTGTACACAACCTGCCTATAGACCCTAGACTCTCTATCTTCCTATCCGTTTCTGCTTTTTGTGCAAGTGTGGCTGTGTCTCGCTTCTATTCCACTCCAGTCTCTGTTCCATTTTCGTTGCCGTTCTCAGGTGCCGCATAGACTCTCGAACTACTTAAAACTGATTGCTCACATCTTTGCAGCTACCAATATCTCAATCCTTACAACAACTCAATCTTCAATAGCAGCCGACCTTGATGCCTTCGAGAAGACAACCTGGTTAACATCCTCTTATCTAATAGCCATGTCTTCGCTTGCTCCATTAATGGGTCGATTATCCCAGCTGTTTAGTCCTCGTCTTTGCATGTTCAGTTCTACCGTAATAATTTTTGTGGGAACTATCGTCACTTCCACATCTGTGTCATTTGAGTTGTTTATAGTTGGCCGCGCTCTTACGGGTGCAGGCGCTGCTGGTGTTCTTATCGTGGCCACTATCATTGTCATTCAAATGGCCGGTGCAAAACATCGAGGGATTTACATCGGCTTGGTCAACTCAGGAATGACTGTTGGTGTCTCCCTAGGAGCCGTGATTGCCGGTGCTCTGGAACCGAAAATTGGTTGGGTAAGTTCCACTAACCTCCCACAGATTCCATGCAGCTTGCTAATTTCTAATGCAGAAGCCTCTTTTCGGCATCCAAGGTCCTCTCAGCCTCTTAGCAGGCTTCGGCCTCCTCTACGGCATCCCGACAAACTACATAACGAGCCGCAGTGAATACGCGGGTCTTTCCCTCCGCAAAAAGCTCGCCCGGATCGACTACTCGGGCGCAGTTTTACTAACCCTAACAATCATTCTTTTTCTGCTCGGCCTCTCCGGTCCCCGTATTCTCCCAACACCGATCATACTCTCCGCCATCGTTTTGCCGGTTTTCGTTCTAAACGAAGTCTATATTGCCACCGAACCTGTCATTCCAGTCTCGGTACTGAAATCGCGCGGTACATTGCTTAGCTGTTTCGCAACGGTGGGCTTCATGATGGCTCGCTGGAGTGTACTGTTTTACACCCCCGTCTACGCACTAGCGGTTCGTGGCTGGTCACCCGCTGTGGCTGGCTCCATCCTTATCCCCACGAACGCCGGCTTTGCCACTGGAGGTTTACTCGCTGGAGTCTTTCATATTCGTCGCAACGGAAGCTTCTATGTACACAGTGTGCTCTCCATGGCCTTGTTCCCCATCACGTTCCTCATTCTGGTTTTCATAAGCACAACCGAGAGCCCATGGGGTGGCTATATGGTTGTGGTATTCCTTAACGGATTGATCACAGGCGCGTCGCTAAACTATACGCTTGTGCACCTTTTGCATTTGACGATGCCAGACGTTCATCCGATTGTGCTCTCCCTCCTCGCCACGTTCCGCGGTTTTGCTGGTAGTTTTGGATCCGC
Organism: Zopfia rhizophila CBS 207.26; assembly: GCA_010093925.1. Classification (NCBI taxonomy): domain Eukaryota; kingdom Fungi; phylum Ascomycota; class Dothideomycetes; family Zopfiaceae; genus Zopfia; species Zopfia rhizophila. Next base: position 99,046 of record ML994685.1, on the reverse strand, counting down.
GATCGGTGGAGGCTTGTTCGCCCGTATTTTGCACAGGTCTCTGGTAGACGGCTTTGCAGATGCAGGGTTGAAACATAAGAAGGACCTGGTTAGAAGGCTTGTAGGGAGTCCGGCACTTGTGAGAGGCTTGCGGGGAAAGGAGAAGGAGATTGCGGTAGGTGCGTATGAGGAGGGATTGAAGTCGTTGTTTTTGGCTTCGATGGGGTTGGCTATTATAGTTGCACTGTTTCAAGCTGGAACTGGATGGAAGGAGCCTATTGAGAAAGAGGCTAAAGCGCAGCCGGATGAGGTGGATGAGGAAGGAGTTGGTGAAGAGGAAAGCTTGATTGCTGGGTCGTAATTGGAGAGATTTCGCCAAACAATTGCATACATATATATAACAAGATTAGATTGAAGACTATAAGGAATCATAGAGTGGAAAGGTATGCATTAGTAACGTTTGATTGTGCTGAAGTATTATTGATCAATCCCGCCAAGACCGCTCGGAATGAAAACACCATGTGATCGAGGACTTTACTTCCCCCTCACTATCCAATGACCCTCTATAGTCGGAAAGCCACTATTAATATACCCTTTTCTAGATCTACTAACTATCTTATTAGGAATATCACGCTACGTACGGGATATGTGATAGGAATTGTTCGAAGTGTACTTTTTGATGTGCCACCTGCTCTGTGTTCTTTCGGGGATGTGTAGGACTCCATCTCATCATCTTTCCACCATCAGATATACGATTTGCACAACAAATATTCTCACAACCATGCCAACATTTTTTAAAGCTCTGCCGATAACAAGATCTGCGCGATAATATTAAAAAATTGACACTCTTCAGATCAAAATCCGAATAACGTCCCCGCGATAACGCCATCAAGAAGACGACGTATGCTCCTCCACCCACCGGTGTCACATACCTTCTCACAGATATCTTTTCTCCATGCCTCAACTGGGCACTTTATAAAAGTCTTGTGAATTGGGAATTCTCCAGCAGAGGGGTTATCCAGGAGCGATGTACCATAATTCAGTAGATGCGGAATAATTGATAGAATATGGTGGCACCGATAATCAACCTTGGGAGCGCCGTGGCGACTCCCGCGCCAACCCAGTGAAGAGCAAATGGACATGTCTCGAAGCACAAACCTTAGCAAGACATTTCTTTGTCTGAAAATTGCGTGGCTCGACTTGAATTATAAGAAGAGTTGGAGGTTTACACAGATGGCACACCAAAAGAAACAATTGGGTCTCCACCTTCCGCTCTCCCCTATGTCCCTATTTGAGTAAGAAAGGTATCAGACTAGGCGTCTAGGACTACCTCTACCCGCCTCCATGATACCGCAAAGAGCGCACATGCGTCGACTCAGAGATGTTGTTGGTAGTGACTTATCTTTTGGTGGCCAGCTTCATCTCTACCCTCCGGGTCCTCCAAATGGACGCCGTTCCTAGGTTGACTGTGTTTCAAGATTCCAAGTAGGGCAAGTTGCAATGGAGATTTCCATCCACTTGGTTACCAATAGCTTACTTCTCATGTCAAGGCCTGTGAGCGTCAAGACAGGAGCACGTAACATAAAGTCAAATTTACAGTGCAGGAGCTACCCGGCCGCAACGCACCCTCCTGCTTCCGCTCTCTTTCACACGCTTCCATTTCTCCTTTCACTCTCTTCAATTGGTCCGAACGCGTGAGCAGAAATTTTCGTGTTTTGTTTCCTGCGTCGTGTAACATGCGCGCGCTCTTGCCGTCTGTGTAAAGGCAGCGGCTTGTTCCTGCTCTTACAAGAACTTCTCCGCCTCCTCGAGTTTCTTCTGACCCCACCTCGCCCGCTCACTTGCCTCAACCTCAACCGAACGGCGGCAGAGAGGTCATCTTTTTCCTATTCAGTATCTCAATTCCTGTCAGCGGAGTGTGCCTCCCTGTCTGTGAGGCTCGCACACCGTTACTCTCTTCAGCAGTAAGTTCTCCTGTTTCTTTCTTTCTCTGGGCTACTGGTACGGCTTCGTCGGTTGCCTTTGCTACGTCGGTCAAGGCAAAAGTGGCAAACGTAAACGCACATCACGGGTTTGGACCTGAGCAGTAGCTTCCTTCACTTATTGAAGCTGAAATCCTTCTTGCTTGCATAACCATTCTGGCACTTCAACCCATACTGTCCACATCATCACGCTCTGTGCAGGATCAGGGCAAGGCCTCTGTCGAGATTGTGCTTTTACATGTACTATCGTCACTACCTTACTTTCTTGGCCGCCTTCACCTTTTATCGATATCACTTGCTGACTTTCTAATACAGTCTTGATACGACTATCGCCTTACTACGCATGACAATTTAGCGGTATCTATCGTTGTTGCTCAATCATGCCTCGTCGAGCCCTCGTGGCGTCGGCCATCCCGGCCAACCCGTACCCCAAGATGAGGGAAATCCAGTCCAAGTACATCCTCTGCGAGACCTGCAACCGTACTGTCATGACCAAGGACTGGAATGCCCATCGCGCCTCCAAGAAGCACCGTAAGGTTGAAGAAGACCTGCGCAAGCAGGAGAACCAGGACAACGGCAATAGCTTCGCCGCCCACTCCAGTGGCTTCAACAGCGGCGGCTTCATCGCTGACTCCGGCGGTTTCGGCAAGGGAGACTTCGTCGCTGATGACAACGGCTTCGACAACGGAGGTAGTTTGGGTGACTCTGGCTTTGACACTGGCGCCGGAGGCAATGGTTTCGGTGGTGGAGATCGAGGCTTTGGCGATTCTGACAATGGAGGCAAGCAGTTCGATGGCGCATGCTATGGTTGCGGCCAAACGGGACATAGCAAGCGCAATTGCCCTTCCGGTGGTAGTGGTGGAGGCCGAGGCGCGTGCTTCAACTGTGGTGAAGTCGGGTAAGTCTTTTCCATGACTGTTCGTACAGTACACGCTAATACTACTCTAGACACAACAAGGCCAACTGTCCAAACCCTCGATCTGGTGGTGGCAGCGGCGGTGGAGACCATGCCTGCTTCAACTGCGGAGAGGTGGGCCACAACAGAGCCGACTGCCCGAATCCTCGTCAGGGTGGAGGTGGTGGAGGTGGCAGCCGCGCTGGTCAATGTCACAATTGCATGGAATACGGTCACCGGAAAGCTTACTGCCCTAATCCTCGGGTTATGAGGTGCCGCAACTGCGATGAGGTCGGGCACATGGGTAAGAAGTGCCCTAGGCCGCGCGATTGGTCTCGCGTCAAGTGCACAAACTGCCAGCAGAGTAAGTGTTTCCATATTATCCCTTTCTGCTTAATTTGCTATCATTATTCCTACCCATTTCCCCATCCATTGCAATCCAGTGAACTGACAGTGACTAGTGGGCCACGGAGCGAGGCGTTGCCCGAATCCCTCCGCTGAGAGCGGCGGCTATGATAGCTTCGTCGGTGTAGAGGCCAATGGCAGTTGGGACAACGCTGCCGGAGGAGGTGTTGAAGTTTCTGGCGACTGGGCAGATGCTGGTAGCGGCATTGCTGGAGACAGCTTCGCTGGAGACAACAAGTGGGGTGCTACTTCGGCTGAGGTCACTTGGTAACTTCACGAAGCTACCAGAAGCATCATTACCATCGGCGTGGTTCTTCAACGCCTGCCAGGAATGGTGCACAATTTTCAACTTCCAAGATCATGGGTTCACAGGTATTTCATCGCAAAAGGTCTTCCAAAATGACCGATGATGTGATGGAGGAATTCGTCGGGGTTTCAGAGTCAGAAAACACAGGGATACCTAAGTTCGAGCTGCCATGTGCAGCTTTCATGTAACCCCAGCTTAACTTCGAAATACAACTCAGTGTTGATTGTACAATCTAGTTTCATGCCTTGTGATGGACAGCACCCTTCCGGCTCTGACGGGACACAGAGATACATCTTGGACATCGATATACGTTCCGTACTAGATTCCCTGCTGAATTTAAGACACTTCCGTCTAGGCACCTAGATATAGATCTGTGAATCATGCTGTAGCCATAATTACAGGCAGCGTACGGGTAGAGGAAGGGTATTGGAGTGGATGTAGTTTTGTCCTGTCCCCACCAGAGGAGAATGACGCAGTATAAACTAACGACACCACTTTGGAATTTATCTTGCGCCTTGCCCCTGTCAGCCGTATCAAATTTTGTGCACACCAAAACCGCATCCAAAAGAATCACCTTTCTCTTCATCGTATATACGCTATTGAATGTATAATCTCTCTGCCCAGACACTTAGATCTAGCTCTATAAAGCTCCCTGTAGTCGTAATCATAGATAGAGTAGAGCTAGAGGAATGGTGCTGGAGAGAGAGTGTTTTGAAGACAACCGGTCAAGTATGCGATTTTGTTTGTATTTTGTGTGGTTAGTTGTGTACCCTGCATAGTTGACCGATGGAGGCTCTCGTGAAACTCGTGTGATTACTTGTATTGGAGCGTGTAGGTCAGAATTGACTTCTTTGGCGAGCATGGACAGCACATCTGCTAAAAAATCCCGTTCTCCCTTATTAAAACAAAAATTAATTTTGAATTGATGCCTCTACGCTATATAAATACCTCACCCCATCAATCCCGAAACCTTTCCAGCTACCATCCTAAAAAATCCTTCAACGGAGTGATATATCACACCCAGCCCATAACAACAACACCTTTCCCAATTGCCCCACTCTCCTTACTGCCTTTCTACTCCTCCTTCCATGCCTCGTCATTAAGTTCCCGTAGCCGTTGGGCGAAGCTTTTAAACGCATTGCTTTGATACTTGCCCTTCCACTCCCCTGGAACTCGCACGTCGAATCCATCGATTACGACTTCGTCACCCAATGGTCTGTTTAGCCAGTGTATGCCATCAGGTGAAGTAGGGGAGGGAGTATCGGGACCGAGCGGACGCAGGTCGGCGCGTTCGGTGCGGCCTGCGCCGAACAAGTTGAATAACGTCAACGCCAAACTAGTCGGCGGATGTGTCTCATCGAAAAGGTTTGGATGTTCTGGATTAGGTAAAACCGGCGCGGTCTGGTTTGGGCCCTGCTGAGATATTGGGAAGTAGGGTCCGAAGGGTTGGGAAGAGAAACCTGGTTTTCCGAAGTGTAGGTTCCCTCCTACTGCGCCCGCGCCGTCGGCCCGGACCGAGAGCAGAACCTTACGGCCGCTTTTTTGGCATACCTGTACTTCCTGACCGAGTGTCGTGCAGTTGAGTAGACCTGGAGCATGCAGATCTTGAGATGGGTTTGGAGCGGTGCAGCCGGGGAAGGAGTATAGGCTTGGATAGCCGTTGGGACCGTAGAATCTGTCTAAGGGCAGTAAGGAGATTGCTTTGATTGCGGGATTTGAGCAGATGGAGTGAAGGGGGGTGAGGGGTTGGTATGCGTATTGGTTGGGGAAGCAGAGGGATGCGTTTGCGGGAGATGTTGTGAGGGGCAGCAATATGGGTAGAGAGGTAACTGCGGTTCCGGTGACAAGAGAAGGGTTGGAGGGAGTGGATGTTGCGTTTAGGTAGTGAGCGGCTGTTCCGACGGAGGGAGGTGTGTTTTGAGGTTTTGGGGAGACGGGGACTACAGTTTTTGTAATGAAGAGAGTGCGGGTGAGACGGAGAGTTGTGGTGGTTTCGAGAGATAGGGTTGATGTAGCCACGGCGGAAGGAGTGGCTGTTGTGTTCTCTGGGATTTCTGTGATGTAGAAAGAAGGATGAGGAAGAGATAGATCTGCTAGTACAGATTCTAGAAAGCTGGGTGCGGAAGATGCTGGTACAGAAGTTTCTGCAATTGGGGATGCAGGGGGAGATTCCAGTGAACCTGCCACAGGCGAAGGCGTAATAACAACCGTCTCAATCCTCTGCCCCGACGAAGACGCCTCAATCGGCGTCGGTCGTATCTGCACAGTCGTCGTAATCTCGGGCTTCTCTGGCCTTAACAGATTCTCACAGAAATGTCGGACAATCTCCTTCGCATCGTACTGGCTCAAGAACTCCTTAACATCATTGATGAAATTCTTTGAGTCTGGTTTATTATTTGAGAAAACAGAGACTGGTTTAGGTTCATCTTTCTAGGGTCTAAAGTGTTCTCTTGGGAGCACGACTCGGCGGACGTGCAGACCGAGGCGTCGATTGGGAAGGGCAGTTACTGAGGCAGTGCTGGCCAGGAATAGACATGCCAGGAGATGAAGAGAGGTCCTTGAACATGAACGAACCATGATTTTGAAATGATGATTTGAAAAGTGATAAAATTGACAGAGTACGTTGAGCGATGGGCGCCATATATGTTCCTGAAGCAAGGAGATGGCAAGGGAGAAGAATGCAGGGCGGGAACGGAAAACATGAAAATGTAGAACTGATGAACACGCTGTTGGGGATGAAATGACGAACAAAATAGCCATAGAAATATGAGAGCAATCTGCTAGGCAGGAAAATGGAAAATTCGAGGCGGGACATTCCTGTGGCACATGTCTGCCACAATATCCATTCCTCGATAAACATTCATAACTCCACTCAAAAAGCAGATCACCCGAGTAGCGGATGAGCAAATCATTACTCTCACCCTCAGAGAACGATCCACGACCCTTTTTGAACAAATTTCGATATCGTCTGTCTGCCAAACCGCTATTCTCACAAGAAACATGCATAAAGCTAAACTCCATATATCCCCTATCATTACCCACCACGAACTCCCTGCAACTCCCATCAGCCTGCCTAAAACGCCAAATTAATATTAAGGTATGACCACCATGGAAACCAGTCCAGTGCCCGTACCCGTAACCCCAAAACGGAATCGTCGTCGCAAGCCGTACCAAAGATGCTGAGGTATCTTCATCAGCAAAGCAAACAGGAAGAACTACCACAAAACCTTGGGTAGAGCGAAACCATTCGAAAGAAGTAGTTCAGCGTCTCGGGAGCGTTCCTGTCATTCGTCCGCCACCTGCATTCAGACTCTGCCTGACAATCATCTCCGCCGCCTGGGCGGCAGCTAATCGTTCCTGTGATGAAATTTGCATCAGCGACCATTCTATCCACAACAATCTCCCCATCAGTTGGGTTATTCTTACCTTCTGTCTACTGCGGTCCTTTAAATATCTCTCCGCCTCCGGCCTCATCCGTAAAATCCTCAGAATCATGTCATCATTTGGATCTGCCTGTGCCTCCTTTCTCTTCTCCTCTTTTGCCTTCTTCATAGTTCCCAGATTCCTGCTCAACATAATCGTCTTATGCTTCCTTGTCGGCATACCAAGTAGCCCTGCAGCGCCACCAAACTGATGGCCCACGGCAGCCGGAGCAGAAAGACGGTTAAGACGGGCTTGCTGTTCCTGCTGGCGTGCAGCATTTGCAGCAGCCATGGCTTCAGAGGTCCGAATTAAATCTTCGGTCGACTCGAAGTAGAAGAAGTTAAGGTTTTGGAGCTCGTGGTATTTGGGGGATTTGAGAATGTCGATGGGCACACCGTCGGAGTTGCCGTCTTCGTCGACGGCGTGGAAGAAGTCGAAGAGTAGCTAGGACAGTAAGTTACATTGTAATGGCGGGCGGGAAAGGGTGTTTTTACCTGCAACCACTTGAACACGACATCAAGTTCCTGTTGGGTTAACGGCCGCTGTGAGGAAAGTTTGTCAGAAAGTGGTGGAACAAGCAGAGACTCAATCGTCGCCAAGACTTCTTTCCACAAACGAGTCATCACCATGACCATGGCAGAGTCGGTCAGAGTCTGCTTCATAATTGCAAAATTCTCGTTGAAGTAATTAAATAGCGGCTCCAATGCGTTCGTGATGTCCCGCTGCGTGGGTCCTTGCGCAACAGATTGTGGTCGTGCCCCACGGAAGTAGCTGGTTACTGATGATACTGTAATACCTCGTGATAGAATGCTCTTGAGAGCTCTGCGTGATAAACAGTGATGGATGAAGGCAGAGAGCTTCAATTTGTCAGTCGTTCATGAACCATGATGTTGGTGTTTTACGTACCTTGTCGGTAATCTTCCTAGTCATGTCTCTCTCAGTCCTCTTGAGCGTCCTGAAGGCCTTTCCGAAATAGAACTGGATATCATCTCTCTCGCCTTCCATACTTACACGCAACAGCAACCGGCCCTGAGTATCAAGGTCCAGCCAATACTCGCGAGGCATGAAGTCCCTGAAATGAGAAGGATCAAGCTTCAGTGAGGTTCGACCAACGCAGTCATGATCACCCAAAGTGTCCCAGTCCCAAATGGTTGCTATGATGTTAAGTGGACCCTGTGTCGTAATGTCAATGGTTTCGTCCCATCGGGGATTAAGACTGCTATAGATAACACGAGTCTTCGCGAGACGTTTCTGATATTCGTCACCAAGCACGACATAAGGATCGCTAAGACCATTGATATCGCAGGCTTTGAGATCCTCGGCTTCGATGATTTTGATCGTGAATACGTAGTTATCGGGTTTACGCATGCGTTGTTGGGGCGGCGGAGCGTACTGTTGGATGACTTCGGCACATGCATCCACGTTGACGTCCCGTTCCAATTTGTCAAGCTGGAGCATCGCATATTCGATGTTGTTGAGTTTAACAAGGGACTTGTTCCAGATTAACATCTCGCCAAACATTGCTAATGACTATGAATGTACCTACCTCAGGATAAAATTGGAACGGTTCAATCTTCTCCTTTTGCGCATAGAAATCCTTGGCCATTGATATCCACTTCTCTTGTCTAGTTTGCCGTGCAGCTGCTTCCTGCTCAGGGGTCAGTCTATCCATTTCTCTGCTGAACTTCTGTTCTACAAGCTCGCAGTATCTCGCAAGACCCAGTCCGATGGATTTGGATACGGCCGTCATGAACTTGGCATACTGAAGATCGTCATCCCAGTTTAGAGACACAATCTGCTCGATACTCTGATTGAAAGATCGGAAGATGTCAACGACCGAAACACTGTGCCTTTCGTCATCCATGGGAACTGGGTTCTGGGAGTCGACCGCAAAGTTGTCCTGTTTGACCGCATTTTCGACCCATCCGATTAGATTGGCGTCAGTCATTTGGATCCATCTCCAGACAAAGTCCTGCAGCAGCTCTTCGATGCGAAATCCAAACTTGCGATTCGGCAGTGCATCGCTGTGTATCCGCCGAATCTCAACAAGCTCTTTGTACAGATCGAAACCGTCTTGAATTGGAACTTCTTCGCCATTGCTTTGCGCAACATCCATGATTCGTGCTACGAGGTCCCTTGCATCTGCCGCATACGAAGGGAACATCTCCTCCACAAGGACCATCATAGGGTTAACACCCATAATTTCCGGGTTCTTGCGGTAACGCTTCTGGATCCTCTCGCACAGCTTCACTACTGCTCGCCCAAGCTCAATAACATGATAGAATTCCCACTCTTCCTTAGTATTAGGAATGTGCTTCGCAAGTAGCTCCCGATACACTTTACTCGCTCTGTGCCGCAGGGATTCTCGGAGCTGGTCGGTGTATTGGTCTAGGCCCTCAGGTGTTGCCGAAAACAGCGGATCGTCGTAGATGTGATTATTCAGAACATACATGATCGGACCAAGTGGAGGTGCTTTGGTGTCGTAGACAAGGAGCATCAGCTCAAAAAGCTCCCGAAGCAAAGCTTCATGAAGTGAGGTCAGGATTTGTTGATTGAGGGCATAATCGGCAACGGTCCATTTAGAACGGTCGAAGAGAGAGTCGGGGATCTGACTGAGCCTGTGGGACTTCTTATCAGTCGGCGGTGGCTCCTTCACATAGTTGAAAGCAGCATCAAGCGTGTCGAGGTTGATCTCCTGATGTTGATACTTCTCCCTGATCACATCTAAGAAGAGCACAAGCCTAGAAAACCGAGGCAGCCGCCATCTCAGAGCAATCTCATTCAACAATTCGGCAGACTGTTTCGACAATAACTTTATCGAGGGCGTCTCACTAGTCGCTTCGCTAGGCTGGAGTTCGGTATCAGCAAGGTCATAAGTAAGTGCTTCCTTGAGGACGGCACGGTAATAGGATCGTGGGTCTGGCGGGATGAAGGTATAAGAAGAGTCGTCATCAATTGAATCGTCTTGAATGTTGAGAGAGCTCATGTCAACTGGTTGATCGATCACATAAGAGGATCCGTTTTCAGTCCCATCTGATGGTCTTCTTGACGGATCAATGTACCCAGATTCTAGAGGGGTAGCTCCTGGCTTGAACTGAGGCAAGCTGCCACCAGGTGTGCTTTTGGCCAGTTCAGGGTTCGACTGGACGATTGCCAACATCATTTGGGATAGGTCTGGAATTTCGGACTTCTTCCAAGCTTCATAAGCATCTTCAAGATCGAAGTCATCGCTGTTCAGGGTCTTTTTGCTCATGAGGCTCAGATGGGCTTGGTACGTTTTGAGGTCTTGCAACGCGGCCTTCTCGGTCCACACGGATTTGTATCTGTTGACATCGTTCTGGACGTCCGAATACGAAATACCGAATATGCGAGAGACCACCAAGACTAATGGCATGTCCTTGACTTCATAACTTCGGGGGACCTCGACCTCGATAGTGGACCCCCCTTGCCCTCCATTGCGCTGGTGTTCAGCTGCTAAATCCTGATCATGGACCAATAGCTTCTTCTCCATCGTGTTTAGTCGACTACTCAGCTCCGGCCTGTCTCGAACCCAGTCGTGGTCCCGCAAAGTCGAGCTGATTAGCCGAATGAACAAAGCAACATGGCGATCCACCATCAGCTTCCAGCTGTCATCCCCTGGGGGCTTTCCTTTTTGCAGCTCTTTTGTAGCATTCGAAAAGAAGATCAATAGCAGATCTTCTACTCTCCTGTCCTTTTCCATAGACTTTCGAAACTGTGGGGATTTGAACTCATTGAGAAATACGGCGAAGGTTCGCTTGACCAATGAGTCTTGATACTCTGGCATCCTCTCCCTTCCCATCAGTACGCTTGTTATCCGCTTGTCCAGCTCCCCCATGAATCCATGTGGAAATTTTGTGCTCTTCGAGTCTCGTATGAGCGAGAAGTCCTTGACCAGGTCGGTCACGGAGGTCGAGGACCTTTGGACAGGGCGAACTGGAGCGGCGACATGCTGCACTCGTTTCTGGCGCGGCTGGAGGAGGTAAGCCAGGTATGCTACACGAAGGGCATAGAGGTAGGCATCCTGGGCAGAAACGGGGCGTTTGCGAGAAGAGCCAGGGCCATGGCGTTGTAGGCGGTCCTGCTGCTGGAGACTGTTGAATCTCCGATTAGCACCTCGAGAGCGGTTCGAGGCGGTCGACATGGCAGTGTGCAGGTCAGACGGTGGACGACGAGGTGCGTAGCGGTGGTGTGGGAGGTATTAGGTTGGGCGCATTTGGGTACTGTGGTCGGTCAGGAAGGGGAGCTTTATCCCGTTCCAGCAAGTCGTTGCTGCCCAGAACGGTGGTGGGGTTGCTGTCACTCCTTCTCTTTCCTGTGGCACGCCCGCGCTGGAATGTACTTCTCTTTCTCTGGTGATTATCTGCAGACAGCTGCTGGTAATATATAAGGGGAATTCACAGCCCGTTAGGCGACGTGGGCGGTAGTGGTGTGGCGGAAGCTTCAACGATAGCGTGCGTCACAGGCCGGTGGGTGTTTTGGCAGCAGGAGAGCCGGGGTGGAGGAGCCGGGCACAGACACAGACGCATGCTGATGATCGAGTTTTAATTAGCCCTGAAACACGCCTTCTTTAGCTACCAAGAAAGTTATCTCCGAGCGCCACTACCTTTTCCAAAAACATTGGAGTGCTCCACCCCTGAAGGGAGAAACTTTCAGCCCTATCTGGTGTTTTGGTGGTGAAGCTCGTGCCGAGCTGCATCATCACCATAACACGTGCTCCACAGCACCGCTCAAGTCAAACTCGTCAGTCACACCTAGCTGACGGAACTCTCTTCTCGTCACTGCGCCACCGATCACGATCTCTCCTCCTCTTTCGACTCACCAAAACGGTCTCGTGCACAGCATGGCCGACCGGGAGGAATAATAAGAGATGGGAATCTACTGCGCGGTGTTACGACTAACCTTCACATGAAGAGACAACGGAGCCTTTTCTGAACAGCTCGCGGACATCCTCGACAACTACTTCAACCGACAGGACCGACCCGCCCCAGGACCTCAAGCTTCGAGCTCTGGAAACCAATCCTAATTTCTATCATTCTAGCAAGAGCGTCGACTTCAATTACTCGCTCGCTGCGCCGACAACAGCCTCTACCTTTCCCTTCCCACGCAGCGAAGAATACTCCCTCGACCCCCCCAAAGCAATCACGAAGCCTCCAAATCAAGCACACCCCAGCATACCGGCCTACCTCACCTAAATCCTCACCACCTGCTCCTTCCACAGCACTACCCCCCCCCCCCCCCAAATACTCGCCCCACCGCGAGTAATGGCCTCGCCATCCCCGCCCACGACTGCCAACGCGAGCGCAAACGCGAACGACCGCCCCCGCCTCACCGAAGCCCAAAAAAAAGAGAACCATATTCGGTCAGAGCAGAAGCGACGCGAAGCCATCCGCGAAGGTTTTGACAGACTGGCAAGTATCGTTCCTGGCATGGAGGGTCAAGGTAGAAGTGAGGCTGTGGTGCTCGAAGCTACCATCAAGTTTATGCGGGAGAAGATCATGGAGAGACAGCGCATCATCGAGGACGCAAATGCAAAGGGTATTGACACGACCGGTTGGGAGCTGCCCAAGGAGACAGTCGAGGCAGCGGAGGCTCAATTGCAAAGGGCTCGTGAGGAGGGCCGTTAGGGGAAGGGCGACGAACAGGCACAGGCTGTCTATGGATGATGAACCGGAGAAGCTTCTCTGTCACATGTAAAATATGGAATTGGCATCATGGCAGGCAGGCTCAAACTAGTGCATAAAAATACAGATTCAATTCAACGACATTCATTCCCCTTATGTGTGCAACTCTTTTGTAACTAGTATAAGAGCGTTGGCAGCACGTAAAATCCCATTAAGCATCCAATGTTCGTACCCTCCTCTATTTCAGATGAAGTCAGAAAAAGCTATTCATAAATGGAAGGCACGCCTCGCTTACCATTCACATCTTGGATGCATGACGCTAGTCTTATCGATAATGCAGGTGCCTCTAGTGTTTCCAGCCAACACTCCTCCACCTCAGCGAGTACAATTCAATACCAAAATGGCCCAACCGTTCAGCTTCGGGTTCTCCGGTGACGATATAGAAGACGATCCGAACGATGTTATGAACCACGATGAGAACATAGGTATTGAGAGTGTGGGAAGTAACGATCCTCCTCCGATTGAGGCTAGGACACATGATCTATATGAGCTGGTGGGTAAGAGACTTTGGTATTGATTATATCTCATGCATCATGATTCCTTTCGTTCAATATTTTCATTCGGTTTCCTTGTATTCTGCGTCGAATCCTCCTGTTTCCACCATCTCAATTCTTACACAAAACTCCACTCCACCACCATGCCCACTAACAAGCCCCTAGCTCTCAACCGTCCCAGACAAACTTTCCTACACCACCCTATCCATCACGTCTCCAAAAGGCTTCACAATCCGCGTCCCCCGCCGCGAACTCTTCGACGTCCGGATCCAGTTAATGGCCGAGGATGACGGCACATCCCTCGATGCTCTCTCCGGGCTCGACGACTTAGACGTAAAAACTAACATCTACGAAGGCGGCTACAAAACCTGGGAATGCTCCATCGACCTCGTAAAATTTCTTCTGGACCGGGGACCCAGAAAAGATCTCGACGACTTGGTGCGGGTCGACCACGTGATAGAAATGGGTTGTGGGACTGCATTACCGTCTTTGCTGCTGTTTCACTATGCACTCAAAAACGCGGTGCCTTTGTATATCACGCTGACGGACTACAATGCGGATGTGCTACGGCTTGTCACATTACCCAATCTGCTCCTGACGTTCGCATCCACACTTCCTGAGCATTCGGGCCAATTCACTGATTCAGACTCCGGAGATATAGAAGTTACTGAAGAGCTAAAGAGAGCATTCAAATCCGCCCTAACCTCTCTCCCCATAACTCTAACACTCCTCTCCGGCTCCTGGACCCCCGTCCCAAGACTCCTCTCCCTGATCCCTACAGCAACCGAAATGAACACGTTCATCCTGGCCAGCGAAACCATATACAGTCCGGCTTCTTTAGCAGCGTTTACCGAGGCCATGGCAGCGTTGTTGGGCCGAGTGAAGAGCGGAAAGGCGGTTGTGGCGGCGAAGAGAGTGTATTTTGGGGTCGGGGGGAGTATAGATGAGTTTAGGGAGGAGTGTGCGAGGAAGGGGTGTGTGGCGTATGAGATGGAGTTGGAGGGGTTGGAGGGGGTTGGGGTGAGGAGGTGTTTGGTTGAAGTGCAGATGTATTAATGTGAGTAGGCATGTAAAGAATAACGCGCAAACCCACGAGCAATTCGCGCCCGGTATCTCAGAATCCACTAATAGCTCGCGGATTATGAGACACGATGAATGGGCTCACTAGCTAGTATAAGCACATCCGTTAGACCACCCTAAATCCCTTTATCTTCCTCACTTCTCGCCTCCGAGGGATCTCGAATCTTTTTCTAGTTAAATATCTTGCACATGAAGTATGGTCACAATTGTCCATCAACAATCATAAATTATGAAAATTCAATAGAATACTGTGTAGGGGTATCTAGACTAAACTGCCGCTTGGCATGAGAGTTAAATTGTTAAACGCTCAGGCAATATCCATCATCCAACAGAAACTGCATCAAGCAAAAATGCCATCTCAACCCTTCCTCAGCCTACCCAAGCCTGATGAAACGACATCAATCAACTCAAGTAGCGCTCTTGGAATAAACGGTACCAATCCTCTCCTGCGTCCCCGGCAGCCCACGCTCCTTCTCATCTGCCCCATCCAGGATCTTCCTAATCCCCTCATGTTCCAACCTCCTCGTCTCTCCACGGACTTCTCTCAGTCTATCCACTCCCCTCTCAATAACTTCCACATGATAAGCCAACGGCACATCCTCCCGCCACCCAACAACCTCAGGCGCAGCAACCCGATCTCGCAAGTTCTCCAGACCTGCAGCGATACTTTGGAGTTTCAACAAGGTAGCTGTGACGTGCGACCATGCAACTTTGCGGTACATGCCAACTTGTTTGAGAAGCGAGAGTTGTTCTTCGAGTTTCTTGCGGTCTCGCGCGTTACCGCCGAGCTTGGTCCAGAGCTGCGAGAGGAGCTCATCATGGTTGCCTGAGACGATTAGACCATCACGCGCAGCGATTTGCGCGATGATATCGAGGCGTTCTTCGAGGTTGTTTAGAAGACGGAGCAGAGAATCCGCTTGTTGGATTAAAGCGCCGATGTCCTCTGAATTAGCGCTGACATGCTTGATGTATTGATCAAACACCTTTTCCTGCAGTGTCTTCTCGGGCGCAGTAAACGAATTAATGGGATTCAAACTCGATACAAAACGACCTAGCGCTCCCGTACTCGCCGCCTTCTCGATCATCCCGTTCAGCATGGTGATAGTCCATCGATTGGTACTAATAACTTTATCGATCGTATGTCCGATCCTAGAATTATATTTCGTGAGATCGAGGGCCGCTTGTCGGGCGCTCTCAATGAAGATCTGGAATTCGACTTCTAGTTCGGATTTTGAAGGGAGTTTGGAATAGCGGACCAGGGTGTTGAGGTCTCGGATTGAGGCTTCGCTGCGTTTCATGTCGGTGGGGAGAGAGAAGCCGTCCATGGAAGATTGGAGGACATCTTCGAAGGCGGATTGGACGTTCATGAGGTCTTCGAATGAGGGGTCTTGGGGTTTGGTGGGGCTTGGAGTGGCGCAGGAGGGGAAAATGTAAGATGAGCCGGGGACGATGCAGAGAGGGGAGAGTGCGGTTCGGATGCTGGTTTGGATGCTGGTTTGGATGAGATTGGTGCCTTTGCTTAACGCGAACATTGCGAGGAGGACAATCAGGAGGATCCCGAAAAGTGGCTTCATCGTTTCCAAGGCGTACTTGACGACTCCAACAAGGTAAAGGAGTAAGGGAAAAAGCACATTGTTGCAAAGAAGGCCAAGATACACCCAAGGATCCTGTGCTGGCTCGGGTTCATCAGAAGACATTATTGATTGCGCTGAAATGCGTCTGCCCGAGAATCTTGGTGAGGAATCATTGCTGAAGTTTTGGCTCTGGTTTGATGATCGACGGGATTTCCGCATACGCATCTGTGAATTCTGCAGGGGAGATCCATTATAGAAACCGTCAATGGATCCGGACATGGAAGGCATTATAAACGAAGGCTCCAGTGATCCAGACCTTGATATCGTCTTCGGAGTTGTCCTGGGAGATTGGGAATGCCGTGAAACCACCCTGTTTACCGGTGTTTTTACCGGTGTGCCTTGGGGCGTCTGCGAAGAAGCCCTAGTCATCCTTGTCGGCAGAGGCGTGGGCACGTCTTTGTTCTCGCTCTTGTCTGCAATGTCTTGATTGTCCAGGATCTCGGTTTCACTGCCAGAGTCTGATCTAAAATCAGAGGCTGAATGTATCGAGGCACCTTCATCAGACTCATAATCAGCGTCTCCCCAAGAGTCACCGAGACTGCCCCGGAGCTTCCTAGACCGTGCATTTGACATGATAATAGAGAACAGGGCTGAGAATAACGATTAGGGATGGGTGACTGGAACAAGAGGGACAGAGACTTATGAGACTTCCAAGGTTGGTAGGAATTATAAAACAGAAAACAGGTGACCAGCGTGGTGTGTTTACAATCGTCAACATGGGCGACATTGTGAAGCAAGAAGAGGTGGCTGGGAAGTCAAGGTCCATTGTCGCCACCCTCAATGTGTGACGTTGGTAGGCTTGATTGGCACGCTTCACAACTGTGGCGGTGCTCGAGGCCGCCAAGGCGCTAAGTTATGTGTTCCAATCAGAGTGAATGTCAAATCTGAATTAGAAATAGCTGTAGAGCTTATATTGGGGTCAGAGGGATGCAAAATCTGGATATGTTTGAGATAGGGAAATGGGATCTACGTCATATGAAATGCAGTGTGGCTTGTGCTGTGGCTTGATGTTTTATGTGCGCTAGCCGCATCTATCCACATCAAAGAGGCTCGAAGGCCAAATTCAAGCTCCTCAACTTCTCCATGCCACCAATGCGGGCTCCGCTCTCCCTCACCAATGTCCTTAGATACACCCAATTAACTTCTAGGTACACTCGTCAGCATGGTCAAACCTTCATTCGGAGCTGCTCATGCTCCGCGCCCGAGAGATCGCCGACCACCGCGAACTTGTTGGTAGAGCGAGGAGAGCTCCCTGACCCTCCCACACCTTCGACCGATCATCGCACCCTAGCGCAGTCTCACAATCTCTTCATAACATCGCCATACAGTCCCGGCTCCCCTCTTCTCCTCCCCAATGGAGCCTACATATTTCAAAAACTGCAATCCTTCCTTCGAGCGCAGTACCCGCAATTCGGATTCCAGGAAGTGATTACGCCGACCATATATAAGAAGTCATTATGGGAGACTTCAGGGCATTGGGAAAATTACGCCGAGGACATGTTCAGTGTCCAGGGCAGAGGGGCAACAGGGCAGACACAGAAAGCAGAAGTGGGCCAAGATGAAGAGTTTGGATTGAAGCCCATGAATTGTCCGGGGCACTGTTTGCTGTTTAAGAGTGATGTGAAGAGCTATAGAGATCTTCCAATCCGATTTGCGGATTTCAGTGCTCTACATAGGAATGAGATTTCCGGAGCTCTGACCGGGTTGACAAGAGTGCGGCGATTCCATCAGGACGACGCGCACATATTTTGCAGGCCTGATCAGATTCTGGAGGAGATCGAGCAGACACTTAGATTCGTCGGTATGGTGTATGATACCTTTGGCCTAGGGCCGTACAAACTACTGCTCTCCACCCGACCAACAGACCATTTCATTGGCACAATCGAAGAATGGGATCGTGCAGAAGCACAACTCGCTACCGCTCTCAACAACAGTGGAAGAGAATGGGCCATTAACTCAGGTGACGGCGCATTCTACGGGCCCAAAATCGATATCATCCTCAAAGACTCGCACGGCAAAGAACATCAAACCGCAACCATTCAACTCGACTTCCAGCTCCCGCAGCGCTTCGACCTATCATACCAAGCCTCGCCCGAAGAACTAGAATCCCAGTCTAAGCCACAAATGCAGAATTCGTCATCAGGGATAGATCAGGGATTGGATAAGGGCTGTAAACGTCCAGTAATAATCCATCGCGCAATCTATGGCTCCCTGGAGCGCTTCATGGCCCTCCTAATCGAGCACTACGCTGGCGCATATCCATTCTGGGTCTCTCCGCGTCCCGCGATAATCCTCTCTGTAAACCAGGACCCCGCCGTTCTCTCACACATCTCATATACCCAAGCCACGCTCTCTGGTCTGCCTTTCCAAAACCCAGACCCAGACTCAGACTCAGACTCTCCGTCCAACTGGCACCCCACGCCCCAGTCTCTAAACAAAATATACGTTCCGATTGATATAGATACGAGCGCAAGACCTTTGGGCAAGAAAATCCAGGAAGCGAGGCAGAAGAAATATAATCACATTGTTGTGATTGGACCCAAGGATGTCGAGTCAAAAGGGATGAGGATCGAGATTGCGGCGACGCCGGATGTAGAGAGTGCGATGCGGGTTTTACAGGACACGGTTTTAGGGCGAGGAGTGAAGGGGAAAAGTGTTGAGTGTAGTGCGCATGAGGGGAGGATGTATTTCGAGGAATTGATGAAGGGATATATGTAAGATGGGGATTGCGTAGGATTTTCGTAACTGTAGGTGTATGTTGTACAACAATGAGTAGAAAGTTCTAATATAGTTTTTGGTTAGATTGTCTGCACTTGTATTCCGCGTCACCATGTCTCGTGAGCGGCGAGCAGCAAGCATCTAATTTTCCCTCCTTAATCCTCAGGCATTAAGTCTCACAAGCTGCGAGCTGCTCGCAGTTTTCCCTTCACTAATCCATGGATGTTCAGCTAGTTCTCTAGTTTCACCTCCCACCACTTTCCATATACCCTTCATTTTATCAAGTATCGTTTCCGAGTTGGTCACTGATAATTTCCCTCCCCTGATCAATATCATCATCGTACTCTAGCCCATCGTCGTGGGTTCATTTCTTTAAGAGCATTGCTTTGACGGTATTCATCAGTCACATTAGCATTATCACCACCACCAACACCCATCTTATATTCATCCCTATCCCAACGACCCTTTCATCATCCTCATCACAAGCTTCCATCCCCCCAACGCCCCGCCACCCAACCACCACAAATACATCACCCCCAGGACCCCCATCCCAGCTCTACGTTGCCTGTCTTTACGACTACAAGAACCTTAATAGGCCTAGATCGGTGCCCACAGAGAGAGCATTACAAATTCAATAGCAGATGTAGGGTAGAACAGAATATGAAGTTCAAGACATGCTTTTCCAATTTATCACTCTTTTCTCCCCCTAGAAGCGCCGGAAAGTTGGTGACGTAACTCCAAGAATGCATATCAAAGCAAAATGAAGTGTGTGAAATCATTTGCATTTTGAACTATATTGAAAGCAAAATGGGGGGGAAATCTCGTGACTGGATAAGTCACGAGACGTCTACCTATCCATATCATACTGTGGTATTAAGGGAATCATTTTTAGTTCGGTGCTAAGCAGGGATTTTAAGCTATATTCCAAGGAAAGCAGAAAATAACACTTTTCCCTAACATTCCACGCTGCGAGTCTTACTTGACTCAGCCCACCTTCACTCTTACCAGTTTTTTAATGCTTTCTACGGTTTAGCTTAAAATCACTGTTTAGTACCGGACTATCAATAATTTTCCCTGATACCACAGTATACTCTTCCAGTCATGCCCATGTTCCCATCCATCGCCGCCGCCTCCTTCATGTGCAATTGTCCCGCATGGGGCCACCTTTTGCCGTGTTGGAATTCGAAATCGAATTCAAAGTCGCGGTCCCCGAAAAGTGTCGTTTTCGCATCCTCGACTCCTTGCAATTTAGCTCGTCCGTTGTCCCTCTCCATCGGCCCTTCCTTCTTCGGAAACTGACAGTCTCGTCGTAGCTTACTCGACATACCCGCCCATGGCCACGATGGCACTTCTCTCTTGGCCTTCGAATGCGCCTTCTCCCATACAAGTGGCGGCAGCCCTCTCGGGAAAGTCTCACTCGCTTTTAGTGAGTTGCACTCCCAGTACATCTGCTCGCCCGTAAGATATAGGATCCGTCGACTTAGAAGACGATCTTGCAGACTCCAGGCTCGAGTGTCCCAGGCGAAGCCAGGCGTGCACCAGTCGATCATGGCATCAGCTAAGGATGAATCGTTGTTGTTGGTATGGGAAAGGTGTGATTGAGAAGCAGTGGTGAAAGCCTCGGTAGCTAACGTGGGGTTTGTGGTACTATCCTGGGATAGTCCCTTGGGTGTGGTAGTATTACTGGAATCGTTGACGGGGTTGATGACAATTGTCAGATCCGCGTTGCGGTAGACGGATTCCATAACAGCACACTCCTTCTGTTTGTCTTCCTGAGAGTCCTGCAGAATGCAGAGTGAGTCTACCCAGATATAGCGGTAGCCAATGCGACTCGCGACGGAGATTGCATCGTTGACGGCCTTGGGTAGTGCCTCTAGCGGAAGCCCGCCTTGTCCATCTTGGAGATGCTCGTGAGAGAGTTTGAAGTCGGTTGGGCGCCAGACGTGGCTGATCGTAACATACTTAAGCTCTCCAGAATCCGAATTGAGATCCGCGCTACGAACGACACGAACAGACGGAGTTACCGACTCTAACCCCTGGATCTCTAACAGTCGCGTCGGTAAACACTTGGGATCGCCCAATTGCCGACGGCATACTATGTGGGAGTCAGCACATTCGTGCATCCAGGACTTCGCTCGTTCGAAGCACTCGTGCTCTTGCTGGTGGTTGACTCTGCCGAAGCGACTGGACTTAGATAAGCAATCGACGTCGCCCATCCGGACGAGCATCTCTACCGCCTGAAGCTCTTCGAGTGGGCCAGGGAATGAGACGTTCTCATTCGGCCAGCTAAGGCAGCATGGCGCAGGCGTGAAGATAATTGTCAATGTTGCCGCGTCAGGGCGCTCGTCCGGCTCGCCACTGAGCATAGCCTTGATCGTTCGAAGAACATCAGCTTCCTTTGGGGTAGTCGCTTGGTCCAGGAAATCATCAAGCCAGTCATGCAAGCGCGGTAAGTCTTGCCAGTAGCATTTGCCTTCGCAACCACAGAACTCCTGGCGGAATTCAAGCCATTTCTGGTTGATTTGGGCAAGCACAGCGATCGCCATCTCCAGGAAAACGCAACCAAGACTCCAAATATCTGCCTCCGGTCCTCGGGCCACTGAGCCTGGGACTTCTGGCGCACAGTATTGGCGTGTTAGGGGCTTCGAGCTGGGTCCTTCATGGTTCTCAGACGAACTGATACCGAAATCGCTTAGAATGACGTGTGGATACTTGTAGTTCCCTTGCATGACAAGGATGTTCTGCGGCTTGATATCCATATGCTTGATGGCCGGGCGCTGAGCGTGGAGATATCGGATCGAGCTCGCCAAGCAGCCGTACATTTTCACAATGGTCTCTGCGAGTCCAGCGGGTTGCTCAACCATGCATTTATCGAGCCAAATTGCAAGGCTTGTCTCCGCAATCGGCGTGAGGAGGATTGAGACCTTGTCGCCCTTGGAAACAGCGCCGAGGAACCTGATAATGTGAGGATGGCGAAGTTTCTGTAGCACTCCGACCTCTCTTTTGAGCTCCTCAATTGCAGACTGCTCACGGTTCTTGAGTGTCTTTCTGCTGATCCTCAAGTTTGTCTCGCGATGAACAACCTCGTCGACTGTGGAAAAGCCGCCTGTGCCAAGAAGCTTGACGCTCAAGAAGGATTGCGACCTCTGGTAGAAGTCGGGTAAAGTGGTGCCCACGTTTCCGGTGAGATTGACCTCATGCCATTCCATACAGGTTCGGGGATTACGGTTGAGAACAAATTGAAAGCCCATGGCATCGTTACCATATTTCTTGCAGCTGTCAGTATTCGATGAGAACTGTCCCTTGCTGAGATTGGCGAAAATGTCGGAATTCGTTAAGATGTCGGGGCCATCCGCGCAGGCCCCTCCGTCCTGTTCGATGCTGAACGATGGGCTAGAAATTTTGAAATAATGATTGACCCTTCCTGGAGCAGAAGCACGGATACCACTAGAGGGCTCGAATGCAGGTTGATCGCTGGAGGACCCGAAGAGATTTTGGGTTGCGCTCTTTCCTTTCTCCAGTGCGTCAGACAAATCTGAGGCAGGCTTGTGGTGGACAGCAAGGCTGTGTCGGATAAACGCCCGGAGTTGATCGTGCTTGTCTCCATCTGCAAAGCGGTCAGTCATACCAACAGTCGTAATCTTGTCGTTTTGCGTACGCTGCTCTGGTCGGATCTTGGTCGAATCGATCTTCATGTCAGAGGGTTCGACTTTGACATCGGAATCGCAGAGTTCGCTATTGCAATACTGAGAATGAGTCAGTATTTCTTCAGCACCTAATGAAACAAAATGATGCAGGATTGTAATGGTACCTGTGAATCGGTGAATTCCGCTTCTTCATGGTCAATCTTGCAACGCGGAGAAAATGCCGAACGCAGCAAGATTTTCTCAGGTTTGACGTCGACGTATTGGTGTTGTATCTAATCATCGTTAGTTGTCGATTTTCCCTTCCTGAGTAGATTAAACGTTTACTACCTTTTTCAAGTCTGCTAGGAATTCCTTTACGAGTTCTTCATTCCACTGCCAATTGTTCCATGGAAGTGACATTCCCGTCACAATGAGCAATTTCTTGATCGCCTGGTCCTACCTTTTGTTAGCTACCACAGTTTAACTTAGAAAATATATTCGGTAGTACCTGTTCAGAGAGAATGTCAACAGCGTTGGGTAGATCAGGCAAAACTGCCCGGGCAACACCGGAAAACCTGTAAAAAAGAATTTAGTCTCAGAATTGTCACCACACTTATACACTTGTTCACTTACGTTGTCCCACAATCTATCCCGATAACGAGAGAATCTAGGTTATCAGCTCCACTGTGAGCCTTCCTCATGTGCTTTTGGGGGTTCGACTCTAGCTTGAACTTGAAGGGGCACCTAGGGTATGAGCACTGGATCGTCAAGCGCGACAAAGAAGGCTGCTCGCTGTAGTGCCTGCCGCGTTCATTTTCAGTCGACAAGCCAAGCACTGAATACTCTGACCTCTCTTCTGGAAATTGCCATCCTTGGGAGCCATTCTTCTCGTGCTGTTGCTGCACGACGTTGAGAATGCAGTCATCCAAGTGTCCATAGAACTCCTGGGCATTGGCGAAGAGTACCGAGCAGATTGAGCAAGTGCCAGCCACATTTTGCGCACCCGAGTATGACTTCCTGCTAGTTCGCGACTTGTGGGCGTTTGGAGGGTTCTGCTCAACACCATGGACGGCAGTCAGGTGTCGCTTGAAAACAATAGCGCGGTTGAAGGACTTCTCAGCATCAGAGCTAGAGCCAGGACAGAAGCCACAAACCATCGTACCCTGGTAATGGGTCAAGGTATGTCGGTTCTTGCCATACCCTCCCGCGAAGCTTTTGACGTAGTATTCGCAAATTGCGACAGGGCACTTCTCTGGCTTGATGGATGCTGGATTTGAAAGGTCCAAACCATCGGTTGTAGGAGAGGGCTCAAAGTTGTCCGTTGTAAACCAGTCGTCGAGACTGACGCTAGCAACCTTAATGATTGAAGGAGGCGGAACGCACGGCGGGGAGGGTGGTGGAGAGAACTCAGATGAGCGTTTCCAGTCGGAGCAAGACAAGTTATCCCCTTCTAGGTTTTGCTCAGTCTTCGGATCCATTGGATCTGGAACGCTTGCTTCTTGATCTGATCCATCAGGATCGTTCTCCTTCTTGATGGCTTGATCGCTAGCATCATTAAGCGATGCCTCCTGCTCGCCCGTATTCATTGAAGTATTGGAGACAGCATTTCCGGCCAGAGTTCCTGAGTCATCTTCCGCTGCCTCAATGTCCCCTCTAGTACGTTTGACGCGCTGTGTGTATATGTGGTCTTTGGGGCCATGTACGTATTGTTCGTCCTCGTCGGGACCCTCATTAACGTGCCGGTTGCTGTTGGGGCCATATAGGATGCGCTGGTCCCCGTCGGGACATTGTATGAAGCATGACTGACGAGATGATTGATCCGTTAAGTCGACGCCTGAAGATTGACCTCTTATGTCATTGTCGTTGAACGGTGAACCGAACTGAGAGGCTTGGAACTGTCCGTATCCGGTGGAAGGAGGCTGGCGGCCGCCGCGCTCATTGTTCCCGCCGTTGCCATTTTGCTTGGACCCTGGTCTGTTTTGGCCTTGCTTTTCCGATGGATCGTTCGAAAGGCTGTCAGAGCCGTCACCATCAGGCCTATCATCATCGTCTCCGTCGTCTGAGCCGTGATTGTTGTCGTCATCTTCATCATCGTTCCAGTCTAGCATGCACTTTCCTTTCTTGAAGTGTTCTGCAAGGAGTTAGCGTCGGGCTTAAGGCTGAGAGAGCAGAAATTGGCTTGCAAATACATCTCAGGAATCCAAGTACGGAAACAGATGTGAAAATGTATCTCAAGGCTTGAGGTATGGGGTGGGGATGTAAACTACAAGATGTTGCAAACAAAACTTGAACAAGTGCCAAATCAAGGGAGCTTGGCTGATGTGTGATACTGAAAGTGTCTATGTGCAATAAATGAGACTCGTCACATACCTGCTATATGGTCGATCCTATCTTGCCTGGATGTGAAGCGGTGAGGACAAAACCCGCATTTTTGCGGGAAAGCTGTGGCGGAATGCACCACGCTGTCAGCTTCATAATCTGCTGCGTTGAATCCTGGATGGATATTTCGGAAGTGCTGCACAAGATATTAGCATAGAACTTTGGACTTGGAAACGTGCTATGACGATATAGACATCCTCCAACGACATTCCCGGATCTTGACTATCCAGGCGTTCGCACCAACAGAAGGCTATATAGTGCTAAAAACAGGCCTACAGGCAAAGGCATTGCGAAATCAATAGGATGTACTGACCTGAGAGAAGTGGTACTTCCTGAAGCATGGTTTCACCTTCTCAACTCCTTGACTCAAACATAAGCTGCACATCCAAGATTTGGATGGGTAGCCTTCTTCCTCATTTCTCTTCCAATCGCACTTACGCCCATACCTCTTCCCGCATTTTCTCGTGCATTGGTAGATCTTATTTGGGTCCCTGCCTAGTACCTCAGGGTCTTCGGTTGGGGTGCATCCCTTCTTTCCACCTCGCAAAGCTTGGCTTGTAGATGCAGTATCGTGTTTGCAGGCACTCTGCGAGGTTGCTTCCCTCGAAGCGCTAGTTTCGCTCATAAGCTGATCCTGGTGGCTTAAGCTAGTTTGGGATTTATAGGCCGAGTCATGGCCTGCCATCCCCTGTCTCAGCATCTGACCAAACCAATGCCTAATGGCGGATGGAGACTCCTCAGTCAGCTGACTTAAGGATTCGATATGTCGGTCACTTGATCTGACGTTAGTAGCGTTTTCAGATGCATCTGGAGCTGAAAAACACACCTTGGGAGAACAGCGTACTTGCTGAACCACATTGCGCACACATCAGCGGCTTCATCACTGAGCCCAATCTCAATTGAGCTTGATGGAGTTTGCTGCGTATCTGCAGTCCAGCTTGAACCTGTTATTGAGGATGTAGTCGGAGCGAAAGGTGAAAAGCTTGGGAATTCCTGACGTTTTGGCTGGGGAAAATCCTGTGTATCCAGCTGTAGCGGTCGCTTCTGAACATTGTTGTATTGATTATGTGTCGAAGAGAACGAATGTGTCGGTGTAGACGCAAAGTCATCATGACTGACGATTGCTGGCGAGAGCTGGTTACTCCACGAAGCGTTCCCCATGGTGTTATCCATAATCTATATGAATCAACAAAGGCGCTTTCTGATTTATTATGGGAGGTCTTACAAGGTTCTGCTGTAGTGCATAACCAGACTCCTGCGGGTACGAAAAGAGATTCGCTTCTGCGAAAGACTCCATCACCGGTTGCTGAGAATTCGTCATATCGTATTGAGTAGTGTCAATCGCTTCATCACTCGTGAAGAAGAACGAGGTTTCACCCTCGATTGGCTTCAAGAATGAATCATCTGCCATCTGACTACCTGGCTGTTGTGTATTGCCAATAACTCCGTCCATCATATTCGAAGGGCTGAAGTGTATGCTGTCGAAGTTCATGTTGCTATAGTCAAAATTGTCGTTGCCGCTTCGATCCATAATTGGTCTTTGGCAGAGGGCGGTCTATGATAAAGTGCAATATTTTTCAAGTTGAGGACTCAACCCCCGAGGTGAGTTTCAGGCAGAAAAGTGTCTGGAAAGTGAGTCAGCGCCTGAGGTTGGGTAGATCAATCTTTTAGACTCGACGGGCGCCAAGGCCGGTGAGGTTGAGGTTAGAGTCACAAAACGCAGCCCTTCTGAGAAGGGCGCAGGCTGCCGTTAGCGAGGGTTGGGATCCGTTTTCTTACGCGCTAAGGGTAGTGAAAAAGTGGTACACCGAGAACCACACATCTGCCAGCAACGTCCCGGGATCGTTGCATGCACAGCTTTTATGACTTCGAAAGGCGTTATGGAGTCGAATTTTTGGCTATACTAGGGCGGTGTGTAGGAATGTGGAAAGTAAGGTCCTAATTGGTATTTATGGTATGTCACCTCTTCAATACAGTACCATGCTTGCACCTGTTGACGAGCTTCGACTTGTAGTAGTCTTGCCAGGCAGTAACTATAAAATTACCCGTCCAGAATACCTTCACAGGATCAGAGAGTTCTTTGAACGACTGCACGATGCTTCAAATGCTTCCCTATCTTAAAATTCCATTTCAAAGGTTCAACAACAGGTTGAAAGCTAACAGTGCCCAGCCCAGTGCTAAAACTGTGTAGTTTCCGAAAGGGCGGTGGTTCGTAGATCGGGGCTGTGCAGCCAATTGGAACGAGCTCTGTGGCTGAGTGCATTAATCTCCAGCTGACGTCGCATTAACTCGACCAAGATGAGCCGAAAGGAGGATGAAAGTGGAATTAAGGTTGCACGTTAAAGTGGGGAGATCATCCAGCCGTAGAGAACAGGACACAAGATATGGGTAAGGAAGCATGGGTACTGACGATTCTCAATTTGTCAGTTCTAACTAAAGCTAAGTTCCTCACTCAAGAATCATACATCACGATGTATTACCATAGTATTGATTATCATCAGTGCCGCAGAGACACTTCTGGGTTTATTGGCTGCACCACTAAAATTCAGGGATAATAGAGCAAAATGCCAGGGCTACATTCACTGGTGGGTAGGTGTGGGAGTTCCTTTATAGCGGCGTATCATTACTGCTCAGGTATCATCTCTCCCAAATCTATCCCTAATCCATAATCTAGTATTATCCAGACTTCAGATTCCACGTTGTTTCGATTCCCAAGAATTGGTCCCAAACTTTCCCTGCATAAAAATTCGTCTCACCTTATCTTTCCCTGCCCCGTATTTCAACGAAGGTTTATATCAATGACATACCTCCCTAGTGTCACTGTCCCTTTATTTCAGAGATCATCCCCAAAGCAGGCCACGGTGCCTCATACTACTGTGCCACCCCTTCTCGTAAAAAAGTTCACTCAGATAGGCTAACAGCCCTTTCCTTGTGCCATTGACACACGAGGCCATGAGTCCAATCTATTCAGGAACTGGCTACAGGTTTCCAAACTTGATGACCCATCCTTGTTACTGTACGAATCATACAAGTCGCCCTTGAAACTGGCATAACTAAGAGAAAGGTGTTTCGTGAAGCGTACCGAGAATTCTGGGCCAAGATCCCAATCGGCCGTCGCTGAGATAGATGTTCTGCAGAGTCAGAGACTTTAACGATTTGGAGGAGTTAGTCATAAATTGGACAAAGTCGGATTCAGACGTGCCGAAATACTTCAATGCAAGGTTGCGGAGTTTGGCCATGCAGGTAAAACGGGAAGACTTCTTGAATTTTTGAAGGCACGATGTCAACACTGTCAACTGCAGCCCTTAGACAACGTATGCTCGAGGTTTCAAGACTCTGAAATTTGAGGCGAAAATTTCTCGACGTTCCTGCTTGCAGGGCATCGCGGCATTCATGAACTTTAGACGCTTCCTCGGCAAGGTTGAAAACAGTCAACTCTAATGTTAGGCTTGTGAGGCCGCTGAACGCCAATCGGCCTAAGGGAGTGGAATAGTTATCCGGGTGGAACGCCCGCCAGCACAAGCTATCGACTTCAATTTCCTTAATCGAAGGATGGTGATTCGCAGCAGCGAGAGTAGAATGAAAGGCGAACACCCCTAGCAAAAGCAAACAAACATTACACTGTTGCATTATATATCCCCCAGCTCTCGATCATGTTCAATAAAGGGGTATCTGGAACAAAAGGAAGGCGGAGGGGACATTGTGCAAATACAATTACGTTTGTCGCAATAAAACAAGAGCTTGAAACTTTTGAGCAAGACAACATCAATAATAACCCCAAACTTATCACGCAGGATTCTTTATAAACCAATCCGAACTAGCATCAACCATATAATTCGTGATATTGAACTCGTTACTCTGCGCTCCATCTGGCATTTGCATCGTACTGTCTGCGCCGGCACTGGCTCCATAACTCATGGGGCCGTCCATAGACACGGGCAATCGAGGCATATTGAACCAATCGAAAACATCAAGATATTCCAATTCGTTCGGGCCGGGCGTTCGCGCTGGGGTCACAGAAGCAGGTCTGGTCACCGCATGAGTCTTCGGCTGTCTCGATATAAGGAAATCTAGATCAAAAGCGCAGCGTCGCATGTCCGCCAGGATCTTAACAGTTGAGGGAGTAACCCGCTCGCCGTTGACACCGGCTGGTGCTCGTTGCGATTCTTGATACTCGTGTAGCACGCGAGAGAGTAGATTCGCATACCGAGTTCCGACTTCCCAATACTGGCCCATTTCTCGTAGGGTGCTTACGAGGAGGCTTATGGATGAGTCGACGCGGTGGTCGATGGTTGAGCCGTGGACGAGAAGGACTCGGGCAGCGACCCAGAGGGAAAATGCGAATGGTGGGCCAAGTTTGGTGAGGAGGCCGCTTTCTCGAATGCAGGCGCACAGAGCTGTGATGCTTTCCACGGCATTCTGGCATCTTTGAGTGGCGCTGAAAGATGGGGTGAATATTGGGCTTCTATGGGTCGGGTAAGCTGCGGATGAATGGAGTCGAATCACGGTCCTACACTGTGGTTAGAAAGCATGTACATCCCGTGTACGTATCGCACTCTTACGTATGAAAAGCTGCGTGCAACATCACCAAACCACTATTGAGATGCTTATTCACCCCTGGCCCGGCGAAGATGCGTGCCGAATTTCCATACTCGCCAGGAAGATTATACTTCCATTGCTCAATAGCGCCGTCCAGCTCGCGATATTCACCCTGCCATTTCTCCACATCTGATAAGGACGTGATGTCGACGGGCTTTTTGAGGAAAATGTGAATACGAGAAAGAATTCCAAGGATCTCGACGTAATACGAAAAGGAGCCAAGGTTTTCTGGTCTGTTCATAGTGTAGTCAGATCGGGTTGAGGTCTGGAACCACCTAGTTTCCACTGGTACATTGCGAGTGAAGAGATCGTCGCGACATGGTAATCTACGGTCAATTTCTTTCTCGTCTAGCGCGAATTCGAAGGCCGTGGCGACAGTAGCATAGCGATCAAGCACATAGATCATCCAAAACAGACGTCGTCGGCTTTCTTCTTCAATCCAGTCCTTGGGTTCTGGCAATACAATGGCGCGCAAAGTGTAGATGGATGCATACTGAGGAGCGACCATTGGCGAATATGTTTCCATTGATAGCCCGAGCTGGACGACAGACCGAGTGATGAGAGCGAGTAGGTTCCATCCTGGAGGTCCATTGGAGCATCCTACGACGTCCAATGACAGAATCACGAGGGCTTGGAGGGACTTCACGGAACTATTCTCAATTCCATATAGCAAAACTTTCTCTTTTGAAGTCTTATGATAACGGTCCCTTTTTTCAGCGCTCAGGCGTTGGTCGGTAGAGAACTTTAGTGTAGTTGCAACAATGGCATGGAGGATGATTCGATCGGCTTCATCTAGGCTCGAATCTCCAAAGAGCGAGTTCAGGGTAGTCTGGCGATGCAGTATTGGGCACCATGGATAAATGTGCTTGAAGAACAAGTCTACAAGGCCGTACAAAAGATCATACGGCGGAAAATCGTTATCCTGCTGTGCAATGGATGCTTGAGCAATGTGTCCATGCATTGGAGGAGCATTGAATCGGTCGCTGTTGAATGGCGACGGCGCAACAGGAGCGTATACATCCCTTGGGGTCCCTAGAGCACCCAATGGCTGCTGTATTTCTTCAGATGGTGGCTGGTACCCGTTGTTTCCTGTCCCGACACCAGGCGGCTGTCTTGCCGCATCGGGTAGGCCGCCAATGAAGTTTGATTGTATTGGAGTCTGGGGAGGGAATGTCGACGGCTTCTGTATGAACAGTGCAGTTTCGGGTCTGGGAATGTGAGGGGTCTGAATTATTGGTGGTGTTCTAAACACTGGCCCATCTGGCGGGGAAGTCACGACGGGCGGGATCTGGTTGTTGGAGAGCTGGCTGATCTGGTTCTGTTGCTGTTGGAGGAGGGCCTCGAGCTTGTCTGTAATGGATGTTCATCAGCATCCACACATCATTCTGCAATTGTATGGCTGGACGACAGCTTTGATAACACAAGGACAATCTTCGTCCACCAAGTAGTCTGACAACCACGACATATTTAGTTGAAGCACTCCCGCGCCCACGCGTCCGTTTCTCTTTGGCTCGAAAATAGAGATTTCTACTCACCTAGCCGTGACTCCAGCTCTCGACCGTAGCCGGCGCGCAGTCCAGGCTTCTTGCGTGGCAGGTAGGTGCAGGCCGAGTGGTTCTTCAGACACCACCCGCAGCTGGGCTGGCCACGATCACACTTCACCTTTCTCTGCTTGCACGTCTCACACGATACGGAGAGCGGACGCTTGCGCTTCGAGGCGCCGTTCTGGCTCCTATGCGCCTCGTCGGCACTCGAGCCCTCGCCTTGGCTCCAATTCTCGTGGTCATCGTCGGCGATGGGAGAGTGTTGGGACAACTTCGCGGTCGAGTCCGGACTGACATAGGTCTGGTTGGCCGTGTTTGTCGCAGTCAGGTCCATGGTGCACGAAGGCGCATGAATCTCGGAGTCTCCAGTTGCTGCGCTCAAGCATCGCTCGATCATTAAACCGAGGATGAAGAGAGATGTTCCCCGCTGCGGCCCGGAGGGGTAGGCACGCTCGGTACTCCCCCAGCTTGTCGTACTCACCCAGCCCTAGCAGCAGACGGGCCCCCTAATTGGCGGTAACCCGCTGACTCACGCGGCAAGCGCGCTTCGATAGGTGCAAAAACCGTCTACCCAACGGCTTGCTCACCATGGGATGTCAACCTCAGACATCCTTCACCACCAACCATCACGTTCCGACTCCACACTGTGACCGAAGTTACGATGGCGTATCACTTGCGCATTATCCTCGCAGCGAGATCGACCGAGATGCAAACTTATTGCGCCTCTAGTTGTAGCATTTCCTATCTTTGAAGAGCCCACATCCCACCTGACCAAGTATTTAACAATCCACGCCGTTGAACGTTTCCAGGTCTCATACCTGCAACCTTTTCAATATTGTCTCGCCTGTCTTATCTGCCATGCCCTTCAGTACTGCCCCCACCGCTGCGCGCGGTTTCCCAACCATCAAGCACGTTCGCACGTTCGTCACACAAGGACCGGGCTCTGGCGGAGACTATCACAATGTGAAGGGCGGCCATTGGCTGATAGATTCCAAAATCTCGACGCCTATGTCCCAGTATGAGCAGTATAGGAAGTCACGGACAAGCTGGGGAATCAATGTCCTGGGTTCCTTCTGCGTTGAGATTGAAGCCACAGATGGAAGCAAAGGGTTTGCGACAGGATTTGGTGGACCACCAGCTTGCTGGCTAGTTTCAGAGCACTTTGAGCGGTTCCTTATTGGAAAAGGTGAGCCAGTTTTTCTAGATGTTATTCAAGTCTGATGGGTCTCGTTTGGGTATCTTACATTCTGCACGTGTTATTCACCTATCTCTGTACTACCTGCAATCTGGGTCTTAAGGGGTTTTCAGCGACCGAAAATGGTGCGCACAGCGGGCATGCAGTGGTTCCGATCTTCTGTTTCTTGATTTCTGGACGCTAGAAGCATTCTAATTTAGAAACTCATTATCCTGTTTCTTAGAAAACTGACAAGTCTGCTAGACCCGCGAGATACAAACCACATTTTTGAGCAAATGTACCGCGCATCAATGTTCTACGGACGAAAAGGACTTCCTGTCGCCGTCATATCCGTAATCGACCTCGCAATCTGGGATCTTCTGGGCAAGATCCGGAATGAGCCTGTGTACAAGATGATCGGTGGAGCAACTCGTGAACGGTTGAACTTCTACTGCACGGGTCCAGAACCAGCGGCTGCGAAGGCGATGGGCTTCTTCGGTGCAAAAGTACCCCTGCCATACGGACCAGGAGAAGGTGTTGAAGGCTTGAAAAAAAACGTCGAGTTCCTTCGAAAGCATCGGGAAAGTGTTGGGCCAGATTTTCCGCTAATGGTTGACTGCTACATGAGCTTGAACGTTCCTTACACAATCGAGGTTGTCAAAGCTTGTGAAGACCTCAATCTGAACTGGTGGGAGGAGTGCTTGTCGCCTGATGATACGGACGGCTTCGAACTTATCAAGCGTGCTCATCCGAGGATGAAATTTACTACCGGCGAGCACGAGTACTCTAGATATGGATTCCGAAAGTTGATCGAAGGCCGGAATTTAGATATCGTCCAGCCGGATGTGATGTGGGTGGGGGGCATGACAGAGTTGCTCAAGATATCGTCAATGGCTGCTGCGTATGACATTCCAGTCGTACCTCACGCAAGCGGTCCCTATTCCTACCACTTCGTGATCAGTCAGGCGAATTCGCCATTCCAGGAGTACTTGGCCAACTCCCCGGATGGCAAGTCGGTGCTGCCAGTGTTTGGAGATCTCTTCCTCAACGAACCCATTCCAACAAAGGGCTACCTTGATGTTTCAGAACTTGACAAACCTGGATTCGGCCTTGAGCTGAACCCCAATGCTCGCCTGATCGATGCGACGAACATTCTGAATCCAGCGCCAGCCAAGCTGTTGAAGGTTGAGGAGGCCATGACTAATGGCGAGACCAATGGTGTTCAAGTAAACGGCCACGCTGCATGATCTTACTCCCACTTGCCTATGTTCTCATATACGAATTCCTGCTTTTCACGTTTTGATTTGGAGTAGAGACTACCTTTTCAGGGCATTGCAGAACCCAGGCGGCCTCATCATTCCCATTGGGTATACCTAATCACATGTTCTCTCGTCAGCATAATCGGATTGGAGGCCACCTAGTATTTGATGAACCGCTGTCTTATTCTCGTCTCTTTCCTCGTCTTGGCGTTCGAGCTGCTGCCCGAACCTTCCGTCTGGTGCATAGACCTTCTAGATATGTAGTTGACAAGCTTCATAATATGAATACACGATCCAACGAGTCGTATGACGAAAGACGTCAACTATTTTTAATGATGATTTCCACTCGCTTGCACATTTTGGTGAGGCTACGTACTGGCCTTGTTGCCCCGTGCACTGACCGCCGCAGGGACGGTGAAGGGATCCAGAGTGGGGCAGTGTGGCTTTAGGGCAATTGAGCTGAAGCTCCCTTCTCTTTCTATCATCAACTTAAATTGAGGGTCACGACGTAGAAGAGGTCCTCATTTCTCATTCTACTGACTCTGCTCTCTTCTTCAGTGCTCAAATAAACGGTTTAACCCCTTCAATTCTTTTTATAAACTGCTTCCCCGCTTGCATCATGGCAGCTGTCAAAGAAACGGTCAGCAACCTCCTCGAAAAACTGCACATCACGGGCGGTGAACACGGTGCTCCAGCCAAAGAACCTACTGAAGAACAGCTCAAAGAGCTCAAATCCAAGTACGAGAAGGCAGGCCAAGACCAGGTTTTTGCCTTCTATGACAAGCTCTCCACCGCAGAGAAAGCTGCCATTTTCGACCAGCTCTCCAAGTTTGACCCCGACTACATCAACGAGATTGCCAACGAGGCACTCAACCCTCCGAAAGCAGAATCCACCGAATCAAAAAACGAACCCCTACCTGATAATGCCACCTCGTCAGTGCTCGACTCGAAGGAGGAGGATCTGTCGAAGTGGTATGACAGTGGTCTGGAGCTGATTGCGGAGAATAAAGTGGCAGTAGTGTTGATGGCTGGTGGCCAAGGTACACGATTGGGCAGCTCTGCCCCCAAGGGCTGTTTCGATATTGGTCTGCCGAGCAAGAAGTCGCTATTCCAACTTCAGGGAGAGCGAATCTCGAAAGTAGAGCTGCTAGCTCAGAAGAAGCATGACAAAATGAAGGTTACGGTGCCCTGGTATATCATGACTAGTGGACCCACACGAGGACCAACGGAGAAGTTCTTCGAGGAGAACAACTACTTTGGCTTGGAAAAGGAGAACGTGGTTATTTTCGAGCAGGGTGTGCTTCCTTGTATTTCGAACGAGGGAAAGATTCTCTTGGAGAGCAAGTCAAAGGTACGCTACACCACATTTAGAAATATGGGAGAACGCAACTGACCTATTCAGGTTGCTGTTGCCCCCGATGGCAATGGCGGCATTTACAAAGCTTTAATCCAGTCTGGTGTCGTTGAAGATATGGGAAAGCGTGGCATCAAACACATCCACGCATACTGCGTCGACAACTGCTTAGTGAAGGTCGCTGATCCTGTCTTCATTGGTTTCTCAGCATCGAAGGACGTCGATATCGCCACCAAGGTCGTGCGTAAGAGGAATGCCAAAGAATCAGTCGGTCTCATTCTCCTGAAGAACGGCAAGCCAGATGTTGTCGAGTACTCTGAGATCGACACTGCAGATGCAGAGGCGAAGGACCCCAGGAATTCTGAGCTCCTGAAGTTCCGCGCCGCGAATATCGTCAATCACTATTACTCATACCGCTTCCTCGAGAGCATCCCTCAATGGGCGAGGAAGCTGCCGCACCACGTCGCTCGCAAGAAGATTCCATATGTGGATACGGAGAAGGGTGAGGCCATCAAACCGGAGAAGCCTAATGGCATCAAGCTGGAGCAGTTTGTCTTCGATTGCTTCCCCTTCTTGCCGATGGACAAGTTTGCCTGCATGGAGGTCCGTCGTGAAGACGAGTTCTCACCCCTGAAGAACGCCCGAGGCACCGGGGAGGATGACCCAGACACCAGCAAGAAGGACATAATGGCCCAGGGCGCGAAGTGGGTGCAAGCTGCAGGTGCTGTCGTCGTTAGTGAAGGCGAGGATAATGGCATTGAGGTTTCGCCGCTGATATCATACGTAAGTTTGCCTCTCCAGATTGTTTGATATTACCACTAACTACATCGACGAACAGGGTGGCGAAGGACTCGAGTTCCTCAAAGACCGCACAATCAAGGCTCCTGCTGTCATTGAGAAGGAGGACTAAGCACTCCGCAACTACTCTGCGATTTCCTTCGACACAAAAGTGACATGATGCATCTAGTAAATGGAAAATAGAGTTACCTATATATGAATCAAGACCAACCTGTTCATTCAAATACCTCCTACTAACTTGTTCCTGCGTATAAGAGCCATATCATAATGCCAAGTGAGTTGATGTTACTAACAGGTAGATCTATTTTCTGACGCCAGCCATGGTCGTACAGTGACTTTAACCAGGGTTTCACAGTGTCTTATGCAGGAACCCAGCGCGCTCGTGCGTGAGTCCAACATCTTGTCACACCCAAATGGGAAGCTAGCTGCCAAGCGTTATGTTATGACCTCCTGAACGGTTATGTGAAGATCTGTATTTTGGATGATTCCTGAGCTGAGGGGTTCTGGAAGAGGTGTGGATGAATACCCGACACGCTTCGTAGCTGTGATTTGCTGGAAGCATGAGCGCTATTCATGCAGAAGAAGCTGGTTTTAGGCCTCGTACTCGCATCCACACCCATCTCACGATACATCCTTCTCGGATGTTCCCGGCAGGTACAGGTCGTAGGGCAGACGCCCATCTCCATGCTCGGGCTAGCATTCTTCCACCTGCCCGTCTGACAGAAAAAGCAAAATTCAAGGAAAAATTCCGCCGTTGCGATCTGGGATGCTCTTCCACAGGCTGACAGGCTCCTCCGGGCGTCTGCTCGGGCTCAAAGGAAAAGATGATCGATGCCCAGTCCAATACGGAAGGCATTGTGTCATCACGCGGGGCCCCTATTGTTCTAGCGCTGGGCAGGAGGCATCCTGGAGCCAGGCGGTAGAGGCGGAGTGCTAGCAAAACACAGCGCAGCCATTCATGAGGCGGGTGATAGTGCTGGCGTTAGGGGTGAAAATTCTTGCCGCTGCCTGATAAACGAAGCAAGGCCCGTCATGCTCCCTGACCGCATTCTGGACCTGTAAATGACCAGTTTTTCGGCCAGTTTAGGACCTCGGCCAAACTAAAATTGCGCAAAGCTTGGTCGCTAGTGTCTGCCGAAACTTGGTCCCTGCGCAGCGGCCCTCTCAGAGCCTTTTTTGCCTGCAACCCGACGCAACTCGACTTCAACCTGCATAACATATATACCTGCCAGCACCCACACCCGCGCAAGGAGGACGGTCGCAGCTGTGTCGCTGAGGGAAGGACAGGAGATCAGAAAGTACGTTGCCTCGCTACTGCATGCTCTCTGCGCGCGCCACGTCTAGTCGGCGCATTCCCCTCCGCATACGAAGTTACTTTGAAAAAAAAAAAAACTCGTGCTGACCGGTGCGCTCCACAGGTGAAGGTATCGCAGAAAGGAAACGAAGAAGGTACTTGCGCCCTTGCTCCAATCACTCCTAGTCGTCGGGCAAACACTTCGATCGAGTTTGCAGCAAAACTTTCTATTGAAATACTTCGCTCGCTCGCCAGTCCTTTTCGCCTTCGCCTATAACCAACCAACTATTCTAATACAACGATACAGAACTACGCGGAGGAACCAAGATGTCGTCGCTATCTCGTCGTGCGTGTTTCAAGTGCGGAAACGTCGGGCATTACGCTGGTGAGCTTCCCGAATCCTTTGGCTTCGCCTGGGCTGTGGTGGGACACTGGTAGAATGAGGGTCGCAAAATACAATGCTCCCCCAATACCAGCGTCGCGCAACCCTCACCAGCGTAGATCTACTGCAGCAAGGGCATGCGACTAACGTGGGGGTATCCAGAGGTTTGCTCGTCTTCCGAGAGGCTCTGCTACAACTGTAAGCTTGGCTCCTCCCTCATCCTACGTGGGAGCGCATACTAATCGCCGGATAGGCAAGCAGCCTGGTCATGAGTCCAATGGGTGCCCGCACCCACGCACCACCGAGAGTATGTCAGATTTTCTTCCATTATTATGGACTCGAGGTTTTGCCAGACGGCTGTCCGTACTAGTACGGAAAGTTGGCAATGTCCCCTGGATTGGATCATCATACATATCTACACTATTCTAACAGTTCTCCAGCAAAGCAGTGC
Organism: Zopfia rhizophila CBS 207.26; assembly: GCA_010093925.1. Lineage (NCBI taxonomy): Eukaryota > Fungi > Ascomycota > Dothideomycetes > Zopfiaceae > Zopfia > Zopfia rhizophila. The sequence continues at coordinate 61,567 of ML994685.1, read as the reverse complement.
TACCACTGCCAGGGCCTTGGACACGTTCAGGTGAGTAATTCAGAGACCGGCTTTCGTGACCCAGCACTGACGTGGACAGGCCGACTGTCCAACTCTGCGCCTCAGCGGAGCTGGCACCAGTGGACGATGCTATAGCTGTGGCTTAACTGGCCATTTGGCCCGCAACTGCCCGAACCCAGGTGCCGGATTAGGCCGAGGAGCTACTGCTCCTCGAGGTGGGTTCGCTGGAGGATTCAGGGGCGGATTTGCCGGTGCTCCTCGACCTGCCACTTGCTACAAGTGCGGTGGACCAAACCATTTCGCCAGGGACTGCCAAGCCCAGGCAATGAAGTGCTATGCTTGCGGGAAATTAGGTACTTACGCCAGACGATGGTTTCTCGCCAAAGCTTTGATGACTAACTTAACCTAGGCCATATCTCCCGTGATTGCACTGCTCCTAACGGAGGCCCACTCAACACTGCGGGTAAGACCTGCTATCGATGCGGTGAGACTGGCCACATCTCTCGTGACTGCACTCAGCAGGAGACCAACGGTGACGGTATTGCCCCTGCCGCTGCCAACTCTGTTCAGCCGCCAGCTCCCACTACCGCCGTAGCTTAATTCAATCGATCGAATTAAAGTCGCGCCTATGCGAACAACTCAGACGTGACGACCGTACGGCATCGTCGCCGACTCTATTCTAAATATTACCTATTGATTTCATTTCGAATCCCCACAGTCGTTTCTTTAGGCCCAGGTTGCCTTTTCACACCTCTTATTCTCCGCACCGGCAAACTTACGCAATTACGAGTTCTAAGGTTACTATCAAGAAAAGTTTTCACGAATCCTACGCTGATACCCACGAACATTATATCCCTTAAAGCAGAAACCATCATACTTTGAACGGCTTGGCGAATTGAATCGATATTGAGGAAGAGGATTCCTGTTCCATTCTTGTATCTGGATTAGTTCACTTCTTGTGGGGAACTCTGATGGAAACTTGGATAGACAAGAGTTTGACCGAATCAATAATGGATATTTGGAAGGCGGCCTGTGTGGACGGTGGTTGTGGAAAGTTGGTGAAGGGATTGGGGGAAGTATGGGGGAGGACTGAAATGGTTAAGGAGAGTTGTTGTGTGTGTTCTGTCGGAGCTGAGTAAGGTTTGGCATCCATGTGGCTTTGCCCATCTGGTTTTTTGTGTTTTGTCTACCCCCCCTGTGTTTTTGTTTAAGAGGTCAACTAGCATGGCACTCTGTGCCCAATCCACTCTGTGAATAAGAGCTATGTTGAGTGCAGTATGTGTGTGTTATGGTCAGTTCCATGGTCGATTGTCTTTTCATCGATTGGTGGTGTCCCCAAAAATGTTCGTCAGCCCTGTTGCTTTCCTCCTCCCATTCCAAAAGCGTTAAGCATAAGTATGCCCGTTTTAGATTATTCACACATTCAGTCCGTAGTCTTATCTCTCTCTACTGTACCCGTCCTTGGTCATTGCCACCATTTTGGCGTTGACGCTGATCGAGGGCACCTGCCTTGCTGTCGCGTCTGCGACTAGCGTACCATGCGTTCGTGGACAGTCCCACTTCCAAAGCTCCCCTCCCTCAAACTCTCTCATTCTCCACCACTCACTCGCCTCTAACTTATCATCACATCTCGCCTGCGGACTCTCATTCATCTATCCGCTCACTTCCAAATCACCCATTGTCATTGCAACATCCGCCCTGCACGTCACCGGATCCAGACATGCCCTCCTCAGTGGCGAGCGATGAATCCAGAAACGATGTACGCATCAACAGCATTCGTTTTATCCACTCACTCACGTTGATTAGGATGGCTTCATCGTCGATATTGATGCCATACAGGCGCACGGTAGGCTGATTCTTTAGCCTGGTAAGAATATGACCTAATGAGAAGCCATGTATCGGGGCGGTGGATATTTCGAAGCTTAAGGCGAATGGGTATTATACGATCGCCGTGAGTTAAAAGCTTGATGAAGGTTGCTGGTGTGGAGAGTGATGAAAACTGACTTCTGAAAGTCCGTCCACGCAGCCACCCGTCGAAGCTTGCTGAAGATCAAGGGCTTCAGTGAGATTAAGGTTGATAAGGTGAAGGATGCTATTGTGAAGTGTCAGCCTGCCGGCGGTGGATTTCAGACAGCCCATGAGCTTGGTCAGCAACGGAAGCGGGTTATGAAGATTTCGACTGGGAGCAAGCAGTTTGATGCTATCCTAGGCGGGTAAGGAAGATCGAAAATTTGTGATAGTGTTCATGCTGACCAAGGCCAGTGGATTCCAGACAATGAGCATCAGCGAGGTCTTCGGAGAATTTCGCTGTGGAAAGACTCAGTTGTCACATACCATGTCTGTGATCGCTCAGCTTCCTAAAGACCTCGGTGGTGCTGAAGGCAAGGTAGCATACATTGGTACGTTTCACCGATCATTTGGCAGAAGTAGTCACTGACGTTTCACAGATACGGAAGGTACTTTCAGGCCTGAGAGGTAAAGGCTCCTAAAGTGTAGCGTCAAAATGTAGATACTAAGTCTAGCAGGATTGCGCAAATCGCCGAACGATTCGGCGTGGACCCTGAGACTGGTATGATCTCTCCCGCCCCCAATTATCATGCTCCAGCTCACATTTCCAGCTCAAGACAATATCACATACGCCCGTGCTGTCAATTCTGAGCACCAGATGGAGCTTCTCAACAAGGTTGCGGAGTTCTTTGTAGGCAATGAGTATCGCCTCTTGGTCATTGACAGCATCATGGCCCTGTTCCGAGTCGATTATGCCGGTCGAGGGGAACTCAGCGAGCGCCAGCAGAAGCTGAACCAGTTCCTGTCCAAATTGACTCATGTTGCTGAAGGTACCGCCCCGCTCATTCCACCTTTCAATGCTCGACCACTGACGCTCTATTAGAATTCAACGTCGCCGTTCTCATGACCAACCAGGTTCAGAGCGATCCTGGAGCCAGTGCTCTCTTTGCTAGTGCGGATGGCCGCAAACCAGTCGGTGGCCATATTCTCGCACACGCATCTGCTACAAGAATACTGCTTCGCAAGGGCCGTGGTGAAGAGCGAGTCGCAAAGATCCAAGACTCTCCTGGTCTGTCTTCCCATTCATATGGTTCTCGGGTTCTCACTGATAATTTCCAGATATGCCCGAGAAAGAAGCCACATATATCATCACAAACGGCGGCATCAACGACACTGAGAAGGTGTGAAGGTTCGACAATTAACCGGGAGAAATCTGGAATGATCTAAACGGAACCTTTTCCTTACCTGTACACCATGCCTTATACCCGGCAGTTTCATCATCTCATTTGTCTTTGTACTGATTTCTTCATACCTGCTTCTGTCTGATGAAAGGCTGGTGGCATAACTGTTGCGGGGAGTAATAAGGCGCCGTTCATGGCGACAAAAGAGTTAAAGAGAACTCACACGGTATCTAATCAACCGATGGTGAGCTGCACAAGCCTCGCGTTTATCGTATTGAACTATTTCTTCTCCGCATTTCCAAAGTGCCGCAACCGTCATCTGGAGTTTACGCCACAATCCGGTGGGACGCGCGGTGTGGCGTCAACCCTACAGCTCTAAACGTTTCAGGCAACAATCTTATTCTTTCGTAATTTCTCCAGAAAATTTCTTCGTTTGAACATTCAAATATGCATTTCTCAACGCTTCAATAAAATATTAGGATCCTGTAAGTTGCTCTTTGGACTCTCCTTTTGAGATCGTTTGATCGTGCAAGCCGTCGGCTTCGCGGGCTTCGCAATTGGCGAATCTCCGACATCAGCTGGTAACCCGGGATTGTCACGCTGCGTGCGTAAGACGCGCGGTTGGGGCCACACGATTGGTAACTTTGTAAGGCAGCAACATAGGCCGTCCAATCTGTTCTTTCGCTTCTGCAGCCGCGGTTCGATAGCTAGGGAGGACACGGGGCTATGACATACCTAGGTGAGGATATATCTAACAGCATTTCCAACCGATTTGGATCTAACGTCAAGCTTTAAGAACCCTCAGTTCAGTCGTACTAATATTTACTCCTGGTTTCCGCACATCTCTCTGTCTTTTCTCTCCGTTTCTGAATTCTTGGCTCCGTCCTTATACCCCTCCACCCACCATGGCTGAAAAGCCACCCACATCAACGTCACCCACCCATGCAAACCGCCGAAATCCTAACATTCAACAACCACCGCTCCCTTCCAACGCAGGCTCTAATAACTCAAACTTCCCTTTCACCCCTCGATCCACTACCTTCCCAGACGGTCTTGACTCCGACCCTGAATTCGACGTTTTCGACCCAACACCGGTCCACAGCCCGGGTGGACCACACTACGACGACTTACCACCCTCATATGATGAAGCACAGCAAGAAGCACTCGAGCAGGCGAGAGCTGGTATCACGCCGCCGAATCCGAATGATCTGGAAATCCACAGATTGGTTTTGAACAACCATGATCAACCTCTGCCTCAGCTAACGGCACAGCGAACGAGTTCCTCGCTGCTTTCTGACCCGAACGCATACGAGTTTGAGCCTGAAAATAGGAGGAATGCGAGCGGTCTGGGTATGAATGTTCCAGTGACGCAAGTAAGGTCCAGTGAGCATATACCCGTTGGACAAATCCCGACTGGAAACATTGGAACTACTCCCAACGTAGCTTCCGATCCCACGTCCGCACTCCTGGACAGAGCTTTAGAGTTCACGAAACATGCGCCAGATGCCGACGCTCGATATGCACCGCGGCTGACTCGCTGCATCGCCATCCCGCAGCAGAGTTTAGAAACACCTAGCCGAGAACAAAATAGGTCAGACCATCATCGAGGCAGTGGTGGACGTGGACGAGGGAGATGCGGCCCACCACCTCCGCCACGGTCTCGCGCAGCACGAGAAGCTCGACAAATGCCAGGTGGATGGCCAGAATCACAATCTTCCGAGACCCTCCCAACAGACTCTCAGGCTCCTGAAGAACCAGTGCAGTTCCTGAGGTCATATGCTAAAGCACTCCACGCCCACTCCATCCGTCCAGCAGAGTTCACAGAGTTCTTAGATGGCCTCAACGCCCTCTGTCTCGCCACCAACACGACTGCCCGCGATCTGGTAAACCCAAGTTCAAATCCTGAAGCTCCCTCATCTCTCGTACAAAACTACATTAACTCAACAAACGAATCCTTCTTCGCCCCCCGCGGCCTAAAAATCTCCCTCAAATCCCTCTCAACCCTCCTCTCCGCCCTCCACATCCCCTCAGAACGCGGCCAGAAAGCGGGCGCCGTAGCTTCCGTCCTCGACTCCACCAGCACCTCCGAACAAAAAGCAGGCGCCCTGCAACCCTGGATCGAGAAATTGGAAATAGATGTGCCCGGACCGAGCACACGGACCTTACTTCTTAGGGAAATGGGGGAGCGGTTTAGCAAAGAGAAGAGACCACAAAATAGGGAGAGGGAATGGTATACTGAGAAAGCGAGGTTGGCGAGGGGGGAAGAGAGTGAAGATCCTCCGCATTCAATACCTGGAGTAGCGGATCCACCGCACTCGGCTCCTGATGAGCCGAGGGTCCCTGGGGGATGGGGTTTCCCACCTTTCGTCGCGCGCGGCGGCTGCGGGCCTGGTCATCGTGGCGGTCCCGGAAATTGGGGTCATTGGGCTGGAAATGCTGGGTATAGGGGCGGACGAGGCTGGGGCGCTCATCACGGGCGTGGATGGGACTCGCATCACGGTCCATGGCGCCGTCCCCCTCACGGCTTCCATGGAGGCTGGGCCGGTCCAGGTCAGCGCGGTTGTAATTCTAATTCGGGACCTGGAGCACAGAGTTGGGCGGCCTGGGGTGAAAGTATTGGGAAGTGGGGGGAGCAATTTGGAAAGAGGATGGAGATTTGGGGAGAGCAGTTTGGGAAGAGGGCGGAGGAGTGGGGGAATGATGTGGGAAGGAGGGCCGAGGCATGGGGGGAGGATGTTGAGAAGAGGGCCGAAGCATGGGGGGAGGATGTTGAGAGGAGGTTTGATGGGAGGGCTGGTGGGTTGTCGAGGTCGACAACGCAGCAGAGTGGGAGAGGCGGGGGGAGTGGAGAGGGCGATCGAGCGGCTAGTGGGAGTCCGGAAGGTCTTGGTGGCCAGGAGACTGGGGTATGCCGCGAAGATGGCAAGGTTAAGGAGAAGGACAAGGGGAGAGAGGAGTGTGATGATGATTCCGATACTTCATCTATCTCTTCAGATAGCTCCTCCGACTCAGACCCCGAATTAGAATACCCAGACACGCACGAAATCTTCCTCCTACGTATCCGCGAAATCAACAACGCAGCCCTACTCTCAACCCAAAAGGGCAAGAAAAGCGCTGAAGAAATCGCGCGGGAACGAGATGCGGCTATCGCGAAAGCTCAGACCGAGAAAACGGACCAGGATCTTAAGATTGAACAGAAGCGCGAAAAGTGGGCGAAGAAGAAGGAGCTGAAGAGGAAGAAGAGGGAGATTAAGAAGGAGCATCGACGCTTGAAGAGGGAACTTAAGGGGTTGGGGGAAAGGGATAAGAGAGAAGCTAAGAGGCAGCAAAAACATGAGTGGAGGGAGAAGAGAAGGGAACATCGATTGAAGAAGGAAGAGGCGAGGAGGGAGTGGAGGGAGGCGAGGCATGAGAGGAAACGGATGAGGAGGGAGGGTTTTGAGGGATATACTAGGAAGGAAGAAGAAATGGTTTGGGTTGTTGTTGAGAACTTGGGAGTTTAAAGTGCGCGGAACCCAGTTCAGAGGATTGTATGAATTGTAATGCTATCTTAAAGATTGCCTCTCTACTATAATGAAGTTCATTAGATATAGGAAGAAGTTGAATGCGCAATTGTATTCCTGGTTAAATCTGACAAGAGTGTGACCTCCCAGCATGCTTTCGACTTTTGTTCTATGATGGTATTGGAATCCTAATTTGTATGGACTTTCCAGGAAGTTTATCCTATCATCTTCTTTAAGCGAAGTCTCCCCCGTTTAGAAGAAACTAATTAGGTCAAAGCAATCTAAAGCTCGCCACCAACCCACCAACCATCACACCATTCAGGCTCGTTCCAAGCATTATAGCCCTCATAGTCAAGCCCTATTATACAAATCGCTGGTGATACTCATAGATTCGAGAGCCAGATGCGGTTGAATGGAAGTCAGGACTTTCTTCCAGTCTCCTCTGGGAACCAGACACATACTTTCCACTGTCAGACTTTAGAGATGACACATGGTTGGTGATGAGTCGCGCAAAATCCTCTTCCGTCGTATTAAAGATGCTGAGAGAAAGGCACTAAAGGTGCGGCCACGCACAATGTGACGGGAAAACGTTGCCTACGCCTGCGGGTACTTCTTCCATCGTTACATCTCCTCTTGAGGCCCTGCGCGTTATTTCTCGTTCTCCTAGGTCGATACTTAGCGTCTGCAGATTCCCGCTTCTCTCGAGGAATTTTTTCAACAGCCCCTTCGCAATGCGCTAACACATTCATGGTATTCCGTTGTATCCTTAGCTTCCAATTCGTGATTCCACAGATTAAACGTCATCTTTAAACTCGTCAGATTGCTCACTTCCACACCTTTTATAATCCTGTACCTTTCCGAGAGAAAAGCACGCCAGTCTCAAGCAATTAAGCTCGAGTTCCTGGACAGAAGGAGGCTTGGCCTGAAGCGCGGACTGGAAAGCGAAGACACCGGGGGGACCGTCAACAAGGCTTTATATGCGAAAGTCTCACTGCGTTGGAAAACATGGTATCGAAGCCGATTCGGGTTGCCGTAGTCGCCAAACACGTTCACAATATCTATCTTCCTCGAATTGGGAAATTGGTTTAAGAGATGGTGGACATTCCCGGGTTGTAGTTCCTGAGCCAACAAGTCCTTCTCTTCCTCTCGATACTCCAAACACATCTCATACTGTCCCTTCATCTCTTCATTCCGTACATTCCAATCTTTCAAGTGATCCAATCCTGTCTCCGCTTTGAAATAATATGTAATATCTTCTCGATGTCAAGGTCTGTTCCCTTGTACATGGTTTTTAAATTTCTGAAGGAAGTCTATGTTGAGGTCCCAGAGAGAAGAATCCTATACTATCGTTCGGACCTAGTACCTGAATGTCTCGTGTGTGGCGATGTAGATTATACTGTTCCAACTTTCGAAGCCGGGGTGGAATTTTATGGTTCGGAAGTAATATTCGGCGCTGACGGCTGTGCAGTCTTGCTGGCAAGGCTGTAGGAGGAGAGGTCTGAGGGCGATAGATGGGCGCAGATGTGGTGGTGGAGTTCAGGTGGGAGTTACGGTAGACACGGTGATGTCGGAAGTGGAAAAACTAATGCTGTGAGAATGTTAGCGCGATTGGTTTTGGAAGTTGCGAGGAGCGAACCTAGGAATTCGAAAGCAATAGGTTGAATATTGTTTGTAGGTAGTAATTGATTGATATGTCGCTTGTAAGTCGTTGGAATTGTGATAATAGGAGGGGTTGTGTCGGGGATGTCTGAAGTCGCAGCTGTGGAGCTATGACGAGCTCGGTAACTTGCCACGAGCAATGAAACGCGAAATCACGTGCGTCACCATATGACTACCTTTCTGGTACCTATACCTAAATACTATAGCACCAGCTTATATCAGAAATTAGGCACAGCAAGAACAGAAAAATTAGGAGATGATCCGACTCATCATAATGAAGATTAACTATTCTTCTCAACAACTTTCAACCCAAACTGTAATATTATACTTAGGGGTATCAAACTTAACACCAACCCAATATTCAAACTCCATTCTTGGGGAGACTGAAGACCAATTTTGTTCCCTAACCAAGAACCAAACCCAAAGTCTATACAACGGGGAAGGAGGGAAGCCCTTCCCATTGCTCTTGTTGGGTAATTTTTAAAAAAAATTCGTTTCCCTGCACTCACAAACGAAGAAACCATAAACCCCGAATCCCAAAAAAAGAAACGACAAAGGGTATATAACCACACTATCATCCATCCCACCTCACAACCCCCTCAAACGCAACCACTCTCACCCGACAACCACTACATCCCTAGGCGCAAACGCCGCATACTCGGGCGGCAAGTCCTCTCTTCCCCTAGCTCCCGGACCGGGTGGTGCAACACTCCTTGGCGTAAACAAATCATCTGCCTCCTGCGCAGCAACCGCTTCCGCGCTCCTTGCCCTCGCTCTCTCATTCCCACTCGCACTGCCCTCTGCGCAGACCTGGATTGGAACCTTAAGCGAGAGACTAGGGTCGCTGACGCCCGGTGCATGAACGGAAACGGTCAGAGAGAGGCTGTAGACGCGGGAGATGAGGCAGGAGTGGAACGTTGGGATAAAGTTCTTGTTATCCGGGAGGCTTATTGGAACGAGGATTTTGGCGGTGTAGAAAGGTTTTCCATGGTAATTCTTCGATGCGGTCAAAATTCCTGTGCTAGGAGGGTCGTCGGAATTTGTCGAAAGGTCTGAGATCCCTGAGTCACGGCGCGTGATCGATTCGTTGGGATCCGGGTTCTCGTCTGAGCTGTGCCTTTCCCATTGCGCGGAAGCCACGCAAAGTGAAGATAAGGATACAGTCTCCTGATATAAGCCCTGAGTGAGGTCGATTCCCAGAGACGCGCGATTGGGAAAGTTCTGCCGGGGCGCAGAAGCGTAAAAAGTCGTGACTTTTATTTTAGATGTCAAGGAGCAAAGCCTTGGTGGGACGTTGTTCTCGTCTGCGGGGTCGAAGCGCAGGAGGACCTGGCTCATGGTGGTGATAAGGCCATTGCATGTGCTGCGCGCACCAGGAATCACGAGAGGTTTGGGCTGCGAGCTCTGAGCTGTTAACGTTCCAAGCTTGCCCTTGAAAAGTCCCTTTCGAATGTTCTTCTCTTGGCGGATGCGGTATTCTGGGTCAGATGGATCGATGTTGAGTGGTGGCTGTTCCTCGAATATTGGCTTGACGCGGACCTTCCTCATCTTCTCTGAAAGAAGACTGACTGAGCCATCGGCTTCCCGAACTTGCGTTATCCGGACTTTGATTCCGTATGTGATCCTGGACATCTCTGGCGCGAGATCATCCAGCAAAGTCGTGCCAAATCCAGCTAGCTCTGGATCTCCTAGACTCGGTGGTAGTGCCAAATGTGTCGCGCGAACATGATCTGAAGCTATGCGGTGGGGACAGGCTCTAGGAAGAAGCTGATCTGGCACCGTGAAAATAAATGGGAATACATAAGTCTTGCCTGCCGTTAGACATCTTGGCTGAGGGAGATCGGCTTCGTTGATTGGCTGCTTAAGGGTGAGGAAGCGATGTGTGGCCTCGGTGCGACCAGATACTGAAGGAGTGGTGGTGAGCCTATCAACATAGACTTGACTCGTGCCTGCGTGATACGGTGTCAGCGCCGGCTTGTAATCCAGCAGAGCGATTGGCTGTGAGATGGCCTAAACTCACCTACGAACGCGATTTCGATATCTTCGAACCTTGTGTCGTGGTTTGCAGTCACAGATACAGTTCCCTCGATAGTGTCCATTGTGGAATAGCTGGTGACATAGCGACCGTGAGTACCATGGCTGTTGTCAAGGTTGATCTCAATGGTAGGACGGCCATATGTAGCGAGGTTGCGGACTTTGTAACCGATTTGATTGCCAATTGACTGCACAGAGCTGGAGTGCATCGAAGCCCTTGAAGAGGAGGGCATGATGGGCAAATGGCTGGCACCCTTAAGCTGGGGCAGCTGCAAAAGGAACAAAGAAACTAAGTTGCACTGCCTTGGATAAGAGACGGACGTGACAACCTTGATAGTTGCGGAGAACCGCAAGAGAAAGGAAAGTAAGACACTCGACGCTTTTGTAAGTAGGAATCAGCGATGCAGGGCGAGAAATAAAGCCCCAAGAACGAGGCACCGGGCCACACTTATACCGCCTTCCTCCAGATGGTGTAGTTGAGTCATCCTGCTGCTGGTTGCAGGGAGGATGTGATGAAGTGCATGGGCAAGAGATGGCGTTTCGAGGCTTGGCTAGCTTTTCCGACGGTGAGCGGCGGGGATGAGGCAAGGTTCGTGCACATGTTCACCAATTCACCAATCAGCGCCCCAAGCCTCACACCTCTTAACCCAAACGGCTATCAGATGCCTTTTGCAAGGCGTGAAAAGCACCGCCGGACCAAGACGATTCAATGCACTCATCAGCCGTTCTTAAGCCGCCATCGTCTCAGTCCTCGTTATTGTCACAGTCCAGAATATCCACTTTGCCAGGACTAAATTCCAACATTCGCGGCCGACGATCCCTAAGGGAAGGTTGAGGCTGAACCAAGGGCACTATTTGTAAGCGGCCACTTTCTTCACAGTGTACGTTAAGTATACACGCTTCGCAGGTCAACGCGCCCACACTATGTGGATATCGAGTGTCAAAGATACCAGAGCAAATTTTTCACATGCGACGCTGCTGTGCCTTAGATGTACAGTCAGGAGAGGAATTTAATGAGTACCTTGCTAGATGAAGCTCCCTCTCCGGGCAAAATTTTCCAACGTCCATTGGATGACTCCCGCAACATTCATCAATTCCGTTCCCGAACGCCAGCTCCTGCTTAGAATAATTTTCTCGAATGAGAATAGAAGTTAAAATACCTGGTCTAGGGCTCGTATTAATGGTCCAATCTCGCAGAACTAGCCCGCATTTTTATTCTAAACGCGCGTGGCCTCGTGTTGTGCACTGAATGGTCCTTGGGTGTCAAGATCCAAGCCTGGCGTACTGCATAGGGCGTGAGGCTTGCGTGAAGCCCGGCTGTCCATTATTAAGCCGACAAGAACCAACGGCTGTTGCCTGTCGAGTTTACCACTCACATCTCGAGCCGCAGAGCAGGTCCGATGTCGCTTCGCCATGAATTCCATGGTTCGAGGAATCTAATTCCGAAATACTTATTCCGATGACAACCTCCACTCCGAAAAGCACTACTGGGTATATATAGGCAGGCTGCCGTGAATGTGCTCGACGTCGTCACCGCTTGCCGGGGAAATATCCGGGATAGATGGTTCGGGAAAGTTAGCGTAGATCTTGGTAGATGTTGGGAGCCTGGACATGATATTGCAAGCGGGATGAATGTGGTTCGGACCGTTGTGACCGGGTGTTTGGAGCCGATAAACACAAGGATCTCGCATTTAACGTAATTATTGAGTGGCACAGGTATGACTACTGACTCCAGTATTGATCAAAAGCGGGGACCAATAGCAAAGACCAAGACAGGTTTCTAAGAGCATGCAGTCCATAACCTCGATCACAGGCTTGGGTCTTCAGGATATGGGGCTATGCTTCCTTTTTTGCGCTAGAAACAACATAGTTTTCGTTGTGCACTTCTTCACCCAAAACGTCCACTAGGGTATACAGGCGGAATGGATCACCACTCGAGGTATCCACATCTATCTAGACAATATCTTTCTCTCTCAGTTCCCTGAGCAACTAACCCTGTCGGCCATCGTGTTATCTTTACCCCTTAACGTGTTTCAAGGCCATATTACCAAGCATAGCTTACACAAAGCCATGCACATCTCAAAATACCAGCCTGGATAGCCCGAATACTCTCGACTCAGTGTTGATTTCCTCTTTCTAAAGTGCATGATTCGCGACGCGAAGGGAGGAAACAAGAACCGAAGCCTTTCACCCAGCTAAACAACTCTCCTCTTCATCATCCTTCCGTCATTCCTCAACCAGCACCTCTTCCTCTCCACTGAATTTTCCCCTCCATCGTTCTCAGCCCGATCTCCCATATCCGGCATGAAAGACACAGGTCCAAAATCGTCATTGGAATGACTTGTTAATCGAGTCGGCGGAGAATTCTTTGACTGTCATAAATCACCAATTCGGAGACGTGTCAAAGCCTTCCCTCGCATCTTCAGGAGACAGTTAAGAGCTATAGACCGCGTCACGCCATTGGCTTCTATCCGGTATAGGCACAAGGAGTAGGACAAACGATTCGCCCTTGCTTGAATTCTGATGTATCCCCTTCTAACGACGACAAAGTAGATATCGGAATGAAATCTACTCAACATACCTAGGTTATATGCTATTGAACAGCCATTCCACAATGCTATCATGGGACCTTATTCGCATAGGATAATATGGGCGGTTAAGATGAAGGTAGGGGAGCGAAGGAGAATCCAGGAATGCCATAATCCTACATCAAATAATCTCCTCTTCGAACACAATACCCAACCCAACCATTAACCGACACAACATTCCTCTCAACTCAAACCAAAAACTTACGCTTCTTTGCCCAAACCACTCGTATACCGACCCATACCTCGATGCCCTCTTCATATATCCCTAAAAATTACCTATCGGACCATCGAAAAACTGCTCTAGTTCAGGACTTATCTTGAATCCCGTACTCTGTTTGGGAATAGGTGGCTTCTACTGATTTACCGAACCTGGTGATCCAGACCTCGGGGCAAGGCCATAGTTCCCTGTGCTGATAGTGTTCGCTGTGTCTTGCAAAATAAAGAAAAGAAAAAAAATGGGGGCTAAGACATTCGATACGATTTGGTTGAACGGCACGGGATATTCGACGGTAGATTTATTATGACACGATTCACATCTCAGCGAAAAGAGGAGAGAATTGATTTTGTTCCTAAATTCTGGACGCAGTGTGAGGAGCAAACAGGGCCTTAGTTCCGTGGGCGGAGACCGGATAATAGCTGTGGCCATATTCGGTCATGGTAAAAGACGAGGTAGGACTAGTCGGCTAGCTTGAGGATATGTATCCAGGTTATGAGATGGGAGAGAGTATACACATATTGTCTGTGAAGTAAGTTCGTTTGTTTCCCGTTGCTTCAGAATGAGAAAATACAAAAACATGCAAAAGAGTGTTTTGTCTCGTTCTACCTTGTCTCTTTACTATTAACCTCAACTGCAGTCACTGTCTTCCTCAAGCAATGAAGGAGCGAGCCCAGGAGAAACGCCTTTCTTGTCGAAGATTGAGATCATCTTAAGATGAGGAGATGTGAGCCATTTATTGATCAAATCCAGATTCTGGAAGCATAAATCGACTAGATTATCTACCAAATGCCCCATCAGATGAAATATAAGTCCCGACTCTTCCACATACTCATTCTAGTAGTCGACGTACTGAATATGACCCCAAGACACTGTTGACGAAGACTTCACAGATACATCAAAGGGGTCTAACCACGAGGTCATCAACCAACCGTCCGTTTCCCAATGACCTTTCGGGGACTCATACTCCACTCACAGTTCTGTTCTTGTACCACTTTACGACACTTTTCATTCCAATTTACCATTCACACCATTCCCAATACCTCGATAAGGTCTGGGCAGCCAGGACACTCACATATCAAAAACCCACCCTTCAAAGTCTGTCATCTAAAGACTTTCCTTATACCAATACACTGACAAGATCTCTGGCTTTAATTTCTCTATCGCATGATGCCTCTCATCCTATCTCCTCTTCATTCCCGCCTCTGTCACCCCTGGCGCTTTCTCAGTACTCATCGTCTTCGCACATTCATTCCGAAGTAAATGAGTCTATTCGCCCACAATGACGATAGGACGCTGGGAAGAGATGTGATATGCGTCAAAGAAGGACTCACCATGGGGGTATAAAGAGCTGAGTGTCAGGGGTATGGCTTCCTCCATCCTCCATTCACGATCGACATACAACGTCCTCATTCTACTATTTCTGCATTCCCCCCGTTTAGAAATCTCAGTATCAGAATTTTCCTTGTCATTTACAGAGCTCTATCTCCTTGGAACTCGAATTATATCTTCGTTTCTGGAGGTCAAGAAGCAGATTAGTGTATTAGAAGGTCAAGATCTAGCCTCGAATCATGATGCGAATGTTGATATTAATGCTTGTTCAAGGTTCATCTAAGAATCCAGTGTCGATATACTTATTCCCCCCGCCATTTTCAACGATCATAGACTCAGTTTCGTGCGTAAAGTCGAGCTGCAAATCATTATATCGTAGTCGCAGCAACAAGCAGTCCACACAAAGAAAGTCCGCCCCAAAACCAACTGGTTAGTGGCCACTTTCCCACCCTTGTGGGAGGGAACAAACTGGGATGACGGATGTCACGTACAATTAGAAATACATTGACAAAATCAGAGATATTATGAAAGGGCAGGTGGGTAGTAAACCTGACACAACGGGATGGATAGACTTGGACGAAGCATATGTGCAGAAACCTTATCCTTACGCGGAATTCAGAAGGAACGAGACTGAAGCTAAGGAAATAGTATCCAAAAGAGGGGTGGGTCGAAGTTGAATACCACGCCGACGGGTTTGAAATCACGGGGAATTGTGAGTGATTGTTTGAGTGTTTATGGAAATAACTCTCTAAAGGCTAGTGTACGAGAATACCTTGGTCCAGTGAGAGGATATTGAGGAGTGATAAGATATTCGAGAAAATAGAAGTACCGGGCAAGGGAGAATCTCCGAAAGGTGCACCCCATGCACCGGACACCGGTGGACATTCCTCAGCCCAAGAATCCAGCGGTAACTAGGCGCTTTTCACCACTCAACCCCTCAAAAACAGACTGGTGACTCAGTTCACAGCTTTATTCTTGCATATTGTTTCCTTTGTTTATTCTATTTGTTTTCTTATCCCTTTAGAAGTCTTCTGGTTAGCGTGCACGGCCCGCCAGCGTGCACACAAAACATCAAAATTCGTCTATCTTCAAATCAACCTCCCGCCACCAAAATGAACGCTATTGAGGCCACGCTTGCTGATTTAGAATTGCAAGATTATCCAAATTATTCTGCAACTGCAAAAAAGTACAATGTCGATCGATCTACACTGTCGCGCCGCCACCGAGGTGTTACCGTCTCCCGTGAGGCCTATATTGAATCCATTAGTATTCTTACCAAGGAGCAAGAAAACAATCTCATCTCTTACATACAGAAGCTGACAGCGATGAGCCTTCCACCGACGAATACAATGGTGGCGAACTTCATCCACAACCTTGCAGGACATTGGGTTCACAAGGATTTTGTTACTGATTGGTGGAAGAAACACTCAGATGTCTTGGGGTCTTCCTATCTCACGCCAATCAACTTACAGTGTACAAAAGCTGACAATAACTTTCTGTACAGTCGATACTTTGATTTTATAAAGAAAAAGATTGCTAAATACGACATCCAGCCACATAATATGTACAATATGGATGAGAAAGGCTTTCTTATTAGAGTACTGAATAAGCTGAAAAGAATTTACTATAAGTCAAATTACAAGTTAGGAAAGCTTAGGGGTGCTGAGTAAGATAGGAATAGGAATTAGATTACAGTATTAGCCTTAATTTATGCAGATAGGTTTTACCATCCACTAGTACTTATTTATAAGGGCTAATTAGGAGATGTACAGAACTTATAGCTCTAGAATTATAAACCTTTATTCTAAAAGGTCTTCTTTACTGTATCTTCTACTAGCTAAACGAACAACAACCTAGGATTTAAGTGGCTAATAAAGGTGTTTAATTATTACTTAAAGCTAAAGGCAAGAAATAAAAGAGACTAGTGCTTACTAATTATTAACAGCTATAAATCTTATGTTAATATACAATTTATTAATTAGGCAATTGCCTATTATATTATAATTCTTATTTTCCCTTTTTACTTGACTTATATGCTTTAGCTACTTGATGTAGGGCTATTTCAGCTACTATTAGATTATTATACCTAAAAAGTAACGTAGTACGTACATTGGACGCAAGGACTTATTGTTACGGACGGTAACAAAAAGGCAACTGCACCCGAGGGGCTGAAGGAACTGGCAACAACGGCCAATAAAGCTCTAGAATAGAAACGTATGTTTGAGTTTGAAAGGAAGAACTATAAGCAGGCACGGGACGCATTGGCACAGGCCAAGGTACGGGCCAAGAAGCGAGGATAGAGATACGGAACTATGTAGACGGATACAGAACATCCACCCACGTGACGAGGTAAGGCTTGGCAGCCAGAGATGTTAGAGGGAGCCAGAGGCTCTGACATCTCTAACAGCCTCTAACAGTATCTAATATACTGCGTGAAGGTATACAATGTACGCACAGAGAATCTACTATAAGTATGAGGTATTAGACGGTTCACGATTACTTTTAATTCTTTATAGTTACTCTAAAATTAAGATTCACACTATAATGGGCTAGAGCCCAGGATGGTTGACCAAGACGGTTGTCTCGGCTTTGACTCCGTGCGTAACCACGTGACCTTAGCGACTTGGCAGGGGTAGCTATCAAGTCTCTGTAGCGTACGTAGTTGACTCTTTATCAAATCCACTCTGTTACACCCAATTGCCATCATTGGCCTGGATCCTTACATTTGGATTTGATCAACCCCATTTCTCGCAAGAGGCCGAGAGGCCTCCGGCAGTACAATCGACTTTGTGGAAGAGCGAGAGGCTCTCCAGCATTTGGGAGAGCCATCTAGCGGTACAGCAAGCATCAATGGACGCCAACGACCACTCAGTACCTGCACTAATGGCCCGAGCGACGAACCTGCTTGATGCAGGATACGACAACGAACAGATCGGCCACGAACTACGCCGGTTGCTTGCTTCACAAGGGTTGGAAGTCCCAGCTGTTGAAACAGTGATGAGCCAAGTAGAGGTTGAACTCAACGACTACCCTGCTTGGCGCGACAAAGGGAAAGTTCCATCCCCAGCAAATGGAGCCAGCGACAGCACCTCACTCAGGGAGATTATAAACGTGTTACGAGTAATGTCTGAGAGGCTGACTGCACTAGAAGGTCGCAATTCCCCATTAAGGCCACCCCCACAGGTCCCAGTGACGACACCAGCAACTCCCTTCGTGCCAACGCCACAACCAGCAATCAAACCAGTAGTCAAACCATTCAATTTCCCTGAACCCCCTATGTTTGATGGCACACGGTCTCTTTACCCTACGTTCAAGCATCAAGCCAAGGCCAAGTTACGATTTGACGGATACCGTATGGGCGGTGAGAAAGGACAGATGGACTATCTCTTTCAGCGTTTGAAGGGACGAGCAGCACAAACCGTCCTCCCATAGCTCTCTAATCAAAGAAACAATGCCACCCTTAAAGCAATATGGGCGTTTATGGACTCCCAGTTTAAAGACCAGTACCAAAGGCAAAAGTCTCTAGACAAGCTGCAAAGCATGAAACAGAAGAAGAAGTCGGCAAGAGAATACCACATGGAGTTCAACAAGGAGCTGCTGCTAATAGGAAGCGATCGGCTAGACGAAGACGTAAAGAAGAGTATATTTACCCAGAGATTGGACAGAGAGCTCCAGAAGCACATTGCAGCCCTTTCAGCAACACTGAGCTTCGAAGAGTACACTCAGGAAGTAATTCGTGTCAGTAATAACCTCATGCAGATTACATTAAGCAACTATAGGACCGCCACGGCTATCTATACAACACCATCCACACTAACGCCTGAACTAATGGATTGGGAAGCGACACCCACGCATGCAGGGGCAGCAAAGCCACAGGACAACCAATCTAGAACACTCTAGGTAAGCCAAAAGGAATTTGACCGACACCGCAAGCAAGGCCTCTATTATCAATACGGTTCTCCCGGCTACATGAAGAATAAGTGTAAACATGTAAGAGCAAATCAGTCACGCCTAGCCACTATAGCATTAGTAAAGGCTAGACAAATAGACACTAACGAAAGAGACGAAGAAGACGGAGATGAAGGAGAAGAAGAAGAAGTATTAGGGAAAGAATAGCCCTTGCTCACAGTCGTGAGTAGAGGCCCCCAGCCGAAATAAGCAAGGTAGCATTATAAAGAGAATAGCAGAAGTTCTGAAATGCACACATGAACATAGACCCTATTACTATACACTCATTAATCAACCAGACGAATATCGCATACACAATGATTGATACTGGGTGTTTATGCTATGGTCTTGTAAGCTCTGTCTTTGCTACTAAAGCCTATTTAGCGCGTATCAACATAGCCCCACGGGGGATTATCAGAGTACATAGGAAACCTAGAAGGGTTACCCAGGTTACATAAATTAACCTTAATGTTAAAGGACATACTGAATGAGCCTATGTATATATTATTAACAATGTGCTCAGGTTTAATCTTATCTTAGGCAGACTCTAAACAAACTAAAACAATATTACAATCACGCCAGCAAAGAAATCGTTCTACATTCATGCTTTAAGAATAAGAGTTTATAGTAAGAAAAGAAAGAAACTGTGTTAGCAGGAGCTAATAGAGGTTAGCGCAGCTACTTTTTCAATATAAATAGATAGATCAAAAAGAATAAATAAGATACGCATCTTTATAGTATTATTAGCAGATATTCAAAAGACCTTAGCACTTAAACTAAAGCTGGATCTTAGAATACTACTTCCTAAAGCCTATCAGAAGCATCTAAAGCTGTTTCTAGAGAAAAAAGCAAACAAACTCCCACCGCTGCAAGGTCGTGAAATAGACTATTATATTAAACTTGAAAAGATTAATAGGAAGGACCCTAAGGTCCTATAAGGACCGCTGTATAATATATTAAAAAAGAAACTACTAGTACTACGAAAAGAGTTGATGCTGCTATTAGAGAAGGGCTTTATCTACGTAAGTAACTCCCTAGCTATAGCCCTAGTACTGTTTGTATATAAGTCTAGTAAAGGCCTTCACTTTTACGTTGACTACCGCGCGCTTAATAAGATTTCTAAGAAGAATAAATATCCTCTTCCTCTAATCCATAAGACGCTCAGCCAGATTAGTAAGGTAAGATAGTATACTAAGCTTAATATTTTAGTAGCCTTCTATAAGATTTATATTACAGAAGGAGATAAATAGCTAACGGCCTTTTATATAAGATTTAGACTCTTTAAATAGCTAGTTACACCTTTTGGACTAGCAGAAGCCCCTAGTATGTTTCAGCAATATATAAACTAGACTCTATAGAAGTATCTTAACAAGTTCTGTTTAGCCTTTTTTGATAATGTACTTATCTACTCTTCAGGCTTACTAGAAGAGTATTGCTGGTAGGTTAACTTAGTACTAGAGAAACTTAGCGCTGCAGGTTTACATCTAGATATCAAAAAGTGCAAATTCGAAACCAAGAGCACGAAATATCTAGGGTTTATTATTAAAGTAGGGCAAGAAATTTGAATGGATCCCGCTAAGATAAAAGCAATTACCAAGTAACAGCCTCTAACAACTATAAAAGAAGTTAGAAGCTTTCTTAGATTCGCTAATTTCTATTGTTAGTTTATTAAGTCTTTTTCAGAAATCGCCGCCCTACTTACAAGACTTATGAGTGACGTGCTGTTCTAATAGACTAATAAAAAGCAGACAGCATTTAACAAGCTAAAAGAGATCTTTATATTAGAACTAGTACTAGCCTAATTTAATTCTAACTATAAGACTGTTTTAGAAGCTGACTCTTTAGGTCACATAATTAAAGAAGTTCTTTCATAATACAGTGACGATAGCGTGCTGCGTTTATATGCATACTTTTTAAAAAAAAACACACCCATAAAGTATAATTACAAGATACATAATAAAGAACTCCTTATAATTATTTATTACCTAGAGGCATGGGATGCTGAATTACGGTCTATTAAAAAGTTCCGGGTTATTACTAATTACAAGAACCTTAAGCACTTTATAAGGCCTTAAAAATTAAGTAAAAAACACACGCGCTGGTAGTTATTCCTTAGCCGATATAATATAAAAATTTAATACAGACTAGGGAAAGAAAACGTATGAGCTAATATACTATTAAGACGCAAACAGGATCATCTAAGTGAAGAAAATAATAAAAGACTAAAGAGCTATATAATTCAGCTGCTGAAGCCAGTAGTCACATATTAAAAAGAAGAGCTTAAATTAAACAACGATAGGTAAGCAGTATAGGCTTTCTCTACTCAAATCAGTCTTTCAACAATTACAGAAGATAGCACAACCAAAGCCCAGGAGTCTCATACCCAGGAGTCTTATAATAAGCTTAAATAAAGATAGCATAATACAGTACTAGATGATAAAGTGTACACAAGAGCAGTACAGGCCCTCCGTAATTAGAAGCGGAGATTTCCCCCAGAGCTCGAACTAAAAGTTTCGCTAGCTAAGTGCACAATTAACGAAGATAGGACCCTTTATTATCGGAATAGGAAGTGGGTGCCTGACTTAGAGCCATTAAGGACATTAATTATCTACCAGATTCATTTATCACAAGCGACAGGACACCCAGGACAGCAGAGCACCTATCTAATATTAATAAGAGATTACTTTTAGCCAGGGATGTCGAACCACGTACGGCGTTACATTCGAAACTATAATGTCTATAGCTGTACAAAGCCATAAAGAGATCACCAGCAAGAGCTGTTACGCCTGTTGCCCATTCCCAATCATATTTAGAAAAAGATCTCAATAGATTTTGTAACTGGATTACCAGAAAGCAATGGCTGTACAGTCTTACTGGTAATCACTAACAGGCTAAGCAAGAACATAACTCTCTGCCCTCTTCTAAACATGGATATTGAAACAGTAACATAGGCTTTTATCTGTAAGGTTATTACTTACCATTGGATTCCTAACGCTATAGTATCTAATCACGGCAGCCAATTTATCAGCGAGTTCTAGACTAAGCTTTGCGAAATCCTACAAATCAAAAGGCGATTGTCGACAGCGTTCCATCCGTAAACAGACGGTTCAACAGAAAGGATAAACAGCACAGTCAAGGCCTATCTTTGAGCGTTTGTCGTGTGGGACCAAGCAAACTAGGCGAAGCTCTACCCGATAGCTGAGATTACAGTAAAGGGAAGAGACGCCATCTCAACAGGAATAAGCCTGTTCTTTCTCCAGCACGGATACAATGTAGAACTGCTGCAAGTGGATATTAGAACCAGGCGTAACGTAACAGCTCGAGACCCAAAAGCTAGCGCTAGAGAAATCATGGGAAAGCTAAAGGAGTATATCGACTTAGCACAGGCAACCATAGCTAAGGCACAGCAAGAGCAAGAAAGATAGGCAAACTAACATCAGGATGAAGCCCCGCAACTGCGTGTTAGAGACAAGGTATGGCTGAAGCTCAGTAACCAACTCTCCACTAGACGAGGAAATAAGAAGCTAGACTAGAAGAATACCAAATACACTATAGAAAATATAATTAGCCCGCACGCTATAAAGCTAAATACGCCCCCAGGGCCAAACCCAACGTTTCATGTAGACAGACTACAGCTAGCAAGCAACGACCTATTACCAAGCCAGCCTACAGACGACCCTCAGCCGCCACCAATCCAGGTAGATGACCACGAAGAGCACGTAGTGCAGGATATCGTCGCCGAGGTACAGACGAGACGAGGGCGAGGCCACCAGCTACGGTACGAAGTGAAGTGGAAAGGCTATGCGTTGACAACTATGGAGCCAGCAAGCCAGCTAGAAGACACAGCGGCGTTGGACCGTTGGAAGGAGCATACGGCGCCTCTGCGAAAAGGCAGACACAAACTCCTGCCAGCAAACTACCGACGAGAGCTTCAGGAGAAGCCACAGCAAACAGAACCTAAGATAAGCCTACAGGGGCCCCCGGGTGAACGGTTCACCAGAGAGCCCCTACCTAGTCTATAAGAAGAGGGGTAATGTAATAGGCTAGAGCCCAGGATAATTAACCAAGACAGTTGTCTCAGCTTTGACTCCGTGCGTAACCACGTGACCTTAGCGACTTAGCAGGGGTAGCTATCAAGTCTCTATAGCGTACGTAGTTAACTCTTTATCAAATCCACTCTATTACACCTAATTGTCATCATTAGCCTGGATCCTTACACACACCTTAAGTGAAATAGTTTAATACTATTCTGTTAAATCTTAACTTACTATATTACTTCTTTTTATCTTAACTAAGCTAAATTTCTTATCTACTAAGTCTAATAAGCTATTTAACCTAGAAGTAAGGAAACTAATTAAGAAGTATTATACAATTAGTTAGATAACTAGTTACTAGTATAATATTATATTAGTAAGTTAGTAACTTATAATATTATAACTACCTTCTCAAGAAAATAAAAAAAGCAATTAAATAGATTCTAATAACTAATTTTTAAAAGTTTATAATAATTTATTATAAAGATAAATAAGAACTTTACTTGTCTAAAGAAAGTAGCAGTAAGAGAAAAGTTATAGCAGGATTTTTATTTATAACTAGAAATACATTAAAAGAATAAAAGAGCGTATAATAAATTATCTAAAAATAAAAAGTAACTATTATAAAGTTATATAATACCTTAATAAATCTATAATAGTAAGTTAGAATAAATTAAGAGAGAAAAATAGTAAAAATATAGTCTCTTAAAAAGTTTAATAGTAACTAGAATAAACTAAAAACCTTTATAGTAATAATAGACTTATACTATTAATTTAATTAAAAATTATTTTTAACTAACTAGGATTGGATTCTAGTGGCTGGTATAAATATAATAAGTAGAGCTATATAATAGTTTAAACTACTAGTAAGAAATTACCTAACTAATAAAGATTTTAACTAGGGAATAGTAGGATTAGTAAATTATAACAGCAATATACAACAAGCCTTTAAAAGTTATAAATATTTTAAATAGGAAATAATTATTATCTTTAGAGAAATTAATAAAGAAACTAAAGTAATCTAAAAGCTTTAATAGCTTAAGTAATAAACATTAGCAGCTAATTATACTATAGAATTTAAATAAATTTAGTTATAACTTAATTAGGTAGACTAACTATTAGTTATAATATACTATAAAGAATTAAAAGATAGAATTAAGGACGAGATTTCTAAAGAAAAATAGCTAAGTATCTTACTAAAAATCATTAAATAAGTAATAACTATTAATAATTACTAGTACTAATAAGAGTAAGAAAAAAAGATATATAGAAGATTAATAATCTATATACCTAAAAGAAATAAAAAAAAACAACTAAATCTATAATAAGATAGATATTAATATTAAATAAATATTTATTAGAAAAAAGTAAGAGAAGTGGGTTAAGAAATAAACAAAATACTACACACATAAAGCCTATTTAGAATATAGTAAACAAAAATACTTTATTAAGAATTATAAATAATAATAATTAGATATTAAGAAAGCTTATGTTTAGACTAAGGCACTTAAGGAAATTAAAGTTACTATAATCCAAGTAAAATAAGTAAAAAATATAGTAATAAAAGAAATAATTATAAAGAGAATTTAGAAGGAATAATATTAAATATATAGAAGCTATACACATCTCAGATAAGAATATAAAGTTTTATATTAATAAGTTAAGAATTAACTAGTAGGACAACCTAATAATATAATTACTACTATATAAAAAATAGTAATTCAATAATATAATATAGAAACTAAGAAAGAAATATAAAGATTCTATAAGATTATAAAATAGGAAGGTGGACTATTCTATAAGAAAAACTAAAAGTTTTAATAAAGAAAAAATTATAAGACTAAAAAAGACAAAAAGCTTATATCTATAATAATTATATAATAAGTATAACGTTTTTCACAAGCGAGTGAACCATACAAGCGAGTGAACCACTTTTGCCAAGAATTACCTTTTCTTTAATAACTTTACGAAAACTTAATATTATTTAGCCAAAATTTAAAATTGGCTTTTTAGATATTAGATGCACCTGGTGTTAAATTTGCATTCTAATAGTCTTACGTAATTATAAGTTATTAAGCTTAGAATTTACACTACTTTAAAATAATGTTTAGCTATTTATATTTATAATATTACTTAATAATAAATTATAAAAACTTAAATACAAGGTATTGGCACCTAAATCTATAATATATTAGAATTTTAAAGCTATATTATTAGTAGTTTTTAAGATATTAAAAAGTAGGGGCTAAAATTTCCCCTTACTTAAAGATCTTAAAAACCTACTTATTTTATTACTATAAAAGCATAATATAGTCTAAATTATATATAAAATAGCTTAAGTTTAATATCTATAGTTTCTTATTTAATAGTTATTAAAATATTAATAGCTAAAAACTAAATTTTTAAAAGGTAAATTCTAAGCTTAATAACTTATGATTACGTAAGACTATTAGAATGCAAATTTAACACCAGGTGCATCTAATATCTAAAAAGCCAATTTTAAATTTTGGCTAAATAATATTAAGTTTTCGTAAAGTTATTAAAGAAAAGGTAATTCTTGGCAAAAGTGGTTCACTCGCTTGTATGGTTCACTCGCTTGTGAAAAACGTTACTAGAAATACTATTAAATATATAAATTAAAATACTATTAAGAGAAATATTATATTACTAAACACTAGAAAGTTACTTTAAGGGACGGAATATATAAATACTAATAAATACTACAGTTAGTAGAGAATAAGTAATATAAAAAACTAAGTAAATAAAAATTAACTATATAAATAAATAAAATTTATAAATAGATATTTATATTAGTTATAACTAATATAACGTACTATCATCCCGTCAGATATCTAGAACTAAGATGGGATTAAAACTAAAAGAAAGAAAAAAACCCTTTACTAACCTTATAAGTATAGGATAATAATACTGTAAATAAAGAAATAAGAAAAAAATACTAGATATATATAGCACCTGATTATATAGGAATAGACTATAAATAGAATAAACACATAATACGTGTTAAAGAACTAAGAATAAGAAAAATATTATAAAAACTAGCTAATAAAAAGAAACTTAACTTATAGCAAGAATTAATCTATATGGATTTAGAAGATAATATGTAAGATTCAAACTTAGATAAACATAAGCAGCTATTATAGAATAAATACTAGCTAAAATACTAATTATACTAAGCTAAATACTATTAAGAAAAGTGATTAGCCACAGACTCATATAAAAAACTTATATATTAAGAATGTTTTTTAGAATAGAAATGTAAGGATTATAGAGAATAAATTAAAAATATATATAAAATACTTAATAAGAAAGCATGCTAACTCTAGAGATATTTAAT
>ML994685.1:0-35612 GCA_010093925.1 Zopfia rhizophila CBS 207.26 | reverse complement strand
TATAGATAAAAAACTAAAAAGCTAGTAGACTATAACTAAGCTACTAGAGAGCTAAGAACTAAAGATTAAAAAAAATATAACACTTATATATACATAACTAAACTAAAGAAAATATAAAAATAAGTTATATATAAATATATTTATTAATAGTAATAGAATACTAGCACTTATAAATAATAAAGCTAGTAAGATACTTATATTAAATAAGTAGATATAAAGATACTAGATACTAACTAGAGTTTTAGACAAACCTATGTAAGTAAAATACGTAGATAATAGTCTAGTAATATTTAGAAAAGATTTAATTAATCTTAAAACACGAAATATAACTATCTAAGTAGTAGGTTACTAGAATAACTATGTTATAGACAGTAATAAAAAGGTAACTATATTTAAAGAGCTAAGGGAACTAGTAATAATAGCTAATAAAACTCTAAAATAGAAATATATATTTAAGCTTAAAAGAAAGAACTATAAGTAGATATAGGATATATTAGCATAAGCTAAAACACAGACTAAAAAGTAAGAATAAAAATATAGAATTATATAAACAGATACAGAGCATCTACTTATGTGATAAAGAAAAACTTAGTAGCTAGAAATATTAGAGAAAGCTAAAGGCTCTAATATCTCTAATAGCTTTTAATAGTATCTAATATATTATATAAAGGTATATAATATACGCGCGAAGGATCTGCTATAAGTATAAAATATTAAATAATTTATAATTACTTTTAATTTTTTATAGTTACTCTAAAATTAAGATTTATACTTTAAGTAAAATAGTTTAATACTATTCTATTAAATTTTAACTTACTATATTACTTCTTTTTATCTTTATTAAGTTAACTAACTTCTACTAAATCTAACAAGCTATCTGATCTAGAAGTGAGGGAACTAATTATCTATTATAATAATTAATTAAACAGCTTATTACTAGTATAATTTATATTAGTAAGTTAATAACTTATAATATTATAACTACTATCTTAAGAGAGTAGAAGAAGTAGTTAGATAGACTTTAATATAAAACTATCTAAATAAAAGTCTATAATAACCTACTATAAGGATGAATAAGAACTTTATTTGTTAAAAGAAAATAATAGTAATAAAGAAGTTATAGTAGAGCCTTTATTTATAACTAGAAGTATATTTAAAGAAGCTAAAAGTATATAATAGATTATCTAAGAATAAGAAGTAACTATTATAGAGCTATGTAACACCTTAATAAATCTATAACAACAAATTAAAATAAACTAAAAAAAAGGAATAGTAAAAATATAGCCTTTTAAGAAATTTAATAGTAACTAGGACAAGCTTAAAACTTTTATGGCAATAATAAATCTATACTATTAGTTTAACTAAAAATTATTTCTAACTAATTAGGATTGAATTCTGGTAGCTGGTATAAACATAATAGGTAAAGCTATATAATAATTTAAACTACTAGTAAAAAACTATTTAACTAATAGAGACTTTAATTTAGAAATAGTAGAATTAGCTAACTATAATAGTAATATATAATAAGTCTTTAAGAATTATAAATATTTTAAATAGGAGATAATTATTATCTTCAGAGAAATTAATAAAGAGACGAAGGTAATTTAAAAACTTTAGTAACTTAAGTAATAAATATTAGTAGCTAACTATATAATAGAATTTAAGTAAATTTAATTATAACTTAATTAAGTAGACCAGCTATTAGTTATAATATACTATAAAAGACTAAAAAATAGAATAAAAAATGAAATCTCCAAAGGAAAGCGGCTAAGCATCTTATTAAAAATTATTAAATAAATAGTAACTATTAATAACTATTAGTACTAACAGAAATAGGAGGAAAAAGTATATAGAAGATTAGTAATTTATATACCTAAAAGAAATAAAAAAGATAACTAAATCTATAATAAA
Organism: Zopfia rhizophila CBS 207.26; assembly: GCA_010093925.1. Taxonomy (NCBI): domain Eukaryota; kingdom Fungi; phylum Ascomycota; class Dothideomycetes; family Zopfiaceae; genus Zopfia; species Zopfia rhizophila. The sequence continues at coordinate 33,701 of ML994685.1, read as the reverse complement.
ATAAATATTAATATTAAATAAATATTTATTAGAAAAGGGTAAGGAAAGTGAGTTAAAAAATAAATAAAATACTATACACACAAAGCCTGCTTAAAATATAGAAAATAAGAATATTTTATTAAAAACTATAAGCAATAATAAGTAGATATTAAGAAAACTTATATTTAAACTAAGATACTAAAAGAGATTAAGATAGCTATAGTCTAAATAAAATAAATATAAAACATAATAATATAAAAAGCTATTATATAATAAATCTAAAAAGAGTAATGCTAGATTTATAGGAGTTATATATTATTATAAGTTACTAACTTACTAACGTAAATTATACTAATAACTAGCTGTTTAATTAATTATATAATACTTAGTTAGTTCCCTTACTTCCGGATCAGATAGCTTATTAGACTTAGTAGAAGTTAATTAACTTAGTAAGAATAGAAAAAAGTAATATAATAAGTTAAGATTTAACAGGATAGTATTAAACTATTTTACTTAAGATATAAATCTTAATTTTAGAGTAACTATAAAGAATTAAAAGTAACTATAAGCTGTCTAATGCCTCATACTTATAGTAAATCCTTTATATATATATTATATACTAATTAGAAGTATATTAAATACTACTAAAGAAGATAAGAGAAAATAAGTTTAGCTTTAGCCTATACCTAGTCTTATTTCTATTATTAGTACTTATTTTTATTATATTCTGCTATAGCTAATTATCTGATCTGTTTACCTATTTTAAGTACTATTCTCTATAGAACTTAAACTTACTATAAAGTAATTCTATTTATAGATTTTATTTTTACTAGTTTGCCTTAGCTTATTAGTATTGCTTGTATATTTTTTTATATTATATTTTCTATAGTAACGTCTTCTCGCTTGCGTTTTTTTTTTTTTTATAATTTATAATATTATCCCCTTTCTCTAAGCCTTTAGCCTGAAGGTTATTTGGTTTTTTTTTTTATAAATAATATAAAGGCAGCTAGTCTTTTATATAAAAGCTAAGATTATAAAAATCCTTTATATCTTTTCTATCCTTCTAATTTCCTAAGGATGACTTGAGTGGAATTGTTTTTAATATAAGCTTATTATCTAGCTTAAAGAGTTTAAATACATAACTATTTTATACTATCTTTTTATTTTTATTATTATAATAATAGTTGCTACTGCCTAGTAGATCTAGCTTTTAGGTAATATTCTAAGTATATTAATTAAAATATAACGGTGCTGCTTGCTCTGCTTGCTATAGGCTATATAATATCATAACTAACTATACTAGCTATAATCTAGTATAAAGCTTAGAGTATAGCTAGCTTATGCTTAGGCTATATACTATTTTATTTAGAGATAAGCCCCCTTTATATCTCTTCTCTTTCTATCTTAGTGTAGCTAAAATAGAGCTAACTTATTTTATTAACCTATATTTATGCTATAATGCGTGAAGACTAAGCCTATTATTACACAAAACATAAAATATAATCTTATAGTGTTATAGTAAGAGTAGAATTATTTAAATTATAATAAAAAGAAATTATGCTAATAGATTAAGAAATCCTACTAAAAGTCCCTTAAAACTTATTATATTTTATTAGATTAGTTATAGAGTATTTAGTAGTAACTATTAAATTTAAATTATAAGTCTTAAGCCCGTAAGTTCCGGCTCTGTGTTATAAGTTACTAACTTACTAATATAAATTTACTAATAATAAGCCGTTTAACTGCTTATGTAATACTTAGTAGTTCCCTTACTTCCAAATCAGATAGCTTATTAGACTTAGTGGAAGTTAGTTAACTTAGTAGAGAGTAAGAAAAAAGTAATATAGTAAGTTAAGATTCAACAGGATAGTATTGAACTATTTTACTTGAGGTGTGAATCTCAATTTTAGAGTAACTATAAAGAATTAAAAGTAATCGTGAACCGTCCAATGCCTCATACTTATAGTAAATCCTCCGTGCGTACATTGTATACCAGTGTTCAGTATGTTGGATACTGCCAGAGGCTGCTAGAGATGCTAGAGGTTCTACCTTCCTCTATCTTCTCTATCTGCCAAGCCTTGTCTGCTCACGTGGATGATCGCTTCTAATCTACTGGCATGGTTCCGTATCTCTGCCCTCGCTTCTTGGCCCGTGCCTTAGCCTGTGCCAATGCGTCCTGTGCCCGCTTACAATTCTTCCTTTCAAGCTCGAACATACGTTTCTATTCTAAGGCTTCATTAGCTGTTGCTACCAATTCCTTTAGTTCCTCAGGTGCAGTTGCCTTACTGTTACCGTTTGTAACATTATCCCCCTCTTCCAAGTCTTCGTCTTGGAAGATAGTTTCTCCCTTCCATAAGCAGTATAAAGGTAGCAGGTCTTCCATTCTGTGTTCCAGACTGTAAGACCCTCAACTTCCTTTCTTTCCTGCCCAGCCTCCCTATGATGACACGTCCTGAGTCGTCTCTAATACGTGCTCGCCGTTTAGCTTCTCGGATCCGTAACGAACCCCATCACATGCCGACACCCTGTTTGAACTGTTCCCGCTGAGGTGATGATTGCCTGGTGAACTTGAGTTCTGGTTGTTGTTCGGCCTGCAATGATCGCGGTGTGAAGTGCGACTTGGTAGTCTCTCAGCCAGAATAGGATTGTCTTGATCATGATAAGGAAAAACTCTGTTGTTAACTTGACGCTCTTAAGGATTAACGCTCTGAGCTCTGTGCTCAAGAGTTACAACTTCATCATGAGCTTGCAAAAGTCGATTCTAAGGAGAAAGAGATGTTTAATTGAGAGATGGCTTCCATTCGTGAAATCCAGGCTCTTGAAGAGGCTGAAGCTTGTTCTTGGGGTCAAGAAACTCGTACACTGCAACCTGCAGTGCCGGCCTCCTCCTAACCTGCTTCACCTTTCCTTTCCTTTGGTTTAGATTGGAACTTGCTGCAGTCGTCCTTTCCATAGGATACAGTCCTTATTGGTTTATCTGATAGTACTAGTTAATTAGCTCTAAACTGTTCTTCAGGTTCCTGATTGGTTCCCATGTATTATCTTCAGGTCTGTAACTCTTCTATCTGACTAAATATTTCTACTAACGCCTAAACTGCTGGTAGTCCAAAATCCGTTGGACTTCATACTTGGTAGTATCTTCCTTAAGTTTGAGTCATGTTTGTAGTTTGGCATTCAGTGGTGCTGGTTCTAATTTCAAAATATAGAAAACTAGGTGAATTCTGGTATCCTTGGGTAGTTATAGTTTATAGTTTACAGATCCTGTTTATCTTTTAACCTTAAATAGTCCTAATTTAATGTGATCCAGTTTTTTTGATGGTCGTTTTATCTCTAAATTTTTTTATAGTAGGAAAACTCTATCTCTCTCTCTAAAGGTTAGTCTCTTAACTTTAGATTTATCTTTCTGCTGTTTGCTGAGAACTCCTTTCTAAGTGATTTTTCCTACTATTTCTTAATAAAGTTATTGTAATTTATCAACTTTTATCCTTACTGATTCTAATATCTTATCTAGAATCCGTGGTTCTTGATAAGCCGTAGGCTTATAGCTGTAATTCGTAAAGAATAGTGATTTCCCTATAGTTAATAACTTTACAGAGTTATATACAAACTCGGCTATCAGTAGTAAGTTAATCTAATTATCTTATTATTTATTAACGTATATTCGTAGATATTATTCTAGTATCTGATTTATCCGTTCTGTTTGTCTATTCATCTGTAGGTAAAATACTATTAAGAGGCGATATTCAGCCTCTAGCTTTCCTATAAACATTTTCTAGAATGTTTAATATAAATAATTTATCTCTGTCTGTAATAAATTCTCATGGCAATCCATATCATGCTATTAATAGTTTAATGAGTATAATTACTAATTCATCCGCTTTAATTTCTGTATGCGTTGGTTTAAAGTATATGTACTTTATAAATTAGTTTATTATAACTAGTATCATATTATACCATTAGCCTCTAAAGGTGGTTGTTGTTGGTATTCCCGTAATAAAGTCTATTATAACTAATTCCTATAGTAGGTCTGGTAAAGGAATTAGTTATATAAGTCCATATTCCTTATATCTTAATGCCTTATTCTTTTTGTATTTAATGCATTCTAAAAGAATATCTCTAATCTTTTTTTATATCCTAGGGATCTAAAAGTGTTTGTTGATTCGTTTTATAGTTTTTTTAATTCCTTAATGTCCGTGCATTTCAGCCGAGTGTTAGTTCTTAATAAGCTTAGTCTATAATATATCTAGTATATAGATTATTTCTTAATCCAGATTCTAATATAGCTATCTATTATTAAATTCCCTTATTTATTTTTCTTAAGTGTTTTTGATAATGACTACTACCTTAATATCTATTTATAAGCTTCCTAGGGATCTATCTAGTCTTTATCTTAGTATTATATTATAAATTTCTAGTATATTTTTTATGTGGTCTGCTTGTTAACTAAGCGTGTTAACTACTATATTTTCTCTTCCTAACTTATAAAATATTTAAAAGTTAAATATGAAAACTAATTTCTATTATCTAATTTATTATTAATTTAACTTCTTTATTGTTGTGAATGCTGTTAGATTCTTATAATTTAAATATATAACAATTTAGTGCTTAGCTCCTTTCAAGTAATATTTCTATTTCTTAAATACTTAAACTATTACTAGTAATTTCTTATTATAAATATCGTAGTTTAATTTAGTAGTTATAAGTTTATAAGATAGAAAGTCTACTAGATACTTATACTTATTATTCTGTACTTATAGTAAGATAGTTTTTATAGCTCTGTCTAATATATCCGCATGTATCTCTATTTAAAGTTATAAATTAAATATTTTTAATATTAGTAGTTATTAGAATATCTCTTTCAGCATTATGAAAGCGTTCTCTTTATATTATTTCTATTTAAATTACTAATTTTTCTTTAGTAATTCTGTTAAGGGCGCTGTGATTTTTAAGTAGTCTCTAATAAATTATCTACAGAAACCCGTAAATCTAAGAAAAAAATAAACTTCTTTTATGTTTATTAGTGTTAGCTAAGATAGAATATTTTTAGCTTTATCTAGGTTAACTACTATTCTATTTTAGGATACTAAGTATTCTAAGAACTTGACTTCAGTTCTATGGAACACACATTTCTCTATCTGAATATATAACTTATGTTTCTTAAGCTTTTATAATACTATTTTAGTATACTTAATATATTCTTTTAGTATTCCGTTTGTGTATATAAGCATGTTATTAAAATATGCTATTATAAATACATTTAGGTATTCCCTTAGCATATAATTAATAATTGTTTAGAATATTACTGATACGTTTATGAGTTTTATTAGTATAACTAAATATTTAAATAGTCTATATCTTATTTTAAATGTTATTATCCATTCGTGTTCTTTAGCTATTTATATTTGGTAATATTTATTTTTAATATTAAAAAGGCTAAACTATTTAGCTCCTCTAAGTTTATCTATAAGTTCTAATATTAATAGTATTAGATAACGATTTTTTACTATGGCTTTGTTTAGGTGTCTGTAGTTAATATATAACTATAGTTTACTATTTTTCTTTAGTATAAAGAGTATTAGTAATGCTATCTTACTTTAACTAGTTTATATATATTCCTTTTATTAATTTTTTTGCAAGAATTTCTGTAATTCTTCCTGTTGGTATATGGGTACTTAATATAATAGTCCTAGTTTTAAATCCATTCTTTCTTTAAGCGTGATCTTGTGGTTCTAGTCCTAGTATTCTAGTAACTAGTCTTTAGCTTTCTTAAAGAACTATTTTCTAAATTCTTCTTAATATTTATCTGGTATAATAAACGTGGTATTATGAAGTATTACTTTCTTTATCTATATTATAGCTCTTATTTATTACTATTTGTGGTAGTTGTTTCTAATTCTTATAGTTTTCTTTCTCTAATTAATAGTTAGGTTCTATTGTGCTAGCTAGTTCTATCCTAAGATAAAATCCTTACTACCTAAATCTATAATTTTAATGCGGCGGTTATTTGTGTAATCTACTACCCTAATAGTTATATTCCTTATTTTAAGATTAATTAGACCTTTTCTAAATACTACTAGACTATTGTTTATGCGTCTTACTTATATAGGTTTATCTAAAACTCTAGTTAGTATCTAGTATTTTTATATTTACTTATTTAATATAAGTGTTTTACTAGCCCTACTGTCTATAAGTGCTAGTGTTTAATTACTATTAATATATATATTTATATATAGCTTATTTTTATAATTCCTCTAGTTTAGTTATATGTATATAATTAATATATTATTTCTAATCTTTAGTTCTTAGCTCTCTAGTAACTTAGTTATAGTTTATTAGTTTTTTAGTTTTTTATTTATAGCTAACTCCTAAGTAGCAGTTACTTCTTTAGTGTTTTTTCTTTAAGTCTGTGGATTAGGCATCTCTAGAGTTAGCATGCTTCTTTATTAAGTATTTTATGTATATTCCTAGCTTATTCTCTATAATCCTAATATTTCTATTCTAAGAAATATTCTTAATATGTGAGTTTTTTATGTGAGTCTGTAGCTAACTATTTTTTTTAGTAGTATTTAGCCTAGTATCATCAGCATCCTATCTAGTATTTATTCTAAGATAGTTATTTATATTTATTTAAATTTAGGTCCTATAATTTATCTTCTAAATTTGTGTAAACCAGTTCTTGTTGTAGGTTAAGTTCTTTTTTATTTACTAGTTATTATAATATTTTTCTTATCTTTAGTCCTTTAACATGTATAGTGTGTTTATTCTATTTATAGTTTTTTCTTATATAGTTAGAAGCTACATATATTTAGTATTTCTTTTTTATTATTTTGTTTACGGCGTTGTTATCCTGTACTTATAGTATTAATAAAGAGTTTTCTTTTTTCTTTTTATTTTAATCTTATCCTACTTCTAGGTATCTAATAGGGTGGTAGTACGTTACATTAGTTATAATTAGTATAGATATTTATTATTAAATCTTATTTATCTATATAGCTAGTCTTTATTTGCTTAGTCTTTTATACTATTTATTTTCTACTAACTGTAGTATTTATTAGTATTTATACATCCTATCTCCTAAAGTAACTTTTTAGTATTTAGTAATATAGTATTCTCTTTAATAGTATTTTAATCTGTATATCTAATAGTATCTCTAGTATATATATTATATAATCATTATAGATATTAGCTTCTTATCTTCTATTATTTCTTAATCTTTTCTTTATCTGAATTTTTAATCTTTTTTATGGAATAGTCTACCTCTCTTTTCTATAATCTTATAGAACTTTTATTTTTCTTTCGCGGTTTCTGCGCCGTATTGTCGTACTATTACTTTTTATATCATAATAATTATATCTTTAGATTATTCTATTAGATAATTCCTGATTTTTTAATCTAGTAATTTATATTCTTAACTAAGGTGTATGTGACTCCCATAAACCTAGTATTACTCTTTCTAAATTCTTTTTTTAATTATTTCTTTAGTTACTATGTCTTGTGCTTGTTTTACTTGGATTATTACTACCTTAATTTTCTTTAATACTCTAGTCTAGATATAAGCCTTTTTAATATCTAATTATTACTGTTTGTAATCCTTGATAAAGTGTTTCTGTTTTTTATATTCTAAATAGGCTTTATGTGTATAGTGTTTTATTTATTTTTTAGCCTACTTTCCTTACCTATTCCTTATAGATATTTTCTTAATATTAATGTCTATTAGATTATAGGTTTAGTTATCTTTTCTATTTTTTCTAGATATATAGATTACTAATCTCTCTTATGCCTTTTTTTCCTATTCTTATTAGTACTAATAGTTATTAATAGTTACTACTTATTTAATGATTTCTAATAAGATACTTAGCTATTTTCCTCTAGAAATTTCATTTTTAATTTTATTTTTTAGTTCTTTATAGTATATCATAACCAATAGTTAGTCCACCTAATTAAGTTATGATTAGATTTATTTAAATTCTGTAGTATAGTTAGCTGCTAACGTATATTACTTAAGTTATTAGAGTTTTTAAATTACTTTAGTTTCCTTATTAATTTCTCTAAAAACAATAATTATTTCTTGCTTGAAATGTTTATAACTTCTGAAAGTCTATTATATATTATTATTATAGTTAGCTAATCCTACTACTCCTAAGTTTAGGTCTCTATTAGTAAGATAGTTTTTTACTAGTAGTTTAAACTATTATATAATCTTACCTATTATATTTATACCAGCTACCAGGATCTAATCCTAATTAGTTAGAAATACCTTTTAGTTAAATTAATAGTAGAGGTTTATTATTGCTATAAAAGTCTTAAGTTTATCTTAATTACTGTTAAACTTCTTAAAGGATTATATCTTAACTATTTCTCTCTTTTAGATTGCTATAACGTCTTGTTTAGCCTTAACTTATTATTATAGATTTACTAAAGCATCGCATAACTCTATAATAGCTGCTTTTTATTTCTAGATAACTTATTATACACTCTTTACTTCTTCGGATGTACCTTTAGTTATAAATAAAAATTCTACTATAACTTCCTCTTCACTACTACTCTCTAATAATGAGTAAAGTTCTTGTTTATTCTTATAGTAAGTTATTATAAACTCTTAATAATTAGTTATTAGAATTCTATTTAACGGTTCTTTTTAACCTCTTAAGGTGGTAGTTATAATATTATAAGTTACTAACTTACTAACGTAAATTTACTAGTAATAAGCTATTTAATTGCTTATATAATACTTAATAGTTCCCTTACTTCCAGATCAGATAGCTCATTAGACTTAGTAGAAGTTAATTAACTTAGTAAAGAGTAAGAAAAAAATAATATAGTAAGTTAAGATTTAACAAAATAGTATTAAACTATTTCACTTAAGGTATAAATCTTAATTTTAGAGTAACTATAAAGAATTAAAAGTAATTGTGAACTATTTAATGCCTTATACTTATAGTAGATCCTCCGTGCGTATATTATATATTAGTGTTTAGTATATTAGATACTACTAGAGACTACTAGAGATACTAAAGGTTTTATTTTTTTTTTATTTTCTCTATCTACTAAGCTTTATCTACTTATGTGAATAATTACTTTTAATTTATTAGTATAGTTCTATATCTCTGCTCTTGCTTTTTAGCTTGTGCCTTAGCTTATATTAATATATCTTATATCCACTTACAATTCTTTCTTTTAAGCTTAAATATATGTTTCTATTTTAAGGCTTTATTAGCTGTTGCTGCTAATTTCTTTAGTTTCTTAAGTATAATTACCTTACTATTACCGTTTATAACACTCTATTAGTAACTAGCCTAAATAGATTCTTAGAAAAAGAAAATATTCCAGCGTGAGCTTACCTCAATTAATAAAGTTCATATAATAAAAAAAAAGAATAGAGTTATTAGAATTAATTTAATATACTATAATTTATAGTGTCTAGTGTCGGCTTATTTTTCTTCTCTAGTTTTAAATAAAATATCTTATATTCTCTATATTTTCTAGATATGTCTCTAGAGTAAGCGTTTACTATTTTTTCTAATAATACTAATTAATTAGCTTTAAACTATTCTTTAAGTTTCTAACTAACTTTTATGTATTAATTTTAAGTTTATAATTTTTCTATTTAACCAGGTACTTCTACTAATACCTAAACTATTAATAGTCTAGAAATTACTAGACTTTATACTTAGTAGTATCTTTCTTAAGTTTAAGTCTTATCTATAGTTTAGCATTTTATAGTACTGGTTCTAGTAATAAAATATAAAAAACTAAGTAGATTCTTATGTTTTTAGGTAGTTATAATTCGTAATTTACAGATTCTATTTATTATTTAACTTTAAATAGTCCCAGCTTAATGTGATCCAGTTTTTTCAATAGTTATTTAGTTTTTAAATTTTTTTATAATAAGAAAACTTTATTTCTTTTCTTAAAGATTAGTCCCTTAATCTTAGCTTTATTCTTTTATTATTTACTAAGATTTCCTTTTTAGGTGATCTTTTCTGCTATTTCTTAATAAAGTTATTATAACTTCTTAACTTTTATTCTTGCTAATTCTAATATCTTGTTTAGTTTTCATGGTTCTTAATAAGCCGTAGGCTTATAACTATAATTTATAAAGAATAGTAATCTTCTAGTAGTTAATAACTTTATAGAGTTATATATAAACTTAGCTATTAATAGTAAGTTAATCTAATTATCTTACTATTCATTAACGTATATTCATAAGTATTATTCTAGTGTCTGATTTATTTATTCTGTTTGTTTATTTATTTATAGATAAAATACTCTTAAGAGATAGTGCTTAGCCCCTAGCTTCTTTATAAACATTTTTTAGAATATTAATATAAATAATTTATCTCTATTTATAATGAATTCTTATAGTAGTTTATATTATACTATTAGTAGTTTAATAAGTATAGTTACTAATTCATCCGCTTTAACCTCTGTATATGTTAGTTTAAAGTATGCATATTTTATAAGTTAGTCTACTATAACTAGTATCATGTCATACTATTAGCCTTAAAAGGTGGTTATTATTAGTATTCCTGTAATAAAGTCTATTATAACTAATTCCTATAGTTAGTCTAGTAAAGGAATTAGTTACATAAGTCTATATTTCTTATATCTTAATACTTTATTCTTTTTATACTTAATATACTCTAAAAGAATAGCTTTAACCTTTTTCTATATTCCTAAAATCTAAAAATGTCTGTTAATTCATTCTATAGTTTTTTTCAATTCCTTAATGTCCGTGCATTTCGGCTGAATATTAGTTTTTAATAAGTTTAGTCTATAATACTTCTAGTACAAAAATAGTTCCTATTTTATATTATTATAGTTATTTATAGTTATATTCTCTAATTCGTTTTTATTATGTGTTTTTAATAATAACTATTATTTTAATATTTATTTATAAGCTTCCTAGAGATCCGTCTGGCCTTTACTTAAGTATTATATTATAAATTTCTAGTATATTCTTTATATAATTTGCTTATTAACTAAGTACGTCAGCCGCTATATTTTTTTTTTTCTAATTTATAAAATATTTAAAAGTCGAATATAGAAACTAATTTCTATTATTTAACTTATTATTAATTTAGTTTCTTTATTATTGTAAATGCTGTTAGATTCTTATAGTTTAAATATATAATAATTTAATACTTAGCTTCTTCCAAGTAATGTCTCTATTTCTTAAATACTTAAACTATTACTAATAGTTTCTTATCATAAATATTATAGTTTAACTTAGTAGTTATAAGTTTATAAGATAAAAAGTCTACTAGATGTTTACGCCTATTATTTTATATTTATAATAGAATAATTTTTATAGCTCTATCTAATATATCCGTATATATCTCCGTTTAAAGCTATAGATTAAATATCTTTAATATTAGTAATTATTAGAACATTTCTTTTAGTATTATGTAAGCGTTCTTTTTTTATTATTTCTACTTAAATTATTAATCCTTCTTTAATAGTTCTGTTAAGGGTGATGTGATTTTAGAGTAATTCTTAATAAATTATTAGCAGAAACCCGTAAATCCGAGAAAAGAATAAACTTTTTTTGGATTTATTAGTGTAGACTAAGATAGTATATCTTTTACTTTTTTTAAATTAACTACTATTTTATCTTAGGATACTAAGTATTCTAAAAACTTAATTTCTATCCTGTGGAATACATATTTTTCTGTTTAAATACATAGTCTATATTCCTTAAGCTTTTATAATACTTTCTTAGTGTACTTAACGTGTTCTTTTAGTATTCTATTTATATATATAAACACATTATTAAGATATGCTATTATAAATACATTTAGATATTTTCTTAATATATAGTTAATAATTATCTAGAATGTTACTAGTGCGTTAGTGAGTTCTATTAGCATAACTAAGTATTTAAATAATTCATATCTTATTTTAAATATTATTATCTATTCGTGTTCTTTAGTTATTTATATTTAATAATATTTATTTTTAATATTAAAGAGGCTAAATCATTTAGCTCCTCTAAGTTTATCTATAAGTTCTAATATTAGTAGTATAAGGTAATAATTTTTAACTATTACTTTATTAAGATATCTATAGTCAATATATAGCCTTAACTTTCTATTTTTTTTTAGTATAAAGAGTATTAGTGAAGCCATCTTACTTTAGCTGGTTTATATATATCTTTTTTATTAATTTTTCTATAGAAATTTCCGTAACTTCTCTTATTAGTAAATGGGTACTTAATATAATAATTCTAGTTTTAAATCTATTTCTTTCTTAAGCGTGATTTTGTAGTTCTAGTTTTAATATTCTAGTAATTAGTTCTTAGCTTTTTTAAAGAACTATTCTTTAAATTCCTCTTAATATTTATTTAGCATAATAAACGTGGTGTTATAAAGTATTATTTTCTTTATCTATATTATAGCTTTTATTTATTTATAGTAATCTCTTTTAATTCCTACAGACTTTATTTTCCAGTTAATTATTAGATTCTATTATACTAGCTAGTTTTATCCTAAGATAAGGTTTTTGCTGCTTAGATTTATAATCTTAATATAACAGTTATCTATATAACCTACTACTTTAATAGTTATATTCTGTATTTTAAGATTAATTAGATTTTTTCTGAATGTTATTAGACTATTATTTATATATTTTGCTTATATAGGTTTGTCTAGAACTCTAGTTAGTATCTAGTATCTTTATATTTACTTATTTAATATAAGTGTCTTGCTAGCTCTACTATCTATAAGTGCTAGTATTTAATTACTATTAATATATATATTTATATATAGCTTATTTTCATATTTCCTCTGGTTTAGTTATATATATATAATTAATATATTATTTCTAATCTTTAGTTCTTAGCTCTCTAGTAGCTTAGTTATAGTTTACTAGTTTTCTAGTTTTTTATTTATAGCTAACTCCTAAATAGCAGTCGTTTCTTTAGTGTTTTTTCTTTAGGTTTATAGATTAGATATCTCTAAAGTTAGCATACTTCTCTATTAAGTATTTTATATATATTTCTAGCTTATTCTCCATAATCCTGGCATTTCTATCCTAAGAAATATTCCTAATATATGAGTTTTTTATGTAAGTCTATAGCTAACTATCTTTCTTAGTAGCATTTAATTTAGTGTTATTAGCATCCTATCTAGTATTTATCTCATAATAGTTATTTGTATTCGTCTGAATTTAGGTTCTATAGTTTATTTTTTGAATTCATATAAACTAATTCTTACTATAAGTCAAGTTCCTTTTTATTTACTAATTATTATAATACTTTTCTTATCTTTAGTTCTTTAATACGTATGGCGTATTTATTTTATTTATAGTTCTTTTCTATATAATTAAAAGCTATATATATCTAGTATTTCTTTCTTATTATTCTATTTATAGCATTATTGTTTTATACTTATAATATTAATAGAGTAGTTATTTTTTCTCTTCTATTTTAATCCTATCCTAGCTCCAGATATCTAATGGGGTGATAATATATTATATTAGTTACAACTAGTATAAGTACCTATCTATAGATTTTATTTATTTATATAGTTAATTTTTATTTACTTAGTTCTTTATATTATCTATTTCCTGCTAACTATAGTACTTATTAGTATTTATATATTCTATCTCCTAAAGTAACTTCCTAGTGCTTAGTAATATAATATTTCTTTATATAATATTCTAATTTATATATCCAACAGTGTCTCTAGTGTACATGCTATATAATTATTATAAATATTAATTTCTTACTCTCTATTATCTCTTAATCCTTTCTTTATCTGAATTTCTAATTTTTCTTATAAAATAGTCTACCTTCTTATTTTATAATCTTATAGAATCTTTGCGTTTCTTTTTTAGTTTCTATGTTATATTATTAAGCTACTACTTCTTATATTATAGTAATTATATTACTAGATTATCCTACTAGATAATTCTTAACTTACTAATATGAAACCTTATATTCTTATCTAAGATATATATAGCTTCTATATATTCAGTATTATTCTTTCTAAATTTTCTTTATAATTATTTTTTCTATTATAGTATCTCTTACTTATTCTATTTAGACTATAGTAATCTTAATTTCCTTTAGTACTTTAGTCTAAACATAAGCTTTCTTAACTTCTAATTATTATTATTTATAGTCTTTAATAAAGTGTTTTTATTTTCTATATTCTAAGTAGACCTTATATGTATAGTGTTTTATCTATTTTTAACTTACTTTCCTTACCCCCTTTTAATAAATATCTATTTTACGTTAATATCTATTTTATTATAGGTTTAGTTATCTTTTTTGTTTTTTTTAGATATATAAATTACTAATCTTCCATATGCCTTTTTTTCTTACTCTTATTAGTACTAGTAATTATTAATAGTTACTATTTATTTAATAATTTCTAATAAGGTACTTAGCCGCTTTTCTTTAGAGATTTTATCCTTAATTCTATCTTTTAATCCTTTATAGTATATTATAACTAGTGGTTAATCTGCTTAATTAAGTTATAATTAGATTTATTTAAACTCTATTATATAGTTAGCTGCTAATGTTTACTACTTAAACTATTAAAGCTTTTAAATTACTTTAGTTTTTTTATTAATTTTTTTAAAAATAATAATTATTTCCTGCTTAAAGCGTTCGTAACTTCTAAACATGTATTATATATTACTATTATAATTAGCTAATCCTACTACTTCTAAGTTAAAATTTTTTATTAACTAGATAGTTTCTTACTAGTAGTTTAAACTATTATATAGCTTTATCTATTATATTCATACTAGCTACTTAAATTCAGTCTTAATTAGTTAAAAATAATTTTTAGTTGAATTAATAATATAGATTTATTACTACTATAAAGGTCTTAAGTTTATCCTAATTACTATTAAACTTTCTAAGAGATTATATTTTTACTGTTCTTTTTTCTTAATTTATTTTAATTTATTATTATAAACTTATTAGAGTATTACGCAGTTCCATGATAGCTACTTTTTATTCTTAGATAATCTATTATATACTCTTTTATTCTCTAGATATATTTTTAGTTATAGATAAAGATTCTACTATAACTTCTTCTTTACTACTACTTTTTTCTAATAAGTAAAGTTCTTGTTCGTTCTTGTAATAGATTATTATAAACTTTTAATAATTAGTTATTAGAATCTATCTAATAGCTTTTTTTACTCTCTTAAAATAGTAATTATAATATTATAAGTTACTAACTTATTAATATAAATTATACTAATAACTAGCTATTTAACTGATTATATAACACTTAGTTAGTTCCCTTACTTCTAGATTAAATAGCTTATTAGACTTAATAGAAGTTAGTTAACTTAGTAAGGATAGAAAGAAGTAATACGATAAGTTAAGATTTAATAAAATAATATTAAACTATTTTACTTAAAGTATAAATTTTAATTTTAGAGTAATTATAAAGAATTAAAAGTAACTATAAGCTGTCTGATATCTTATACTTATAATAAATCCTCCGTGTGTATATTATATACTAATTAGAATTATATTAAATACTACTAAAAAAGATAAGAGAAAATAAGTTTAGCTCTAGCTTATATTTAGTCTTATCTTTATTATATTTTACTATAACTAATTACCTAATTTATTTACCTATTTTAGGTGCTATTCCCTATAGAACTTAAACTTACTATAAAGTAATTTTATTTATAGATTCTGACTTTACTAGTTCGCCTTAGCTTATTAGTATTACTTATATATTTCTTTATATTATGTCTTTTATAGTAACGCCTTTTTACTTACGTTTCCTTCTTTATTATAGTCTGTAATATATATACCTTAAATAAGAATATAAAATATTATATTAACAGGTCAAGAATTATCTAGCGGGGTAACTTAATAATATAATAGCTATAATACAAAAAACAGTAGTTTAATAACATAATACTAAGACTAAAAAAAAATATAATAATTCTATAAGATTATAGAATAGGAAGGAAGACTATTCTATAAAAAAAATCAAAAGTTTAGATAAAGAAAAAATTAAAAGATAATAGAAGGTAAGAAACTAATATCTATAATAATTATATAATACGTATACTAGAAATATTATTAGATATATAAATTAAAATACTATATAAGAGAATATTATATTACTAAATATTAGAAAGTTACTTTAGGAGACGGAATATATAAATACTAATAAATATTATAATTAGCAGGAAATAAATAGTATAAAGAACTAAGTAAATAAAAACTAGCTATATAGATAAATAAAATCTATAGATAGATATTTATACTAGTTATAATTAATATAATATACTATCACCCCGTCGGATATCCAGAATTAGGATGGGATTAGAATAAAAAGAAGAAAATAACTATTCTATTAATTTTATAGGTATAAAACAATAACGCTGTTAATAGAATAATAAAAAAAAAATACTAAATATATACAGTATTAGACTATATAGGAATAGACTATAAATAAAATAAACACGTAGTATGTATTAAGGAACTAGGGATAAAAAAGATATTATAATAACTAGCAAATAAAAAAGAATTTAACTTATAATAAGAACTGGTTTATATAGACTTAGAAGACGAATTACAGGATCTAAATTCAAATAAATATAAATAGCTATTATAGAATAAATACTAGCTAGGATGCTAGTTATATTAGGCTAAATACTATTAAAAGAAATAGTTAGCCACAAAATCACATAAGAAACTCACATATTAAGAATGTTTTTTAGAATAGAAATACTAGAATCATAAAGAACAGGCTAGATATATATATAAGATACTTAATAAGAAAGTATATTAACTCTAGAGATATTTAATTTATAGACCTAAAAAAAAAATACTAAAGAAATAACTACTTAAGAGTTAGCTACAGATAAAAAACTAAAAAACTAGTAAATTATAACTAAGCTATTAAAAAGCTAAGAACTAAAGATTAGAAAAAACATAACGCTTATATACATATAACTAAACAAAAAAAAATATAAGAATAAGCTATATATAGATATATATATTAATAGTAATTAGACACTAGCGCTTATAGATAGTAGAGCTAGTAAAACACTTATATTAAATAAATAAATATAAAGATACTAAATACTAACTAGAGTTTTAAATAAACTTATATAAGTAAAACGCATAAACGATAGTCTAATAATATTTAGAAAAAAACTAATTAATCTTAAAATATAAAATATAACTATTAAGGTAGCAGGTTACACAGATAACTACTATATTAAAATTATAAATCTAGATAGTAAAGACTTTATCTTAGAATAGAATTAGCTAGTATAATAGAATTTAATAATTAACTAGAAAATAAAGTCTATAGGAACTAGAGAAGACTACTATAAATAAATAAAACTATAATATAAATAAAGAAAGTAATACTTCACAATACTATGTTTATTATACTAAATAAATATTAAAAGGAATTTAGAGAATAGTTCTTTAAAAAAGCTAAAGACTAATTATTAGAATACTAGGACTAAAACTATAAAATTATATTTAAGAAAGAAATGGATTTAAAGCTAGGACTATTATACCAAGTACCTATTTATTAACAGAAAGAGTTACGAAAATTTCTATAAAAAAATTAATAAAAAGGGTATATACAAACTAGTTAAAGCAAGATAGCTTTATTAATACTTTTTATATTAAAAAAAAATTATAAACTATAGCTATATATTAACTACAGACACCTTAATAAAGCTATAGTAAAAAATTATTATCTTATATTATTAATATTAGAACTTATAAATAAGTTTAGAAAAGCTAAGTGATTTAGTCTTTTTAATATTAAGAATAAATATTATTAAATATAAATAGTTAAAGAATATAAGTAGATAATAGTATTTAAAATAAAATATAAATTATTTAAATATTTAGTTATACTAATAGAACTCACTAACGCACTAATAATATTTTAAATAATTATTAACTATATACTAAGGGAATATCTAGATGTATTTATAATAGTATATTTTAATAACGTGCTTATATACACGAATAGAATGCTAAAAGAATATATTAAGTATACTAAGAAAATATTACAAAAGCTTAAAAAGCACAGGCTATATATTTAAATAAAGAAATATATATTCTATAAAAAAGAAGTTAAGTTCTTAGGATACTTAGTATCCTAAAATGGAATAGTAGTTAATTCTAATAAAGTAAAAGATATACTATCTTAGCCTATACTAATAAACACTAAAGAAGTTTATTCTTTCCTTAGATTTACAGAATTCTGCTAATAATTTATTAAGAATTACTTAAAAATCACATTACCTTTAATGGAATTGTTAAGAAAGGATTAATAATTTAAGTAAGAATAACATAAGGAAAATGCTTTCATAATACTAAAAGAAATATTCTAATAACTACTAATATTAAAGATATTTAATTTATAACTTTAAATGGAAATACATGTAGATATATTAGATAGAGCTATAAAAGCTATAAAAGCTATTTTACTATAAATATAAAATAATAGATATAAATATCTAGTAGACTTTTTATCTTATAAACTTATAACTACTAAGTTAAATTATAATATTTATAATAAAAAACTATTAGTAATAGTTTAAGCATTTAAGAAATAGAGACATTACTTAGAAGGAGCTAAGTATTAAATTATTATATATTCAAATTATAAAAATCTAACAGCATTTATAATAATGAAGAAGTTAAATTAATAATAGGTTAGATAATAGAAACTAGTTTCTACATTTAACTTTTAAATATTTTATAAATTAGGAAGAGAAAATATAGCGGCTAATATACTTAATTAAAAAGTAAACTATATAAAAGATATACTAGAAATTTATAATATAATATTTTAGTAAAGATCAGACAGATCTCTAGAAAGCCTATAAATAAATATTAAAATAATAATTATTATTAAAAATATATAGTAAAAATAAATTAGAGAATATAACTATAAATAATTATAATAGCATAAAATAGGAACTATTTTTGTACTAGAAGTATTATAAACTAAACTTATTAAAAACCAACATTCAGCTAAAATGCATGGATATTAAGGAACTAAAAAAACTATAGAACGAATTAACAGATATTTTTGAATTCTAGGAATATAAAAAAAGGTCAGAGTTATTCTCTTAGAATGCATTAAATACAAAAAGAATAAAGTATTAAAATATAAAGAATATAGACTTATATAACTAATTCCTTTACTAGACCTACTATAAGAATTAGTTATAATAAACTTTATTATAGAAATACCGATAATAACCACCTTTTAAGATTAATAATATAATATGATACTAGTTATAGTAGACTAATTTATAAAATATATATACTTTAAACTAACACATATAAAGGTTAAAGTAGATAAATTAGTAATTATACTTATTAAATTACTAATAGCATGATATAGATTGCTATAAGAATTTATTACAAATAGAGACAAATTATTTACATTAATATTCTAGAAAATATTTATAGAAAAGCTAGGGGCTAAGTATTATCTCTTAACAGCATTTTATTTATAAATAAATAGATAAATAAAATAGATAAATCAGACACTAAAATAATACCTACGGATGTATGTTAATAAATAATAAGATAATTAGACTAACTTACTATTAATAGCTAAGTTTATATATAACTCTGTAAAATTATTAACTATAGGAAGATTACTATTCTTTATAAATTATAGCTATAAGCCTACGGCTTATCAAGAACCATAAAAACTAGATAAAATATCAGAATTAGTAAGAATAAAGGTTAAGAAGTTATAATAACTTTATTAAGAAATAGTAGGAAAAATTACTTAGAAAGGAGACCTTAGTAAATAGCAGAAAGATAAATCTAAAGTTAAGAAACTAATCTTTAAGAAGGAAGATAAGGTTTTCCTACTATAAAAAAATTTAGAAATAAAATAACCATCAAAAAAACTGGACCGCATTAAATTGGGACTATTTAAAGTTAAATAATAAATAGGACCTGTAAATTATGAACTACAACTACCCAAGAACACGCGGATTTACCTAGTTTTTTATATTTCAAGATTAGAACCAGCACTACAAAACGCTAAACTATAAACAAGACTTAAACTTAAGGAAGATACTACTAAGTATGAAGTCTAATAAATCTTAGACTACCAGCAGTTTAGGCGTTAGTAGAAGTATCTAGTTAGATAGAAAAATTATAGACCTAAGGATAATACATAGGAGCTAGTTAGGAACTTAAAGAATAGTTTAAAGCTAATTAACCAGTATCACTAGATAAGCTAGAAAGGGCTTGCTCTAGAGTTACATTCCAGGGATAGAGTAAATACAGCGCATTCTAATTGAGGTCGAGAGACAAGGAAGGTAAAGTAATAGGCTAGGAAGAAACTTAAACTACAGGTTGCAGTGTGTAAGCTTCTTAACCCCAAGAACAAGCTTCCTTCTCTTTAAGAGCTTAGACCTTACGAATTGAGGCTATCTCTTGATTAAACATTTCCTTCTCTTTTGAATCCACTTTCGTAAGCTCACGACGGAGCCGGAGGGCATGAGAATAAGCCTCTAAGGCATCCTCTTCAGCCTTCTCAAGCTAGCGACGGAGTTTTTCCTTATCATAATTAAGATAATCCTACTCCAGTTGCAAAATAATCAAATCACACTTTATATTACGATCGTTACAAGCTAAGCAATGGCTAGAACTTAGGTTCATAAGGCAGTCGTCACCTTAGTAGGAACAATTTAAGCAAGGCGTCAGCATGTGATGGGGTTCATTATGGATCCAAGAAACTAGGCGGCAAGCACGTATTAGAGATGACTTAAGACGTGTCATTATTAGAAAGCTGGGCAGGGAAGAAAGAAAGTTAAGGGTCTTATAATCTAGAACATAGAGTAGAAGACCTGCTGCCTTTATACTACTTATAAAAAGAAGAAACTATCTTCCGGGACGAAGACTTAAGAAAGGGGGATAATGTTACGGACAGTAATAAAAAGGCAACTGCACCTAAAGAGCTGAGGGAACTGGCAACAACAGCTAATAAAGCTCTAGAATAGAAACGTATGTTCGAGCTTGAAAGAAAGAACTGTAAGTGGGCACAGGACGTATTAGCACAGGCTAAGGCACAGGCCAAGAAGCAAGGACAAAGATACGGAACCACGTAGACAGATACGGAGCATCTACCCACGTGATAAAGAAAAGCTTAGCAGCCAGAGGTGTTAGAGGGAGCCAGAGGCTCTAACATCTTTAACAGCCTCTAATAGTATCTAATATACTGTGCAAAGGTATACAATGTACGCGCGAAGGATCTGCTATAAGTATAAGACATTAAACAGTTTATAATTACTTTTAATTCTTTATAGTTACTCTAAAATTAAGATTCACACCTTAAGTGAAATAGTTTAATACTATTCTATTAAATCTTAACTTACTATATTACTTTTTTTTAACTCTATTAAGTTAACTAACTTCTACTAAGTCTAATAAGCTATCTAATCCGGAAGTAAGAGAACTAATTATCTATTATAGTAATTAATTAGATAGCTTATTACTAGTATAATTTACATTAGTAAGTTAGTAACTTATAATAAACTATTATATTAAGATTATAAATTTAAGTAGTAAAGATTTTATCTTAGGATAGAACTAGCTAGCATAATAAAATCTACTAATTAATTAGAAGATAAAGTCTATAGAAACTAGAAGAAACTATTATAAATAAATAAAAGCTATAATATAGATAAAAAAGATAATCTTTTAGGACACCACATTTATTATACTAAATAAATATTAAAAGAAATTTAGAAAATGGTTCTTTAAGAAAGCTAAAGATTAGCTACTAGAAAACTAGAACTAAGACTATAAAATCATGCTTAAGAAAGAAATAAATTTAAAACTAGATTTATTATATTAAGTATCAGTCCACCAGCAGGAAGAATTACAAAAATTCTTATAAAAAAATTAATAAAAAAAATATATATAAATAAGTTAAAGTAAGATAGCATTACTAATACTTTTTATACTAAAAAAAAATAGAAAGCTAAGGCTATATATTAATTATAAATATTTTAATAAAACTATAGTTAAGAATTACTACTTTATACTATTAATTTTAGAATTTATGAATAAGCTTAGAGAGGCTAAATGGTTCAGCCTTTTTAATATTAAAAATAAATATTATTAAATATAAATAGCTAAAGGACATAAGTAGATAACTATATTTAAAATAAAATATAAATTATTTAAATATCTAGTTATACTAATAGAACTTACTAATACACCAGTAATATTCTAGATAATTATTAACTATATACTAAGAGAATATCTAAACGTATTTATAATAGCATATCTTAATAACGTGCTTATATACATAAATAGAATAATAAAAAAATATATTAAGTATAACTAAAAGGTATTACAGAAGCTTAAGAAACACAAGCTATATATTTAAATAGAAAAGTATATATTTTATAAAATAGAAGTTAAGTTTTTAGAATACTTAGTATTTTAAGATAAAATAGTAGTTAATTCTAATAAAATAAAAAATATACTATCTTAGCCCATACTAATGAGCATAAAAAAAGTTTATTCTTTTCTTAAATTTATAAGTTTTAACTAATAATTTATTAAGGACTACTTAAAAATCACATTACTCTTAACAGAATTACTTAAGAAAGATTAGTAATTTAAGTAAAAATAATATAAAAAAAACGCTTTTAGAATATTAAAAGAAATATTCTAGTAACTACTAATATTAAAGATATTTAATTTATGACTTTAAATAGAGATATATATAGATATATTAGACAGAGCTATAAAAGCTATTCTATTATAAATATAAAATAATAAATAAAAATACTTAGTAGATTTCTTATCTTATAAACTTATAACTACTAAATTAAACTATAATATTTATAACAAGGAACTATTGGTAATAGTTTAAGTATTTAAAAAATAGTAATATTACTTAAAAGAAACTAAGTACTAGATTATTATATATTTAGATTATAAAAATCTAATAGCATTTATGATAACTAAGAAGCTAAACTAATAATAAGTTAGATAATAAAAATTAGTTTCTACTTTTAACTTTTAAATACTTTATAAGTTAGGAAAAGAGAATATAGTGGCTAATATACTTAGCTAATAAATAGATTATATAAGAGATATACTAGAAATTTATAATATAATACTTAAATAAAGACCTAATAGATCCTTGGGAAGCTTATAAATAGATATTAAAACAATATAGTTATTATTAAGAACATATAGTAAAAATAGATTAGAAAATATAACTATAAATAACTATAATAGTATAAAATAGGAACTATTTTTATACTAGATATATTATAAACTAAACTTATTAAAAACTAACACTTAGCTGAAATGTATAAATATTAAGGAATTAAAAAAACTATAAAATACATCAACAGGTATTTTTAGATTCCTAAAATATAAAAAAAGGTTAAAACTATTCTTTTAGAATATATTAAGTATAAAAAGAATAAGGTATTAAGATATAAAAAATATAGACTTATATAACCAATTCCTTTATCAGACCTACTATAGGAATTAGTTATAATAAACTTTATTATAAGAATACTAATAATAACCACCTTTTAAGGCTAATAGTATGACATGATATTAATTATAATAAACTAATATATATAAAGGTTAAAGTAGACAAATTAGTAATATTACTAATTAAATGTTTAATTACATGATATAAACTGTTATGAGAATTTATTACTAACAGAAACAAATTATTTACATTAATATTCTAAAAAATATTTATTAGGAAACTAGGAGCTAAGTATTAACTCTTAATAGCATTTTATTTATAAATAAATAAATAAATAGAATAAACAAACCAAACATTAAAATAATATCTATAAATGTATGTTAATGAATAATAAGATAATTAGATTAACTTACTACTAATAGCTAAGTTTATATATAACTCTATAAAGTTATTAACTATAGGAAAATTACTATTCTATATAAACTATAGTTATAAGCCTACGGCTTATCAAGAACCACAGAAACTAAACAAGATATTAAAATCTATAAGAATAAGAGTTAAGGAACTATAATAACTTTATACGGAAATTACATAGAAAATCACCCACAAAGGTAAACTTAGTAAATGAATTAAAGATAAATCTAAAGTTAAGAGACTAATCTTTAAGGAAGAGAATAAAATTTTCCTACTATAAAAAAATTTAGAAATAAAACGACCATTAAAAAAATTAGATCACATTAAATTAGGACTATTTAAGGTTAAATGATAAATAGGACCTGTAAATTACAAACTATAACTACCTAAGAACACTAGAATTTACCTAGTTTTTCATATTTCAAGACTAGAACTAGCACTACAAAACGCTAAACTATAGACAAAACTTAAACTCAAGGAAGACACTACTAAGTACGAAGTTTAATAAATTTTAGACTATCAACGGTTCGGGTGTTAGTGGAAGTATCTAGTTAAATAAAAAAATTACAGACCTAAGAATGATACGTGGGAGCTAATTAGGAACTTAAGAAATAGTTTAAAGCTAATTAACTAGTACTACCAGACAAGCCAGAAAAAGCTTACTCTAAAAACGCATCCTAAGAATAAAATGAGTACAAAGTGTTCTAATTAAAACTGAAAGATAAGAAAGGCGAAGCGACAGGCTGGGAAAAAGCTTAAACTATAGATTATAGTATACAAGTTTCTTAATCCCAAGAATAAGTCTCTTCCTCTTCAAGGGCTTAGACCTCACGAATTGATGCCATCTCTTAATTAAACATCTTCTTCTCTTTTGAATCTACTTTCGCAAGCTTACGACGGAGCCGGAGGGCATGGGAACAGGCCTCCAGAGCATCCTCTTCAGCTTTCTCAAGCTAATAACAAAGTTTTTTCTTATCACAATCAAAATAATCCTACTCCGGCTGTGAAACAATTAAATCACACTTTACATTATAATTATTATAGGCTGAATAATGACTAGAACTTAGGTTTATGAGGCAGTCATCACCTTGGCGGGAATAGTTCAAACAGGGTGTCAGCATGTAACGGGGTTCATTACAAATCTAAGAAGCTAGATAGTAAGCATGTATTAGAGATAACTTAGGACGTGTCATCGTTAGGAAGCTGGGCAGGAAGGAAAGGAAGTTAAGAGTCTTATAGTCTAAAACACAGAGCAGAAGACCTGCTACCTTTATATTACTTATAGAAAAAAGAAACTATCTTCCGAGACGAAGACTTGGAAGAGAGGGATAGTGTTACGGACAGTAACAAAAAGGTAACTGCACTTAAGGGGCTGAAGAAACTGGTAACAACAGCCAATAAAGCTCTAGAATGGAAACGTATGTTCGAGCTTGAAAGGAAGAACTGTAAGTGGGCACGGGACGCATTAGTGTAGGCTAAGGTATAGGCCAAGAAGCAAGAATAGAGATACAGAACCATGTGGACGGATACAGAACATCCACCCACGTGACGAGGCAAGACTTAGTAGCCAGAGATATCAGAGGGAGCCAGAGGCTCTGACATCTCTAACAGCCTCTAACAGTATCTAATATACTGCGTGAAGGTATACAGTGTACGCACGGGGAATCTACTATAAGTATGAGGCATTAAACAGTTCACGATTACTTTTAATTCTTTGTAGTTACTCTAAAATTAAGATTCACACCTTAAGTGAAATAGTTTAATACTATCCTGTTAAATCTTAACTTACTGTATCACTTCTTTCTATCTTAACTAAGCTAAATTTTTTATCTACTAAGTCTAACAAGCTATCTAATCTAGAAGTAAGAGAACTAATTAAAAAGTATTATATAATTAGTTAGATAACTAGTTGCTAGTATAACATTACGTTAGTAAGTTAATAACTTATAATACTTATTAATATTACTAAATAGAACTTCTTTAAGTTCTTTTAGGTTGCCTTTAATAAGGTCTTTATAAAAGATAATATATTTAATAAATAATAGAGAACTAGCTTATATTTTTTTTACTCTTAAGGTAATTCTTAACTCTTAGCTAAGAAAGTATATAAAATAAGTCTCTATACTTTCTCTATAGTAAGAACTAATTATGCCTTTATTAATAAGAAATATAAAAAAAATCTAGAAGCTACTTAATACTATAACCTTAAAAACTAGTTAGAAAGAGAAATAGCTCTAATTAATAATATAAAAACTAGTAAATATAAAAAACTTACTAAGAAATAAAGTAAAAGGGCTTAAGCTTGCTTTAAAAAGTAAAAAAAAAAAAAACATATATATAAAAAGAGCTTATTTAAAAAGCTTTAAGTAGTAGATAAAAGTAATTACTTTTTTTTTAGTCTCTAAAAAGTATTCTTTACACGTAACCTTTAAACTAAGAGAGAACAAGCTATTCTTCAGAAATAAGTAAAAAAAAAAAAAAGAAAAATAACTTAAGGTAATAGCTAAAGAGTAAGAGAGACTTACTATTAAGTAAAAAAAATAAAAATATAAGATTATAAAAATCTAAAAGAAGATTTAGTATAAAATGAAATAGGAGAAGAAAAGACTTATATATAAAAAAGCTTTATACGCTAAAAAAGCTAAAAAGCAACTTAAAAACAACCTAAAATTAATATAAAGTAAGAGGAAAAAGAAATCTACCATAATTACTACTATTACAGAATTTCTTTTAAATATAAGTAAGAAAGATAGTTTCCTAAAGATAAATCTTCTTTTATTTTATTTAAACTACGTAAAGAAGCTTCCTGCTTGCTTTAGAGATAATATAATTAAAATAAATTAACTTACTAATCTTAATTTCTTATTACACTATAATTAAAGCAATTTTGACGATTCTTTGATTATAAATAACTTTAATTTTTAAGGTAATAATATAAATAACTAAGTGTATATACTAACTAGCTGTATATACTAACTAGAAGACTTCTATAGAATAGTCTTCTATTCTTAATTTTTTAGTTTATGTCTTACTACCTTCTTTTGGCATATTATTTCTTTTAATAATTTTTTAGAGGGATAATAAATTGTTTTCTATTCTTATAATCTTCCCCTCTACGTAATGGGACGCCTACTGTGCTGGGATAAATTTAAGGTACTTTAATTTTACACTAATTTAGAGCCTATACATACGCTATAATTTTTATATTACTATATCTATTATAAATTATCTCTACTACTAAATATCTATAACTGTATATACCCTTAATATTACGAAAGTATAGCTACTAGTTGGCTAATTTCTATAGAGTATATAAAGTATGCTTAGAAAGCTGCGATAATGATTTCACACTATAACCCCACAATAATCATCTTTACTTTATAAAACTTTATAAAAAGAACTAATTGAAACCACGCAATTTTGTGATAATACTAAAAATTCCTTGCCTAACGTGTATGTAGTGTTAGAAGCAATTTTAAATAACTCCACCACGCAGGTTAGTACTTACAGCTGATTAAAGTGACGCTTTTGGCAACTCATACAGTCACAGGACTTTGAGTCATTGTAAATTATTACTACTGAGCTAGACTCTCTAATCAGCCTGTTAGCCTTGGCAGACTAACGCTCTTAATGGTATTAGCGGGCCGCTACGGTTTGACAGGGCTTCCACGGCGATCCGCCACGTGTCATCTGCGCTTACTTCCTATCGCAACCCTTCCCTCGCCATCACCATTACCCAATGTAGAATGGACCCCGCAAGTATTGCCCTATCGGAAGGTCGTGAACCAAATGAGCCCAGAACATATACAGCCCTATCAGAACGCCATAATGTCTCTCACACTACCCTGTGGAACCGCGCACACGGACTACCCTCAATTAGAGAGAAGGCCGAAAGCCAACAGTATCTTACCCCCACGGAAGAGAAAGCTCTCGCTAGGTATTTGATACAAATGTCTGATATAGGATACCCTGTTCTGATGAAGTGTATCCGTTCGCTTGCATTCATCATCGCGCGTCAACGCTCCGCAACAGCCGTAACAATCAAGCCTCTAGACAAGAACTGGCCTAAAGCCTTCGAGAAACGCCATCCAGAGCTTCACTCAAGAAAAGTCAAGGCAGTAGACTAGAGTCGTTATGATAATAACATATATGATAAGATCACACATTGGTTTGAGGTGATCGGAAAGGAACTACAAGATCCGGCCATTCAGTTGAAGCTCTGAACTGGGAGAACAAGTGTAATAATATTCTATCTAGGAGCTAGAGACCTACATATATAGGTCTATATGGAAGGATGTGTTGTTTGAGGCTGGCTCATCACTGTTTGTGATGAGCCATCACATCACATCACCGTTTGTGATTAGTCGTCACACCACGTGATCTGGGATCCAACTCATTCTGCCAGAGAATGTCTATAATATGGACGAGACGGGAGTCATGCTGTGCATGCTCAGCTCTGTTAAAGTCCTTATAAGTAAGAACGACTCACGAAACTACAGAGGCGCGGGTGTTAAGCGGACGATGGTGACTACAATTAGTTAAAGCTCTGAACTGGGAGTACAAGTGTAATACTTTTCTATCTTGGAGCTAGAGACCTACATATATAGGTCTATATGGAAGGATGTGTTGTTTGAGGCTGGCTTATTACTGTTTGTGATGAGCCATTACATCACATCGCCGTATGTGATTAGTCGTCACACCACGTGATCTGGGATCCACTCTCCTCCTGTGCTACGGTCCCGAAGGGCCGTGGCACTCCTAAAGGATCCCTTGATCTTTTCTCTGAAAGCTTTGACTAGAAGACTAGTCTCTTTTACCTAATCTGTCACTCTGTTTAGAGCGTCCCAACTTTAAATTTTTTGCTGCATTTTCTAACTGTTATGTGGTTGGGCTTTCTAGTATCTCCCCCTGTCAAGAGGTTCAGCCGGTTCGCCGAGTCTTCATGTGTGGGCTTTAGTAAGGCTTTGGTAAATATATCAGCCAAATTATCAGTCGTTCTAACACGTTAAGTGTTAATAATTCCTTTATCTACTTTTTCACAGATGAAGTAGTGTTTCACATTGATATATTTTAACCTGCTATAGAATTCCGGATTTCTGGTAAGCTTCAAGGCTAAGTTATTGTTGATATATAGGGGAACTGTATTAATGTAGACTTCTGGAATATGAAGATCGTTAATAAAGCTTTAAATTCATACTACTTCCTTTACAGCCTCTGCACCTATAATGTACTCTATATCCATTATTAATGTAGTCACCGTCTTTTATCTCTGAGACGTTTAGGATATAGAACTACTAGTAAGTATAAACACCTACCTGGTTATTAACCTACGTGAGTCTTTATAACCAGTAAAATCACTATTAATAAATTCTTTAAGTTAAAGGCTGTATTTGCCTGAATAGATAATTCTCTTCCCTAGATTATTTTTTAGATATGTAAAGATGCGGTTGACGGTATTTATATATATCTAATTTAAATTAAACGCGTATTAAGCTATGTATTCTATAGTAAATATAATATCTAGTCTTATTTAATTACTAGTAAAGTTAAGTAATCTGACTTTAAACTAGTACTCTATGTAAAATTTAAAATAAATAGTATAATCACCCTATTTAAAGAGCTTAATATCTTTATTAAAAGGTGTTTTTATTAGTATAGTTTAACTAAAACCATACTTAGTAACAATCTAGTTAATATATTTTTTTTAGTAGATGTGAATTTTCCTAGGCTTTTATTTAATATATATCTCTAAATACCAGAAGCACTCCCTCTTATTAGTTATTAGAAATATTCATAAAATTTAGGTCTTAAAGTTAAGAATTACTTAAATATTCTTTCCTGTAATATTAATATTATCTATATGGACTTTAAGTATAAGACTAATACTATTATTAATAAAGATATATAGATTATAAGCTAATATATATTAACTCTAGCTAATTAAAGTGTCCTAAAGTTTCTAATATTATGTATAAGGTAATTATTTTAATCCGTAAAGAGCTTTAATAAGTATTAAATAGAAATTATAAAATAGTTTAATATCCTTAAGGGCTCTATTACAAGTTGCTAACTTACTAACGTAAATTATACTAGTAATAAGCTGTCTAACTGCTTATGTAATATTTAGTAGTTCCCTCACTTCTAGATTAGATAGCTTGTTAGACTTAATGGAAGTTAGTTAACTCAGTAGAGGGTAAGAAGGAATTTATACGGTAAGTTAAGGTTCAACAGGATAGTATTAAACTATGTCACTTAAGGTGTGAATCTCAATTTTAGAGTAACTACGAAGAATCAAAAGTAATCGTGAACCGTCTGACGTCTCATACTTATAGTAGATCCTCCGTGCGTATATTCTGTACCGTTGTTCAGTATGTTGGATACTGTCAGAGCTGTTAGAGATGTCAGAGCCTCTAACACTTCTGGCATCTCTGGCTGCCAAGCCCCTTATCCGTCACGTAGATGGCCGCTCCTAATCCACTGGCATGGTTCTATATTTCTGTCCTCGCTTCTTGGCCTGTGCCTTGGCCTAAGCCAATACGTCCCGTGCCCGCTTACAGTTCTTCCATTCAAGCTCAAACATACGTTTCCATTCCAGAGCTTTATTGGCTGTTGTAGCTAGTTCCTTCAGCTCTTCAGGTGCAGTTGCCTTACTGTTACCGTTTGTAACATTATCCCCCTCTTCTAAGTCTTCGTCTCGGAAGATAGTTTCT
Source organism: Zopfia rhizophila CBS 207.26 (assembly GCA_010093925.1). Taxonomy (NCBI): domain Eukaryota; kingdom Fungi; phylum Ascomycota; class Dothideomycetes; family Zopfiaceae; genus Zopfia; species Zopfia rhizophila. The sequence continues at coordinate 3,142 of ML994685.1, read as the reverse complement.
CCCTTCTATAAGCAGTATAAAGGCAGCAGGTCTTCCACTCTGTGTTCCAGACTGTAAGACCCTCGGCTTCCTTTCCTTCCTGCCCAGCCTCCCTACGATGACACGCCCTGAGTCGTCTCTAATACGTGCTTACCGTTTAGCTTCTCGGATCCGTAACGAACCCCGTCACATGCCGACACCTTGCTTGAACTGTTCCCATTAAGGCGACGACTGCCTCGTGAACCTGAGTTCTAGTCATTATTTAGCCTGTAACGATTGTAACGTGAAATGTAATCTGATTGTCTCACAGCCAGAATAGGATTATCTTGATTACGATAAGGAAAAACTTCGTTGTCAGTTCGAAAAGGCTAAGGAGGAAGCCCTAGAGGCTCGCTCCCGAGCCCTTCAGCTTCATCACGAACTGGCGAAGTTAGATTCCAAAGAGAAAGAGATGTTTAATCAAGAGATAGCCTCAATTTGTGAGGTTCAAGCTCTTGAAGAGGTAGAAGCATGTTCTTAGGGTTAAGAAGCTCGCACACTGTAACCCGCAGTGCCGGCTTCTTCCTAACCTGCTTTATTTTCTCTTTTCTTTGGTTTGAATTAGAACGCGCTGCAGTTGTCCTTTCTGTGGGATACAGCCCTTACTAGTTTATCTAATAGTATTAGTTAATTAGCTTTAAACTGTTCCTCAGGTTCCTGATTGGCTTCTATGTATTATCTTTAGGTCTATAGCTTTTCTATCTAACTAGATACTTCCACTAACGCCTAAACTGCTGGTAGTCTAAAATTTATTAGACTTTATACTTAGTAGTATCTTCTTTAAGTTTAAGTTTTATTTACAGTTTAGTATTTAGTAGTGCTGGTTCTAATTTTGAAATATAAAAAACTAGGTAAATTCTTATATCCTTAGGTAGTTATAATTTATAATTTATAGATCCTATTTATCTTTTAACCTTAAATAGTCCTAACTTAACGTGATCTAGTTTTCTTGATAGCTGTTTTATTTCTAATTTTTTTTATAGTAGGAAAATCTTATCCCTTTTCTTAAAAATTAGTTTTTTAACTCTAGATTTATCTTTATGCTGCTTACTAAGAACTCCTTTTTAAATAATTTTTTCTACTATATCTTAATAAAGTTATTATAATTCGTTAACTTTTATTTTTGTTAATTCTAATATCTTATTTGGAATCCGTAGTTCTCGATAAGCCATAGGCTTATAACCATAATTCATAAAAAATAATAATTTTCCTATTATTAATAACTTTATAGAGTTATATGTAAACTTAGCTATTAGTAGTAAGTTAATCCAATTATCTTATTACTTATTAATATATATTTATAGGTATTATTCTAGTATCTGATTTATCCATTCTATTTATCTATTTATTTATAAATAAAATACTATTAAGAGGCGATGCTTAGCCCCTAGCTTCTCTATAAACATCTTTTAGAATATTAATATAAATAATTTATCTCTGTTCGTAATAAATTCTCGTGGTAATCTATATTATACTATTAAGAGTTTAATAAGTATAGTTACTAATTTATCTGCTTTAACCTCTGTATTTGTTGGTTTAAAGTATGTATATTTTATAAATTAGTTTACTATAACTAGTATCATATCATACTATTAACCTCTAAAGGTAGTTATTATTAGTATTCTTGTAATAAAGTCTATTATAACTAATTTCTATAGTAGGTCTGGTGAAGGAATTGGTTATATAAGTCCATATTCTTTATATCTTAATACTTTATTCTTTCTGTATTTAATATACTCTAAAAGAATATCTCTAACTTTTTTCTATATTCCTAGAATCTAAAAATATCTGTTGATTTGTTCTATAGTTTTTTTAATTCCCTAATATCCGTGCATTTTAGCTGAATGCTAGTTTTTAATAAGTTTAGTCTATAATATATCTAGTACATAAATCATTCCTTATTCTAGATTCTATTATAGTTATCTATTATTAAATTTCCTTATTTACTTTTTTTAGGTGTTTTTGATAATGACTATTATCTTAATATCTATTTATAAGCTTCCTAGGGATCCATCTGGTCTTTATCTAAATATTATATTATAAATCTTTAGTATATCCCTTATATAGTCTGCTTATTAACTAAGTGTATTAGCTACTATATTTTCTTTTCTTAACTTATAAAGTATTTAAAAGTTAAACGTAGAAACTAGTTCCTATTATTAGACTTATTATTAATTTAACTTCTTAGTTATTGTGAATGCCGTCAGATTTTTATAATCTAAATACATAATAATCTAGTATTTAGTTCCTTTTAAGTAATATCTCTATTTCTTAAATACTTAAATTATTGCTAATAGTTTCTTATTATAAATATCATAATTTAACTTAGTAGTTATAAGTTTATAAGATAAAAAGTCTACTAGATATTTACGCCTATTATTTTGTATTTATAATAAGATAGTTTTTATAGCTTCATCCGATGCGTCTGCATGTATCTTTATTTAAAGTTATAAGTTAAATATTTTTAATATTAGTAGTTATTAGAATATTTTTTTTAATATTCTGAAAGCGTCTTCCTCGCGTTGTTTTTATTTAAACTATTAATCCTTTTTAAGCAATTCCGTTAAGGGTAATGTGATTTTTAAGTAATTCTTAATAAATTATCAGCAAAAGCCCGTAAATCCGAGAAAAAAATAAACTTCTTTTATATTTATTAGTATAGGCTAAGATAGTATATCTTTAGCTTTATTTAAGTTAACTACTATTTTATCTTAGAATACTAAGTATTCTAAGAATTTAACTTTAGTCCTATAGAATATATATTTTTCCGTCTAAATATATAGCTTATATTTCTTAAGTTTTTATAATATCTTTTTAGTATACTTAATATATTCTTTTAGCATTCTATTTATATATACAAGCACGTTATTAAGATATGCTATTATAAATACGTCTAGATATTCTCTCAGCATATAATTAATAATTATCTAGAATATTACTAGTGCGTTCGTGAGTTTTATTAATATAACTAAATATTTAAATAGTCCGTATCTTGTTTTAAATACTATTATCCATTTATGTCCTTTAGCTATTTATATTTAATAGTATTTATTTTTAATATTAAAAAGGCTAAACTATTTAGCTCCTCTAAGTTTATCTATAAGTTCTAATATTAATAGTATTA